>JAXGGT010000054.1:2425284-2467405 GCA_035583425.1 Marsdenia floribunda | reverse complement strand
TTTTTATTTTTTTATTATTGTTATTAAATTATTCATTTTTTTAGCTGTCTACTTGCGTGCTTGTTCGGCTGTTGCACGTTGTTCGGTGGTTTGGTTGCCTTCATATCCTAGTCTATCTACAAAGCCATGTTGAAGATTGAATTTTGGTTCTCTGTGAGTGTGTATATAAATGGTCGGTAGCATTTGGTCACCCTTAAATAATTTGTTTTAGAAGTGAGATCCAGATTTGCTGGAACCTGGAGGTAGTCTCCCTTATCGTTCTTGATTTTTTTTTTTTTTTTTTTAATTTCACTCATGATGTGGGATTTGTTTGTTTTGTTTTGTTTTTTTTTTTTTTTTCCTTGTTTTTGGAGTTCTATTATTTTATGTTTGTTTTGAGGTGCTTAATCTTGGTGTGTAAGATCGATTTGCGGGAAAATCAAGGAATTGTTGGGCCTTTCCTTTTGCGTATGCAAAGTATCTGACTTGTTAGCATTTTCATTGAATTCAGGATATGGAATAGGAATTGGATGAGAAATATTCTGATCAAAGTTTCAAATGATCCTTTATCCAATCTGACAAGCATGTGAAACTTGATGCTTCCATTTGCTATTTCTGAATTTGATTTTGCAAGTCAGACGAGCTTGGATTTTATCAATGTTCAGACCGGTTAAATTATGGTCATCTTTACTCATGTTCAACCTACTTGATTGGGTTCTCAAGTTTTACATGTTGACTTGTTCCTGTTGCCTTGAAATCTGCCTCCTCTTCATCAGTACATTTTTTGATTTGATCACATGATCTGTTTGTTACCCACTATTTTTGGTGAAGTGAAATATATTTTATTAACTTTTAGATGCACGAAAACTAATATTGTCGAGTCGAGGGTTATTTAAGCAGCCAAGGATGCTATGTTTTACCATGGCACTATAATGATGTCCATTTGACAATTAAAGTGAGACTTGCTGCTTGCATGCCAAAATTAATGGATCTTTGATAAATGCACGCCCATCTGATCAGATAAGCGGAAATCTATTCTTAAATGTATAGATGGTTAAATAGTTGTTTAAGTTATTTATTTATTTTTTCAATAGATATCTCCATTGAATTTCCCTAAAACTAACAAAAAATTCTTTTGCAATGTGGATGCCTCTTACCTTTTCTTTAGGAGTAGAACTTTTTGAAATCTTTTTAGTGTATTGGACTTGTCTTCTTTTGTATGAAGGAAAAGTTTTGGATGATAAAGAAAATTTATCAACTGTAAATGCTTAAATAGATCAAGTTTCTTCTTGTTTAAGATACTTCTTCCAAGTTGAGGTCCTTCCAAGATACATGTTTTCTGTTTACAAAGTGGGGTAATATCGCTAAAAGAAGCACCTCTGATCAGTTGTTCAATTGTACTCTACAGTTGCCAAAGGCATGTTATTTTTGCTGTCTTCTAGATTCATGTTTAATACTGGTACTTTGCATATACCTTAAATCTACTTCCATATTGAATACTGTATATTAAGTTTGGGTCTCCAAGCAATAACATGATCTGTTTATATTCTGTGTTTTGAGTTAATGAAAAAGAAAGCGCAATGGAATGTTTATGGAATTTTTTGGCTGTATGTGGTTTTAATTTCTTTGTATAACTTTCCTTTTGTTTTGAGAATGAGAATTAGAGATTGAATTTGTATTAAGATGCTAAATGTGATGTTTTGTTGGTCCTACATATTAGATGTGGTTATAAATGGTTAAATATAATTATTATGTTACAACAAATGCAGTTTTGATTAAAAAAGCATTTAAGTATAGTATATTTAATGGGTGGGAACCCCGTGTTGGATTGGAAAACAATTTGAAAATTGAACGGAATGGAAATTTTAGAGGGAAAAGGCATTTTGAGAATTTATTTTTTTGATTGGAAATGGAAAAAAAGAAAAATCAGAAAATGGTATCCTAGCTAAATGGTCATTCATGCTTTGGAGTATCAGAAATTGTGATAAAATCCATAGCAATACCAGGAATCTCTTATGTGGAACATTTGTTTTATATCGTAAAAGTTGTGGTTTGTCTTACTTGAGTTTGGTGAGTTGGCAAATATGTGTTCTTACTTGATGGTCTTTGATGCATGCCAAGGCAGGGTGCTTGTATTTTGTCATGATGGTGGGAATGAAAATTGTTCTGGAGTTTATGTTAATTATTGTTACATTATCTTTTGGACCCTATGGAGGCGCTACTATCAAAATGTGGTCAGGTAAGTCAAAGAGGCGATTGCACCTTCTTTGACAGTAACTTTGTTGGCGATCAATGTTTTTGTTCTGTTTTTATCTGGGACAGCAACTTGCTGCCTCTCTCTCTCTCTTTTTTCTTTCTTTCTTTCATGTTTTTTTTTTTTTATAAAAAAAAAAAAAAAAACCTTTATTTTTGTGAACAAGATAAAAAGTATTTCCACTTAGATTTGGAGTTTGAACTTTAGACTTCACTACATTTTCCTTTCTCTCAGTGGCATTTGCAAATACTTAACTTTTATTATATTATTATTATTTTGTGAACAAGGTAACAAGTATTTCCATTTAGATTTGGGAGTTTGAACTCTTAAGTTCTGTACATTTCTTTTCTCTCAGTAGCATTTGCAAATAACAAGTTGTTTTGTTTCATTAGGGTTGTATGTTTGCTGTTCCTAACACTCTTGCCTATAATTGAATGTCTATATTTCTATTTTACATGTTGAAGTATCAATATCCACTTTCCTAAGTTCCAGAAGAATCTCTAAGTTCTTGTGGTTCCACCGACCACATTGTTAATGAGAATAATAGGGCAACTACTATATGGAAGGGGAGAAAAAAAAAAAAAAAATGAAAAACTCTTCTTAATTCTTGTGTTAAATCAAAAGTGGATGTTCAGTTTCATATTAGATGACTTTTCTGTAGTTTGTGTTGTTCATGTGCTAGATTTGCACGGCATAGTCCAGCAAAACTTTGATTGTTTATATATGAATTTGTGAAAGCATCCTTCCCTGAAGCATGTTTTTTACTGGTCAATTTATGTATAATTTGCTGTGGGAAGGCCGGACACTTACGCTACAGCTATGTGCTAAACTTTCTGTTTACCTCTATATGCTTTATTTTGTTGATATCCTGAATGTGAGTTGGATACTCCTTTTTGGCTCCCATGTATGTGTATGTATGCTGGTGGACAGCTCTCAATATCTTGTTTCTGATTATAAAGGAATCTGTTTTTGAGTTCATTTTATTTACTCTTTCTATCTACAGATTTTTCTAGGAAATGGCAAAAGGTACAAGAGGAAGACGCAGGATTGCTTCACGACAGTGCAGGCCAACCCCATACCCGTTGCCCTCTGGTCACCCATATGAGGAAATGCATGAGAATAAATGTTCAAAACCATTTGAGAAGAAAGACTGGGAAGATGCTACTTGTTCTGTTTGCATGGAGTATCCTCATAATGCCGTTCTTCTACTATGTTCCTCTCATGAAAAAGGTTGCCGTCCCTACATGTGTGGAACTAGTTTCCGGTACTCAAACTGCCTTGATCAGTACAGAAAGGCCTACACAAAAGTGATGCCATCCCATCATGGTCAACATATTAATGATTCAGTCGATAGTCCAGCTATGGGTTCGTTGTCCAGTTGGGCTCTGGATAAGTGTGAAGTTGCAGAGCTTGCTTGTCCCCTTTGTCGAGGGCAAGTGAAGGGCTGGACTGTAGTTGAGCCTGCACGAGAATACCTCAACGGGAAAAAAAGGAGTTGTATGCAGGATAGCTGCTCATTTGTTGGAACTTACAAGGAGCTTCGGAAACATGTTAAAGCAGAACACCCTTCTGCTAAACCACGTGAAGTAGACCCCCTTCTTGAACAAAAATGGAGAAGGCTTGAGCGGGAAAGAGAAAGAGATGATGTGATAAGCACGATAACATCATCAATGCCAGGGGCAGTGGTTTTCGGTGATTACGTGATTGAAGGAGGGCACTATGGATTTGTTTCAGAAGAGGAAGATGGCTTTGATGAAGACGTGGAGCGAACTGATGGTTTTGAAGTGGGAATTGACGGCAATTTGGCAAGAATTGAAGGCAATTTGATGAACGTCTTCTTTTTCTTGCAGGCATTTGGTTCTGCAGGTAGTGGTGGACCAAATAGAGGGAGAAGGATGCATGACAGGGACTCAAACCACCTCACATTGGAAGGAGGTGCTGCAGGAATCACTCGCACAGCCTCTGTTGGCAACTTTGATTACTCTGATGATAGTGAGAGTGATGGCGAGAGTGATGCTGATGATGCTGATAATGGTTTATCTTTTGTTAGTCGTCTCCGTCGTCAAGGCAGAGTGCTCTTGGGCCGTTCTGGAAGGAGACGAAGGCGTAGAGAAGCCAACAGAAGGCGTAGGTAAAACTTAGATGGCGGGAAAGTCTGGACTGTAGAAAGGATGAATTTAGGTGTTAGTCTAGGTGTAGGAAATGATTAAACTGTATCTTTTTAACATTTGCACTTCCATTGAAATGTATTGTTTAAAGTTTTTCACTGATTGACATTCATGGTTCCATGGGGTTGTATGATAGTTGGGGGCTGGAATCTTCAGGGTTCAAGAAATGCAGCTTCTCCTTAATTTCTAATTTGTATTTATTGGGTTTGTTTATCCTTGCTGGTAGCCTGGAAATCTGTACTGTCATAGCTGAAATGTATTATTTTTATTTGTTCCCTTCAAAGAGGCTGTACGGTTGTTTGATATATGCTGTAGGTCATGGCTAAAATTTTCATATAATTTCATCTTTTTGTTGTCCCGGTGTAAATGGGACATCCTGGAACTTGAATAAGTGGAGTTTATTATTATTAAAGAAAATGGTCTGGATTCAGAAAACAAGCAAGAATGAAACAGCCACCACTCCTAACTGGGGATTATATAAGTGGAGCTTGGAGTAGTAAAATTTCAATGCTGTGTGTTTAAATGTATGTATGGCCCTCAAGATTTCCCCTCGGGTTCTTGCTAGCATCACAAGAAGAGATACAGCAATGGAGAAGTTTTTATTACATCATTCATAAAATTGGCTGGAAAAAGATTTTCTACGAGTCCTGCGGATTATTCTTCTCTACTGTGTTCTCAGAGACGACTTGCAGGGCAGGTCTTGAGCTCATCATAGCCACCTGAACTTCGTCTTTCTTCAGATTTTTACCTGTATCTAGTTTTTCTTTCAACTCCTTCTTCAGCTTCCTCAAACTCACATCAATGTACTGAGTAGACAGACCAAAATCTTTGTTTTTCTTCTTCTCCTTGGTAAGAAGAATCAGCTTGCTACCACTGTTGTCAATGTTCTCTTTGTCGTCAAAAAGATGGCTCAGTTTTTTAGGTGTCTTCTTGCTTGCAGATTTCTTCATTGGAGTAGTCGTCTTGCCTGCTGACTTCTTTGATGGGGTTAAACAGGTTGGAAGAACATTGTGGCTCAGCTCTGTTTCTGGTAAGCTTGACAAAATCTTTCTGGGTTCAGCTGTAATATTAAAGACAGGAAACTCCCTTGTATTATTATTATCATCAGCTGTGGGAACTGTAAGGGCATTGCTGAAAAGAGGACCATCATCAGCAGATGCCTCTTGTATCCCTAACTGTTTATTGGGAGGGTCCTCAGAATCCACTGCTTCATAGGTCTTCTTGGGTGAAGCATCAGCAGAGGCATATGACTCCATTGCAGTTGTTTCTTCTATCATATTGTTGTCAACATATTCTTCTTCCAAAGATCCCAAATCACAGCCCTCGGCTCTCTCGTCATCAGAGGCAGTCAATTCAGGAAGCAGATCAGCAGAGGCATTCAATTTCAGTGCAGGGGTATCTTTCATCATATTATTGTCAACATAATATTCTTCTTCCAAAGATCCCACAACATCGGCAGTCAATTCAGGAAGCAGATCAGCAGAGGCATTCAATTTCTGTGCAGGGGTATCTTTCATCATATTATTGTCAACATAATATTCTTCTTCCAAAGATCCCACAACATCACATTTCTTGGCTCTCTCGTCATCGGAAGCAGTCAATTCAGGAAGCAGATCAGCACAGACATTCAATTCCTGTGGAGTGCTATCTTTCATCATATTGTTGTCAACACATTCTTCCTCCAAAGGACTATTAACTGACAACTCCTGAGCACTGGTAAGGTCAACGCCTTGCTCATCAGATTTTGGGAGGATCACTACAGATTCTTCAGCCACAGTTATTTCATCTATAGGGATAAAAAGGTAACAACATTAACAAATGAAGAATTTAATGTCGAAAAAAGATGGTTGTGAATTAGAGGAATCAACTTCTAAAACATGGGCAAGTACAAACCGACCTTCTTCTGTTACTGCACCATCGTTAATGTCCAAAGCTGCCAAATCTTTTGAGCACTTGTCCACTTCAACATTATCAGCTGACCTAGTTAGGACTCCCATATCATCTTCCATTTTAGCATTCTCATGGACTTCTTCAATCACAGACAGGTCATCAGGAGATCCTGAGTTTCCGCCCTCCGTGAGATCTATTATTTCTTCATTGATTTCTAGTGTCTTGTCTTCTGTGGTGAATGCATCATCTGCAAAATCATGGAATCCCTTTAAAGCTATCTTCAAAATGCAATCAATAAATAAGTTTACAGGGTGCAAAATTAAATAACATGACAAAGAAGAAAGAACAAAACCGACCTTGAGCAAGGACTACTTTTTCAACAGTTTCAGCAGCTAAATTTTCAGAAACTATCTCTTGATTGGCATCCAAGTTATCCCCATTTTCAAGTGCATTCTCAGCCTTATTCAGATATAAATCACCACCTGAAAATCATTATCAAATGATAAACATACTCAATTTCAGACATGATATTCCTTCCATATTTCAAAGCCGTGCAAGAAGGGATTAAACCTACATCTCTTTTCTTGAACTTCATCATGCATTTCAAGTGGATCATCAGAGGTATCAGCAGAAGGATCTTTTTCTTCAGGAATCTCTGAATGAACTTCTGTTTTCAGATCATTGACAGCTACATTTTAATTCACAGTATTAATTTGCAGAACTTAACCTGTAGTTAGTTACACAATGAGTAAAAGGGCTGATCTCACCTCTATACTCAACACCATTATCTTCTATTTTCATCTCTGGACTGACAACCACAAAGCTTTCACTGCTTTCCCTGACATACTTGCTGCTGTCAAATTGAATCAGATCCTCATTCGAGCCATCAGATTTTTTATCTGAGCCAAATTCTTTAACATTGTTTCTCTCCAATCCCCCTTCTGATTCTTCCTTCAATTCGATATCTGCCAATGAATAAACACAATCACTAATTACGCCAAAGCTTTATTCAAGAAAACACGAAAAGACACAGGACCAAGATGTCAATGAAACAAATAATCGGAGTTATACCGGTGGTTTCAATTATTTCTCCCAGATCATTAGACGATTTTTCTACGTCCCTCCCTGGAATTTTCACATTTTCTCCAGATTCTTCGGAAAACAGCTCGCTCTGAACTATTTCAATCTTCTTATTCACGTTCTTCTCAGACAACCTAGCTGACCGGCGCGTGCTGTAAGTTCGAACCACTGTGTTCTCGCCCATCAGCTTCAAGCCCCTTCGCCGGCTACTTGGCAACACACTAGGGGTTTCCGAAACGTCCTTGCTCCCAATTCTTTTGTCCTCTTCGACTTCCTTTAATTGGGCATCCATTTTGCGGCAAACCGAAGCCACAGGAGCCTTCCTATTATTACTGGCCGCCGGAGTTTCAACCAATTTTCTGGTTGATCTCCGAGTCCTCGTCAATGTCTGAGAATTTTCAACCTCATCTTTAACCGTCTTCCGGCGAGTAGTTCTACCCCCTGTGCGAGGAACACAAGGCGATGTCACTTCCGTTTTCTCGGGAGATTCAATCGACGATTGAGCGGTAACAGATTCTGAGGGATTCAAGAATTCTTCAATCCCTTCAACCTACATAACATTTGATAAGTGAACCAATGTTAAACCAAAATCTTGCTCCAGCATAAAAATCCAATTCAAAAGATTATAAAGAGATGACGAACGAACAAAATAAAAAAACTAGAATCGGGAGAGACAAGAGACTTACAAACTGGAGAGCTTTGAGAGCGTCAGCCATTGCAACATTGGTAATGTTTGCGGGGATCTTGTTCTTCTTGCAAAGAGTTTGGAGTTCTTTTCTGGTAAGGCTGTGGAAATCCATTGCAGCAACGAGATGACGCTGACTCAAGATTCAAAAGGTAAGCGGAGATTTCTGATGAAGACTGGAAGGTTGGACTGGGATTGGGCAGTTGAATGATGATATATATATATATATAGGTGTCTATAACTCATCATAGTGCACTTTGCGAGGTTGGAGAAATGTGACCGTTGGGAGCGGCCATTTGAAATTTGAAATTGGAATGGGTTTAAGTCGGTGTAGGCCATCCCTTTGATCTTATGGTTCTGGACTGAAACCCTAACCTGCCTTGTGTGGCCCATTTTTTGCCTTTTTTTTTTTGGAGCGCAAAGCCTTAGTACAATGAATTTAAAAGCCCAAAAAAAAAAAAAAAAACAACTATCTGACCTATTTCTCACATCCTTATAATTTCGACTAATTTGAGAGGGATATATGAGAATAAGGTTCTAAGACTACATTACATGACTGAAATTTGGCACAAAACTGTCCTTGACACATCCTATAATTTTATTTTAACATTTCCTTGCACTATCCCATAATCTAAGTGAAATAAAATTGACAATGACTTTCTTTACGTTCTAAATTTAAGTTATGTGTTCAAATTTTAAAAGTTTTTCTCATAAATCCTAGGTAAAAGTTTCAACTCTAATTTTGCATTGAATTTCAATTATGTATCTCAATTTTAAATCTGCACTCATAAATACTTTTTAAATTAGTCAATAAAAATATCAAATTATCAAAAAATAAAATAGGATTAATTTTAATTAAATATTATATTGAATTCAAACTTTGTGAATTAATTGAAATTTAACATGAGTTAAATTTAGATTAATAACAGCGCAATAAACTCAGATTTTAACTTTAAATTAGTTATATCAAAAACATATAAAGGAGTATTAAGACAACTTGCTAGAATATTTCTTTTGCTAGGTGCGGTGAAACACATTTGCCTACCAATTAGAAAAATGGAATCATAATGCATTTTTCACTATTATTAAATGATATAGCAGAGATAGTGAAGAAAACAGAAACACTTAGTAAATGGTCAAGGCTAACTTCAGATCCAAAAAAGGTAAAAATCTACGTTGTGTTATACATACAATTTGTTACAGTCTAAGTTTCTAACTAGCATATTATTGGAACATAAATTTACACTTGGGCGCTGAATGAGTATTATAAATTCAACAGATAAATTGGGGATTGTTTCTCTGACTAAATCTTTTTTGTATACAGCAAAAAGATTATATATCACAACTCTCTTTCTTCTTTGTTATGCCTGTTGGAACACCGTAACAAACCGGAGCAGCTCCGATCAAGAAAGGTAGGTTACAAGCTTTGCGAGCTTGCCCCATGAAAAAGCCAACATTGGTTGTGTGGTTGCAACAATTTGTACAGACATTGACGTCTGAAGCACTATGTGATTTATTTTTCAATCCTTTTTCTTTACCATTTCCATTTTTTGTTACACTAATTTTCATTGACTCGAACTCATTTAAAAGCATGTCACATTCACTACACCTTGTAGAATTTGATCTTTCTTTCAACCATGCATCAAGCACAGCTTTTCCAAATCTGTCTATATCCTTGTCTGTTACTTCCCATAGGTTAGCTACTATGACAGGAGAGCCTGCCAAGAGATAGGAGAGAGGAGCACCTTGTGGGTAACATCCATTCATTGACAAACATCCACTGCTACAACCCATAAGTAGTGTAGCTGCACAGCCTTCAAGCTTCTCAACCTCACGCCCAGGAATATATTGAGCACCTAATGATCCAAGGTTGCCAAAAAGAATATCAGCATTGCAAGATGGGGACAAATAGGCTGGTTGGAGAAATGAGATATAAAGTTATAGCACCTCATCAACGTTCCAATAAGTCTTACCACTTCCATGGCCAAAATAGATAAAGAGGTCATGATCTTTCAAGGCCCCCACCAACTCTTCTACCTTGGGTGCAGCTCCAGTTTTTCCCTGCATATAGCAAGCCAAGTAAAAAATTTTGAAAAAGGGATCTGAAAAATAGATATGCAGATAGACATGATCCATAGCACTAATGCTGAATCAAGTCATAAAACCAGAAATAATAGATTCTTTGTAGTAACTCCTATATTTACTTCATAAATGAAGCAAAGACAATGACTACCTCAAAGTTCTGATCTCTGAACCAATTCTCGAACTCAACCTGTGTCCTAACGAGATCACCACTAGGATTCAACAGATAGAAGCAATCCAATGGATCTATTAGTGGAAACACTTCGGTACCCCTACTACGCAGGTCTTGATGATGATGCCACCTCTGAAGTGTTGCACAGATACAAGTAACAGAAGGCATACGATAGACTTCCTCACTTCTTAGTATCGGGAAGCTTTCCCAGGGAAGCATCTGCAATGTTAGTACCACATGTTCGATTGAGCTAAGGAATCATGAAAAAGACAAACCATTTGGGGTGGGGGGGGGAAGGGGAATGTTATCTGTTCACGAATAAAAACAATTTCACTTCCAAAATTAGGCTGTTCCTTCTTTTTAAGGCTAAAACAGATCAATTGTAACAACCATAAAAATCACTTGCACATGGAACCAACGATTAAAGCGTGTCGGATAACATCACAAAAACATGGAAAGACATTTTGTCCAGATGCTTTATGCACCACTCTCAATCCCTTAGATATTTTGCTGCAATATTTTATATTCTTGGCCTACCTCAGAAGTTCATTACATAGTTATTAGATGCCTAATACTCATTCTATTTTCAACAATGGACTATAAAATGAATAAACAATAGAAAGGAATTAAGGAAACAGGAGACAAAGATAATAAAATAAAAGCAGAACCTGTATGTCAGAATCCAAAACCAGAATCACTGGTTTTCTGGTTAGTTGTTCAATGTCTTCTACAGCATGTTCTCCTTCAAGTACCATCTGAAACACATCCATGGAAAGACTTCTGACTTTGGAGGACGAGTTTGATAAGTCCTTGCAAGATCCACCAATGAAGCATCCCTTATTCAGAATAAGCTGCAATCCATGTTCTCGTATTTCTGAAGCATGCATAGCACCAACGAGAATAACTCTCAGAAGATCGTTACTGACAGTGACTTTACACTTCAATCTCAGTTCACCCATTAGTTTCCTCTCCAGAGAACTCAGGTGATTGTTGTCAGACAAGTGTCCCAAAAGCAAGTATTTCCAGGGACCTAACCATGAATCTTCCAATCCCCTATAGCAGAAATTATATAAAAAAGTTAAACAGCAAAGTTCATTACTTTGTGGAAGATACAAGGCTAATGTGAAAAAAGACAAGAACAAAGAATATGAATTTAGTCATGTGGAGTACAATTTGATGGAAATTATTTAATGGCCAAAAATAGTGTATCTAACATGATTCCGTTACAGCATTAGATCTATGTATACGAGCTAACAAGATCCCTTTCAGAAAGATTTTTTTTTTTTTTTTTCCGAGAATACTACTCTGTCCTAAAACATTGATCTTATTAGACTTGAAAGTTGTTTCAAAATTGTCTTTTTTATGGAATTTGTTAAGCATACATTGCTTTTTCCCAATATTGGCCCTATTTATATCTTACTCCAACTTCCAAGGTGATTTAATTGAGTGCTATTTATGTAACTTGACTAGAAAGTGAATTGGTTTTTTGAAACTTCTGGGACAGGCACTAATTATTTCTGTACAGTTATCAAAAGGAATCGTAGAGCGAAACATCACCAATGAACATGCAAATCACTGAATTCTATAAAACGAATTAGATTAAAGAAAATTCTTACTGCAAAAATTCACCAAGAAGTTGGTCAAGTCTCTCCCTTCGGGACCACCATAATACCCTATTCAGCTTTGTATCTTCTTCTGGATATGTTGAAGATGATAAGTAATTTTCCTTTAGTATAACTTTAAATATAGGTGCAGCTTCATCAACCACCTTAGAGACCCACGGACAGTGCCACTGCTTGACAGGATCTTTTCCATCATTGGAAATGTCTGTGTTCGAGTACACCATGCCAACCGAAGATTCTGCAGATATAATCCCAAAGAATTAGTCAATAACAGTAGCCACTAGGCAAAATAATACTTTACATAAATCTAGATTTCAAATCTTTTAGATTATGGAATTACCGTCTAAGACTGCATCAACAGGCAATAGTATGAGAACAGGCTGATTGCTAGAATTCAACCGGCATAGAAGAATCCAGCCTTGAGCAGGACAGCTCAACAGAGCACTCAAAAGATTAGCATCAGAGCCCCGAAACATGCTAATACACATTACAGTAGAGCATGGTAATCTCTGATAAAATCTTAAAACAAATTCATTCAAATCTTGAGATTTGTCAATAACCCTGGATCAGGAATTAAAAATGAGGAAGGGAAAAGGGTGAAATGTTTAAGAAATTGGAAGGACATCTATCCAAAACTGTAGCAGTTCGAACCTGATTGAATGGTATATTGATGAGGATACAAAATCTGAGCAAGAAAGATAAGTGCCCTGAAAGGAGAATCATAATGATCATAAACACAGTACAAAAGAAACCTTCACTTTCCAATTAAGCACAGTTGCTAACTTTTGGATTCAGGCAAAGCTTATGCTAGTAATGAAGAACATATCCTGCATGAGAAAAAAAGATCATTCCTTTCGACCTCAGAATGCACAGAGTCAATACAATAAATACCAAAAAAACAGACAGTTGGATATCCATGCAGAGATTGTGGCCAGAATTGTGTTACTACAAATGAAGGGGCAAATGAGTAAGCTCCAATTACTTTGCCAAAGCATTTAAAAGTTGAAACTCTTCTTACCAAAATGCCACTATAGTGAATGATATTATCATGAAATAAAAATGAAATAAACAGAAGAGAAAGTTGGAAGATTCTATTTATAAAATGAACTATTACAAAGACAACTTAAGATAATCTGTTATCTCTTATAGATGACAAGCCTATAACATGCACCTGGTGATCTCTTGTATCGTTGCCTTTTCCCTTCTGCATTAGACATGAAAATAGCAGCTGATTTACATTATTCCCAATTGATGCTTGATGGAAAAATGCAGCCCAGTGACTTTCAGAGAGAGCTGTTTCTGATGATAGAGAAAAAGCCTTCACTGATGTAGAGAGCACGTGGAGAATTGTCAGCAACCTAGAAACCTGCCAGAGTTTGTCTGGGTAAGAAGTGAACTTCAACAACATTTAGACAATAGAGTACAGACATCCAAACCAGAAGGGAAGAAGTGTGGTAAGTACTAGAAACCTAGTGAAGAACAAATCAAGTATGATTAAGTTCCAAATTTTAAGTAACTTTTGTATAAGAAAGTATAAAAACATAAACAACAATACTATTTTTTAAATCTAGCTGAGAATCCCAAAATAATAAAGCTAGCAGCAAAAGATTCACCTCCAAGATATGGAGGGAACTTTTCATCTATATTATTGCAATTGACTATTCTGACCATCCAGATTCCTTTAAATACCAATATGCAGCAGACAAACAAAAATTATGAGAAAATTTACCTTTTGAAAAAGTAAGGGCACCTCAGAACAGAGAACAAAGGCAAGTTTCAACCAAGAAACTATCTTAGGTATTCCAATGCATGAGAATAGACAGCCGGTTTCCCTGTACAATACAATAGAACGTAAACTATATGGGCCACACAAATGAATAGAACTCATAATAAAATACTTAAAATGGTAATCCATTGAGCAAAAAAGTGAAAAATATTATCAAGAAATAACCAAGTGTAAACATATAGGTAAAGAGAATATCAAATTCCAATTGGAACTGATCAGATAAAAAATGAATACATTGTTCTTTATAGAGCTTCAGATTATTTTTAGGTGCTGCAAAATCATTCAATGTCTGAAGTTTTCGATCTAATCAAGAAACCAACATCCAAAGATCTAGATTATACAAACCACTTTAACTGCATTTGTCTAAATAAAAAGATGCATTCTAATAAATTCTAATAAAGTCATTATTCTTCAGAAGATTATTTAACAATGTTTATTAAGTGAAATTTCATAGAACCAAAATTTGAAAATGAAACAACACTAGATGGATGAGCCTAAGATACACAGCATGGGTATATTTATCATGTAACTTCAAATATATACCTTGTAAAGTTGCAACTATAGCTCTCCAAGGCAATCTGACAGATATTAAACAGTAACTCAGCTTGCTCAATTGCTAACACATCCACCAAGATATCGTTTCCAATTAAGTCAACTACTGAATTATGTGGAAGAGAAGAATATTTTGGACAGAAGGGGTCCAGGAGAACTGATGTACTCAGCAAAAGTATATGATGTGCTTTGTGGTTTTCATTGAGAACAGTCAAACACTTTCCTACAGAAAGAGAGAACAAAATAAATGAAGTAAAATTGTTAGCACAAGTGTTTATCAACATGAATAAGCATGACACAGTATCAAGAAAATGAATCTCGCAGAAATTAATACCAATTCTTCTTTCTCTATTTTATATGCAAAATCATGCTAACTTCAGGCCCAAAACTCAAACAAAGAGGCCAGCGTGTGAAGAAACAGTACCAACAACCAAATCCATTGCTCATGAACCATTTGCAATTCCTAGAAATAACAGAACATGTTCACAACCTTCTTTCTTTTGTAATGTAATGATAGAAGATTGCGAACTCAACTCCAGGATACTCAAGCATGGATTATATGTACCAACTGAGCACCATGGCAGACAATATGCAAATATTCACAATTCTGTGTCTGATAAAATATACAACACAAATAAGAAGAGGGAATTACTAAAAAACTAGAAACGGAAAACATTTCTGCTTATTTCATTAAAACTTCTAAATGCAACAAGAACAACAAATAAGAAAATTGCTATGTCTTGGTTCAGTACATGTTCTTATATGATTACTGTACCTATGCTAATGAGTAGAACCAGTGAAAGCCTTCTCCATATCAGCTCCCACTTCATATGGACAAGAGCATCCACAGACAAAGTCTCGTTAACTTGAAGGGCGAGACAGTGCCAACACGTCATTTTGTTACTAAGTGTTGTGACTTCACATACACAATCAACAAGTGATGAATTACTTTCACATGCATTTCCACTTTGTTTTCCGCCATAGGTTTCAGAATACATGTGGCCACTTTTTGAATTTATAGTGGAGCAAGTTTCAGCACTGCCAGAAATAGTTCCAGCATTGTTTACAAAAGCACGAGACCTAGATCGAGTCATCCTCAAGCCATTTGCTGAAGGAGCATTCTCTTTCTTAATCTTTCTACACCTCTTTGGCTTACCTCTTACATTTGGTTTTTCGATTTCAGAAGGAATTTCATCTGAATTTGACTGATCCATCTTACACTTGAAAACATAACTCCTACCAGCCCAATTAGTCGTAGCCTCCTCAGAACTACTAAGAGAATTCTTCCACTCGGACAACTGTAGCCTGTGCAGGGCTGATAAGTACATCTCTCCAGCACGAGATAACATTTCCATAGAAGGATCCGTCGTGCTGCCACAAGATCTGTCTTTAAATAAGTCCCCAAGTTGTTGAAAAATGGAAATCTCAAGAAACATTCTGCATTTCAAGCAAGGTATAATTTCCCAGTTCTCATTCAATATCTGTGATGCAAATTGCAGTTCCTTTTCTGCCAACTCCCAGAGCATCTTTTTGCGGTATAGTTTCCCTGAGATTTAAAAGCCAGAAAGTAAATAGGTTGTCCAAAACCCTTGATAGCCAAGCAAAGCACAAAGGACTGATGTATGTGAGCAGTTCAGGAGAATCAGGTAATAATGACAATACCTAGTAAAATTGAAAAACAAATCACATAAAGTGGCAAGCACTGGTGAAGGGCAATGGTTTTTCCCCATGAAAGAAGAGTTTCAGCTTCAATTCCATTTCCAAGTATCTCTTGAATCGTCCCAACCTTTAATATATCAATGGATGAAAAGAAAAAAGCAACATTATTGAGAAACACTGAATAAAAATTACTTGGCAAAAACATAATATTATCATATTGAAATTCATTTTGGAAATAGAAAGAGATAGCTTGGTGCCAAACCTGTAGGGTGCTCTCAAGATAACATTGAAGTACCATCCAAGGACTAAGAATACCACACTCAAAGTCACCTGGAAGACCTGAACCCCAGGCTTCATAAGCCACTCGATTGTGTAAATGGAAGCTATCAATAGCATAGCAATGCTTCTGAGTACCATCAGCAGATTCCCAATTACACTTAGTTTCCTGATCTACAGAGCACTTGAATGTCTCTTGAAAGAGTTGACTGCGTAACCTATGAGATTCCTTTGCTGATATAAGTGCCTATATAAATTAATTAGACCTTGTTAGACATATAATATAATGAGAATATCACTTGAGAAGCATTAACTTCTATTAAATACCAAAGCTAGGAGACAAAAAAAAAGTCTAGTGACTAGAAACCTGATAGGAACTACTAGTTTCTACCAATTATCTAACCAAAATTCTACTGAAAACAATGAGTTGATTAGACAAAATCAGTAATTAGAGAAAGAAATCTCAATTTTCATTTCATTGACAGCCTAAGCCAATTCTAGAGGGCTTAGTTCTCTCCAAAGCATTCTGCCACAATACAATTTTCTAATCAGATAATCCCAAAAATATCAACAGCTGGTTATTTATATAGGCTTCCAGCTTTGATTATAACAGCAAGCAGAAATATCACTAGCAGCTAAAATATCTAGCAGCTGTGTAAACATAACGGAAAGCAGAAATATCACTAGCAGCTAAAATATCTTGAAGCTGTGTAAACATAACAGAAAACAGAAAACAGACTTAGCCATTATTTACATCTTTCTCCCTTCAGCCCTTATTTATCGCAAGCTAACCCTAGGCCTCCTAAAATAAGTGAACCTAATATTAGGCCTAACAAAACCGCTCAAGCATAAAAAAGTGGCGTGAGTAGTTGTTATGAATTGCCTAATAACAAATTGCCTAATTTGTAAGCACCAAGAAGACCAGCAAGCCTTTGATCAGGAATGTGTCAATGGAGATTTTCAAACTCATTTCACACTTTACGTGGTTACCTTTCTGGTATATAAGTTAACAGCCATTCTCCCAAAATATATTAAATGAAGTATAAAATTATTCCAACATAGATGCATAGAAATTGATAGTTTGCAGCTGTGAATAGGCAAGTGAGAAGCCACACATACAGGTTTACAAGCCTCCAGGACATTTGCAATTGGTACAGCTATGGCCTTTGACGACTAGCAAAGACATACTTTACATCTCAGGGCCTTAAAACTACCAAATAGCTCTCTCAGCTTGCTAAGTCTTGACTCATTTTACAAAATAATTCCAATATCGTGCAAAATGAAAAGCAAGACATGCACAGGTGCAATGTATGAGAAAATAAACTTCTAATATTACCTGAACCACTTGTCCCTTCAAAATCAATTGATCACTCAAATCATAGTAGAGATATGCAGAAAGAAAAGCCGAAGTAATGGAGGTAGGAACCTATAATAAAATCACACTGGAAGTAAGCCTACCATTTCAACCAAAATAGCAGTTAGAAAAAAAAATCAATGTTCTTTCCTAAAAGTGCTCACATTGGAGATGAGATCAGAAGCAACAATCTTCACTTCATCTAAAGAAACCTAAGAACAGCAAAACAAACTGATTTAGCAGGTGTGATAAAATAACAAAAAGACCCATTCTTATAATCAGATATTGACATGAGAGAATGAAATATGCTCCACATCTTCTAAAAGGACTTACAACACCAACAAGATCAGAACCAGCTGTCTTAACTGCATCGTCAGTTCTCGCAAACACACTTTCGTGACAAAATGAACCCTGCAAATAAACAGCTAATGATGAAAGAAAACTCTGCTGAAAGCCAACTAGCAGTGGCTTTGATAACTCCATGCATTTCATCCAAAATCTGGAACAGTTGCAAATTTTTCCATAATGTTCTGATAACTTTGAGATGAACAATTCATGTATCGGAGAAGCACACAGAGAATGCCTAAGCTTCCTGCTTCCCCAGAGCATGGATAAAACATCCTCCACTGGAAGTTTCTTCCATTTGCATAATCTGATAAATATATCAAATATTTGTGGCTGAATTTCTGTATAACCCTGCAGTAAAGAACAGAAGTATTGGAGATCGAAGTTTGCAAGCCTATTTGTAAAAGGTATAGAAATTGAAAATTCTGGAGCTTGCCTTTATGGACAAGAAATCCATGACGTGATAGACCAGCTTTAACATATCTTTGACCATTATATCAGACCAATCATCATCATGAAACAACTGTAGCACGGATTCCAACATTGTTGTAGACAGAGAACCAGCATGGCATTCATATGGACACAACCACAGATTAACTGCATTCTGAATATCTTCAAAGCTTTTCTGCTCAGAATAGAAGCTGAACAACATTATACATTGAAAATAAAATTTTCAAAAAGATGTAATATGTAACAAAAATCCTCTGAACTAATATAACTCAATGCTTCAGGGTTAGCCATTTAAGCAATAACACCTTTGGGTTTAGTGGCACTCTTTCATGTGAACACATAGCACGTAAACAATAAGCGCTGGCCATCAGATGGTGAGCTAGACTATTGCAGTTTGTATTTTTGGAGCACACTTCACCCTGTATAATTAAACTTTCCATATCAACTTCATGTTCAGGGAAGAAGAGGAAAAGAAAAGGAGGGGAAATTGAGCACTACAAAGCACATGAAAACAAGCAAATAAATTGTTAACAGAGGAAAAAGAATTAGTCAAAGCAGGATTCACCAATGTAGATATTGCTTCTGATAGATGCTGAATGCACTCTTCCAGTCTTTCAACTCCAGAGGCTCTTAATTCCCCTCCCTTTGCAATAAGTATTCTGGATTTGTGTACACAAGTATCACTTGAGACATATACTTTCTCCAATAGGGTGTCTATGATTTCCATGCGTATTTTCTGACAAACTTTAGGATTCAAAGAATTCATTGCTTTATATGCCATAAATTCCTGATGGTGGCATTAGAAAAAGGTAAACAATACAGATCAATCATAAAGAAGCATATCATAATAAAAAATAGAATAACAAAAAAATAGCTCAATATGGGCAGAGGAGCAAAGAAAGGGAACAAGGACCCAACCTGCTCCATAAGTATTCCCAGAGCCCTTCTTGACATATTCACAGATGATGAAAGCAAAGAGTACAATGTTGAGACCCTCTGGTCAGCATCCCCATCCTGGAGGAGTTTATACCCTATCTGGAACAACATTGATAATAAGATCACAGAGATGCATAAGATTAGCATAACAAAAAACAAAGATTTAGCACTTCACCTTCACCCAGCGTTTGACTAAGAGATAAGGTGGAGGAAGTGACTTGCTTATGTCCTCTGCAATTGACCATTTTTCAAGGCTATCTTTGAGCACACTAATTATCTCGTGCCTGCTTCCTTCATAAAGTAAATCCAGGAGAAAAACAGTTTTCTCACATGACTCATTGATAAACTCTTTGGCTGCATTGGCAAAATCGCTAGATGCATCATTTTTAGCATCTCCATGGGACTCATTTGATTTACAATGATATACTAAACGATTCCAAGATGCTTTGCAGCTTAGTTTTAAAGCTTCTGAAGCCTACAACAGTGGCAAAATACCTGATGAAAGCCAAGCCCAATGAAGATGCAATTGAAACCAGAATACTCCAACGAGCACCAGAATCTTAATTATTCATGTGGTTACCATTAGAAAAGCAACCCAAAGAAATGTCTAATATTCAGCCAACAATGCATTTATATCAAGCAAAATCTGAGATAAAATCAGTAGTAAGAGGTCCAACGTACTAACAGAAGTTAAAAGAATGCTAAGACAGAAATCCAATTTGCTGATTGAGAATATAAAATACTTTGGTAACTCCAGAACCTCAAATCTAACAAGACTAACAAGCAAAAAGGCATTTTCATCTTGGAAACAGCATGATCTTTAACATGCATAAAACAATGTCCTAGGTAACATTACCTCTTTCATTTTCTTATTCCGATATAAAACTACAGCAATATTATAAAGCCATGCAAAGAGATACTTGAGTCCATTGACTTGAGCTCCGTCATCGGAAATCAGATCATTCAGGAGATTTGTGCTTTCCTGGAACAAAAGTAACAAATTAATTTTAGAAAAAGTATGATCCTCTAATACTTCATCAAAGAAAGTGCCAGGGCAGTGTTGAAGAATGATTCTAAAATTAGAAAAATGATGAAGAAACAAAATTATTTGGTTAGCTTCAATTCAATGTCACAAATTACATTTGAACCTCAATATAGCGTCCAGTCCCGAGTGCAAGGGTGAAACTAGCTACAGCTATGTGGATTATAGTCTTTGAACTTTCACCAGATCCATTTTTCATCAGTAGGTTTCTCTTTTCCGCAATACTGCATTAACAAAAATAAAATAAAATAAAATAAAAATGCATATATGGTTTCACATGCATTATGATAGTAATAAATAGTGAAACAAAATGGACAATAGTCCAAACAGTGATAACACTATGTTATTCAATAATATCGTCCAGCACATGAGCATATGAGAGATTTCTCTTTTTTCTAAAACAAAGGAAAGTATAACTCTGAAAAGATTCAGATGAATCATCTAAATATTTCTCTTCACTTTTCGGGGTTGCTTTAATTTGATCCTTAAAGGTCAATGAAGCTATAAACCTATAACAAGGAGAGACCAACAATTCAGATATTTACAGAACACATCAAGACATACCTATGATAGTGAATGCGGCCAAATTCATAGAGTGCTTCTTGGGCAATAACTAAATTGGATATAAAGGACGCACCATCTCTTTCACACAAAATCTGTCTTCTCTTTGCATATATGAATTCAGCAAGTGGCTCACATAAAAATTCCAGAGCCTTATAATAAGATGGCAAAGAAACAGCTCCTTTTTCTGATAACCCATTGCCTTTGCCACCAATAGCAAAGAAATCGTTCAATGAATGAAGTGAAATAGGAATTCGTTTGACCAATCTTTCAAAATCACAAAAGATTTGAGATCCAGAGGCATCTTCTGTAAGCATCTCGGTTGCAGATTCACCATTTTGCAGTTGCCCATTAAATGAAAAAATTAATAATCCAGTAGCATAAAGCCTCATGACTGGACCAATAGGTAAAATAGCCTAGAAAAGGACAGATATTTGGTCAAGTGCACTACTAGAAAAAAAAAAAAGATAAAGATATAAATAACACAGATAAGCAGCTACAATATGAAAAACACATACCTGAGAATCAGCCAATCTACCCAAAAGTTCAGCAACAGCACAGCAGACTGTTGGAGTTGCAGTTTGACAGCTATTAGCACAATAACAGATAAGTTCCAGAAATTCCAATACCGTGTTCTGGTCTTCAACCTTCCAATTTAAATATATGAGCTACTGAGGAGACTTGATTATTGGCATTCATCAGATGAAAGAAATTATGTTGCTAATACTACGTGCAAGTAACTCAAAAAATGCCTCCATACATAAGTATAAAATGATAACAATATTCGCAGCAATAAAATCAAATTTCTCATTGGTTCTCTTCTATCCCTAGTTACCTTACATACAGCAGCTGCAGAACTGATGATAAACTGTAGTATATCAGTGGTTCTCAAGGATATGCTATTATTTTCCGAGAAAATACAAGCGCATGCCCTCAAGGAAAACTGCAAAGACATATTGAAACCAATTAGAACAGACATATTGACATTATATGGACAATTTATACAATATATCATCATTCACCTTATACATTTGATCTTTAATAGAAGATTTCCCATACTCAGAGAATGACAACTCAAAAAACTTAAGCACCAAGTCGTTGCTAAAATTTGCTATCCCCTTGACCATAAATAGAGCGATCTTATTCACGTACGATACAAGTACCCTCTGCAATTTTTCATGCGCACTTGCATCTAAAATCCTGTATCATCAAATCCAAAATTCCATTGTTAAACCACCTATACCCTCAAAAAGTTTAGGAATTATTTCAATTGACAATCCACTCTGAAGATTATCAGCAATAATACAGTGTTGGATCCCAATACTATCATCAATAGGTGCTGGTGTGTGCAGATATATGAATAATAAGGAAGAAACAGAGACTAAGAGTTTATAACTTGAACCACGGTGCAGCTTCATCAACCAATGCCAGGATTCTACGGTAACTCGCCTCCTCTTTACTTTGATTCATTGAAGCGCATTTGACCAATGTCACAACTATCTCCACAATCAACAAAGCAAAATCTTGATCCCGGTTCTCTTTATTTAGTTTCGGGACCCACTGGGTTTTCGATTTTCCCACTTTGGCTCCAAAATTAATTCCTCTAAGACTCTCAAGCACTACAAAACCTTCAACTTCCGCCTCTTCATGCAACTTCCATCCCTCCAGACAATGAACAAATCGAAGCCATTGAACCTGGACCATGTACGGCTTACAAGACAACTGAGAGGCAATCAAGCCAAGACAGCTTAAACACAGTCTGTAAGTACTGAACAATTCAAGGACAATCTTATGAGATATTCTATCCTGTAATTGAGATTCAGCTTCAGAAGAAATACGTTTGGGTAGGAGAGACAACGATTTGTTAACAAATGTTAAAAATTGTTTTGCTAGCGACCTCGCTGTCGCTGCATCTAAGGATTTTGAGGGTTTAGACGAGGACTTTTTGGGTTCCAAATGGGGTTGAAACGGTTGAAGGTATTCAGCAAAGAGATTGTAAATGCCGGCGAGATCCGTGGAGGATTGGAGCATGGCGAGAAGACCGGACTCCATGGCTGTGGGGTCCATGGGCTCCGCCGGAAGTTCTGGTGGTGAAAATGGGAGGAGCGACGTTGAGTTAAGTTGGGGAAAGCATGAAATGGGAAATGCGTAGGCGCGAAAATTTTGAAATTCGATCGGTGTCGAGAGAAAGAATTCCGGTGCTGTGAAGCTTCTATTTTTGGTTGGAAAATTAAAGTGGGCTTTCTGGGCCTTTTGCTATTATTACAATTAATTGACTAGCGGGAACTAAAGTATATAAGGGCCGAATACAAGCCTATTTCATTAGGGATAGCCCATTAGACGAAATTCATTAGTACTAACTGAAAGCCCAAGTCCAAACCTCGACGAGACATGCAGGTGTTTTTGCTGTTCTCGAGAACAGAAAAAACAGCAGAGGTTGTTCGAGCCTTCTAGGGTTTAAGCTTTTCCCTGAGAAGAAAAGGGCTTCACCTCTCCTTCGCGGCTTCGCCTCTTCTCTTTGCTAGGTCGTAAGCCAATTCTACCTGAAATATGCCGAAATCAAAGCGCAATAGACCAGGTATTGCTTTATATTGATTTATTTGCTTTTAACTAAATGGAAAAGTAATTGGAAGCCTTGAATTGTTTAATTTGACTTCAGGAAGAATGTATAGAACTTTGGAGGCTGTTTTCGTAGCTGTGTGTTGTTTCTCGTGTGTGTGTGTGAGAGAGAGAAAGAGTGGACGAATTGAGTTTTAACGTAATTGTGAAAATTTGTGCTGCAGTGACCTTATCGAAGACGAAGAAGAAGGGGAGGGAACATAAAGAAAATATTGTTAATTCTATAAGAGAAGCTGTTGAGAAGTATGAATCAGTTTATGTTTTCACTTATGAGAATATGAGAAATCTTAAGTTCTTGGAGTTCAGAACGAAGCTTAAATCTTTTAGCAGGTTTGTTTATTTATTTTTCCTCTAGGTTAAATTTGAAGTGCTATGTTTGTATCTTCTTGAAATGCCACTCAAA
Source organism: Marsdenia floribunda (assembly GCA_035583425.1). Taxonomy (NCBI): domain Eukaryota; kingdom Viridiplantae; phylum Streptophyta; class Magnoliopsida; order Gentianales; family Apocynaceae; genus Marsdenia; species Marsdenia floribunda. The sequence goes on along the minus strand of JAXGGT010000054.1, from coordinate 2,443,490 downwards.
AAATCATAAGCATTCTCTAGGTAGTTAAATGAGAGGATATACATATATATTATATTTTATTAGAGCAGCCATTTTCTGCTAACTTGACATCCCAGTTCTGTTATTAGATATTAGTGATTAATATTTTGAGTTACTAACCGTACACACTATTTATCTTCTATGTAATTTTGTGCTTGTGACAAACATAACTTGTTCTTTGAACGCTAGGACATGCAGTGAATGTTAAATTGTTTTTACCTAGGAGCTATATGTGTAAATTGATATAGGCATGTTGGTTGCCATTCAAATGAGTCTATAAGTATACGTATTTTATTTCTACCAGATTTTTCCTTGGGTCAAACAAAGTGATGCAAGTTGCACTAGGTCGTTCAGTTTCTGATGAGATCAGACCTGGCCTTCACAAAGTCTCTAAGGTTGGAATACTTTTATTGTAAACTTACCCAGCCTGCCCTCCTAAAGGATAGCATTTCTTCTGCAGTGTTGGATCAGTTTTCTGTTTGTCTAAACTTTTGTTTCTTTTCCAGTTTCTACGGGGTGATTGTGGGCTCTGTTTTACTAATCTGCCGAAGGAAGAAGTTCAAAGGTATTGTTCAAAGGAATAACTTCTGTAGCATATGCAGTGCTTCTATTATGTTTAAATAGCTTTACAGCTGTTTCTGGGATATAGCAGTCAACAAATGCATTTAACAGATTTGCTTCTGCTTTTACTCCTGTGTGGAACCTATCTAGACCACTTCTCTTGTAGTGGTCTATATTCAGTTTTTAATTAGCATATGATCTTCGATCTATCTCAGATTATTCAACGAACATGAAGATTTTGACTTTGCGAGAACTGGAACTATGGCAACTGAAAAGGTATGCTGCTTGGCTAAAATTCAGGATTGATTTTAGTCTGGCTTAGGTATCTAGATGGCTCAATTTGGTTGCAGATCTGAAAAAGGTTCATTGAGAGTCTATTGGTTTTCATGTTAAATATTGGTTCCTTCCTTGCTGGAAATATTTTTCTCCTCGTCAAACTGTTACTAATTTATGTTGTATTTGGGGCAGAACCCTATAATTTGGATCGTCAGCAATTATTTCAGCATCTAGAGTTGTTAGAGAGGTTCTGAATCTAACATTATGCCCCTTCTGTGGGCTCTACCTGCAGTTCAATCAGATTTCTTCTAATCTATCTTATCACGTTTAGTGCATTTATGGACTATTGGTTGATCTTGGAATTTCACTTTCTCATTTATTCAAAGTAGAGAAATTGCTTAACTTTAGCCTCTGATTTTTTTTTTTTTTTTTTTTAAATCTAAATCTACTTTTCATGATTTAAGTGTAGTTTGTTCTCACAATCAATTCTAGAATTCCTTAAATATTATTCTTCAATTCTTGTATTCTGGACTTAGTTATTTCTAATTCTATAGGTGGAGCTAAAAGAAGGCCCTCTGGACTTTACTCATGAAATGGAACCTTTCCTACGGAAACAAGGAATGCCTGTTCGATTAAACAAAGGTGTCTCATTTTACTATTTGTTTATTATTATCAAAATGGGTTTCCACATTGCATGTGACGTCATACTCATTGATTTTTTTAATATTTGTGGAGTGTAGGTGTAGTTGAACTTGTATCTGACTTTGTTGTATGCGAAGAAGGCCAATCACTGTCACCTGAATCAGCTCGTATACTGGTACATCCTGTTATCATACAGCTTCTTGTTTGTTAGATTTCTCTCTGCTGTTTCAGAAACCAGCCCTTCAGTTACTCGTAGATTTAGAATGTGGAGCTTCAATACAGAAGTTAAATATCATTGTGTGCAGTTACATTTGAAGGGTTGTTTGTTTGTCTAGTGATGTATGAAAAGCTTCTGGTGTTTGACATACTAACTCGTTTTTTTTGTTTTTATGCAGCGTCTTCTGGATATCAAGATGGCTAAATTCCAGCTTCACTTGGCATGCAGGTGGACCTCTGAGGAATTTGAGGCTTATCAAGCACAAGAGGATTCAGATTCTGATGCTGCATAACTACAACTTTGCGACATTGATTTTATATTAAACACCTTCACTAGATGAGAAGTAAAATATATTATTGTATTTCTTGTCCTGATCTATGTTCTCGAGATTCTTTGAATTATATGTAATCATCTGTTTCATTCAATTGTTTATTGGAATTTGATAGATCAATTTTGGTAGCAACATGATCGGATTTGATGGTTTGGCGTTTTTGATGGCGAGTGAAATCAACAACAAATTTACACGGGAACCAGCTTTTAATTCATCTGTGCCCATGCCATGTTATGCTTGGTTAAATTTATGGTTAAATTTGTGAGGGCCGCGATAACAGAGAGCCACCTCCACAAACAATGAGAGAAGATTGAAAATTAAGAACAGCAATGGCTCCTCGAAACAAAACCTTGAAAACCCTCATGAATGTAACATCTATCATGAGGAGGTTTCAGTTCAGCAAATAGCACATACAGGATCTTACTCAACCTGCAGTAAATGTCAAATTCAAGATGCTTACGTTGACAATTCAGCCTTCTTGTCCTCCAGAAGCTTCAACTCTTTGCGCCAATCTTCCAATTTAGACACTTTTTCAAGTTGTTCAGGATTCATAGCTTTCACAGCAGTTTTCTGCTGTTGAGCTTCTGTCAGCCGTATCTAAGCAAGAACAGAAATAGCATAATTAAGAATTGGACACTATAAATACCTAGTGAAACCCGAAATGCAAAGGCAAACATTTTATAAAGCATGTAGAACAAAGAATGAAATGGGAAAATTTTGGTGCATGGTTTTAAATTTTTTAACATTAATATTTGTACCAATCCTAGTATTTCAACCTCAAATATTGCCTCTACCTAAGATATTAAAAAACATGGCCCAAAGCCGATGAGTTTATATAAGTGAAAAGCCAACCAGTTTTGATATATCAAAGGTTTTTTTTTTTTTTTTTTTTTTTGGTGTTGGGGGAGAGGGGAGGGAGCAACAAAAGAAATAAGTTTCTTTGGCAATCTTGTGGTTTTTTTTTTTTTAATAATGAATTTAGACAGGAATAACCAAAAATGCCTATAAAAACAGGGAGACTGTAAATTTGCAGGCATGTGCATGCACACTTCTAGGTTACAGGAGCAGAAATACATGTGTTGTGAGAAGCCAAATGATCTTGATCGCCTTAGTAGAAATACTTTAAAAAAGCATTTTGATTTTTACCTTCTTCTTCAACGCCCGTATTTTCTTATCAATATCCTGAACATCATTAACTAGAGTTGAACACTCTGTTGATTTTGGGGGAGTAACCACACAGGGATTTTGAGAAATAGCAAGTGCATTCATCTGGGAAGCTACCAACTCTTCAGGCTCAGGCACATTGTTTGAGTCCTCAGCAGATACATCATCGTTTTCCAACATCTTACTCTTCTCAAGAGCAGCCTGTTTTAGAAGTGGTTTTAACTTAGATACATTAAGAGATGTGAAAGAAACAAGCAACTACGAAACAGAAATTACCAATGGTGGAAGTTCAGCAAAAAAGGTAAACAAATAAAAATATCAATAGCAAAATGGTCACACATTTTGGTGGTTCCTTTGTCACAGATCTGATCTGGTTGACACATACATCCTCTATCACAGACATAGCATTTCTGGAGGTGATGTCTCTAAAGGCAATCCAGTCAATAGCTGTAATAATGTCTAAACGTTATGAATATGAGTTAGTATGTCAAACACTAAAACAAGACATCTAGACTTAGTTATGTATGTCTGTAATAAGGTAATAATATAATAATATTTTTGACATACTAACTCGTTAACTATTTCTGACATTTTTATGAACTTATTCCTTCTGTTTTCTCAAAGTTTCTCTATTGTTATTTGAGGCGCCTCTCAACAATCTATACACAACCCACGGAAGAAACAAGGCAAAAGAAAAGTGGGATGTAGACTGGAAAGAGCATAAGAAAATTAAGAAAACTACTACTACCTATAGGAAGACAGAAATATTTATTCCTCCTCAGCTCTGAGGATTTAAGACAATTAATATTCCAAAAAGCAAATGAAAAATGAAGGGTCATTAAGAGTCAAATCCAAGATGAAAGACATGGCATACGACAATAAAGATTAACCATAACAGACCCTTCTATTATGAACTAAGGCAAAATTACAAGGCGCCTATTTACATTGTACGATTATTTCTTCAGATAAATCTCTAAAGAAAAAGGAATACATAACAAAGTATCCTAGTACACTGGAAAAGAAATTAAATCACAAAAAGCATGAAATAAACCTAGGAGGAGAAATCAAGAAAGCCTGCATTTTAGTAGGAAAAGCTATAAGTCTTACCTTTCACATAAGCAGCAAGTGGATTAATACCTAGTTTGATGTTTACTTTGTTTACCAGGATAAGCAAGAAGCAAACTAATGCCATATAGAAGTTCAGTACAAAAATAGAAACATTGGAGATAAACTACCTAAATACAAAATTAATTGAAGAATTAAAGCCATACTTTCTCAAAATACGCATAGATCACTTCATAACTAAAGTAAGCTCCTTTAAACAGTCCACAACTTAATCATAAACAGTCTTGGCAGAAAAAGGAAAAAAAAAAAAAAGAAAGAAAGAGAATGAACCTGCTGACGCTTTTCCTTCTTCCGCTCATTCCTTTTAGCTGATTTAGTTTTAGGTTTAGGTTCTGTAGCAGGATCATATCCCGGAGGCACTTCCTGCATCGAAGCCATCTCCTTCTTCCACTGTTGGCGCTCACCATCATAATAGTCATCAAAGAAGAAAATTAGTATCAACTTCGCATACAACTCAAACGGGAGAAGGAAGGAAGGAAGGAATGAATGAACTTACCAGTGCACCTCTGGATTGGTAAATGGCGACTTCGTCCTGGGGAACATAACCAGCCCTAATACGAATGGATTTACGGAGAGTACCGTCGGGTCGTCGGGTGGGAGCGAGGATTCTCTCCCCTTCTTTTAGGGGCTTGCTAGGCTCGGCTTCTAAATGCCTGGCGTCTTCTTCTCCGCCTCCACTACTACCACTGCTCGCCATCTTCTAACTTAATTTTCGCCGTGAAATTTTTAGGACTGGGAAAAAGACTATTTATTCCGAGTGGACATTTATTTACTGTCGGAGTATGCGTGAGTTAAGGCATGGAACGCATTTACGGCAATGCGATAAGTTCTAAAGCAACGGCATACTTCGTCCGTTTTTTATTATAAGGGACAAAATATTTACCCTTTGAATAATAAATACAAAAATTAATGTATTTTTAAATTCTTTTTAAATTTTATCTTTTAAAAATAATTAATAAACATTAACTATAAAATATTATTATAGAAACATTTCAAATGATAAAGGTAAATTCTCTCTTTTTCTCTCTTCACCTGTGCGTTGCTGTTCTCCTTCTCTTCTTCTTGCCTTCTGTTTCGGTCAAAAGGAAGCTTAGCTAAGTTTCTCTCTTGGTTAAAGACCCATTTTCCTTTTTGTTTTTTACTTCTTTTCAAGTTTTTAATTTTGTGTCTCTTTATGTATCTTTCTTCTTCTTTTTTTCATGTTATTTTTTACTCTTCAAATGCAAATATATCAAGTCTTTTTTTCTTTTATTCGAAGAATTTATCTTTAAACTCAATTCACATGTGGACCTTTTACTTGATCGTTATCTTTTTCTTAAACTTCCTCTGAGATTTTTAATACGTCCAGGAATCACATAAGTTGTTGCTAAAGGAGGAAGATAAAGTTAAGCTCTCCTTGCAGATGATGACTATAACCGATGATGAAAATGTTAAAAAAATAGTTAGAATTATTTTGTTATTGTTTTATGTGTTGTTTTTATTTTGTATTTTATTTGATTCACCTATATTTTTACTTAAGTATTTTGTCTTTCATCTTTTTTAGATTAGATGTATACTTTATTACCATGACTAATATTTATTCATTCTTGTGTAATATTTTTTTTTATTAATGAAATTTCACTTACTAAAAATATATATATATATAGAAACATTTCAATGACTTTTTTTTTTTTTTTTTTGGATAATTGAAACATTCCAATGACTTATATATAACAATAATTGATACAATACGGCCTTATTCCGGTAATTCTCTCCTCATGTTCAGACAAGGAGATTAGTAACCAAAGCAAATTGTAAAAAAAAAAAAAAAAAAAAAAACATCAGAAGTAAAAGCAGAGACAAACACACATGAAATTCAAGCATGCACATTGCAGGGGTGCAAACGTGCATGGGCATGCTTGATTTATTCTTCCTACATTTTCATAACGAGCTGACCGGAAATTAATTTAATAATTTCAAACATCATTTACGACGTCATCCGTACTCGCAGCACTTGGGACAGGGATGGCAACACTCGGAGCAATAATCAGGTTGGCAGCATTTGTTGTGATGGTGGCCGTGTAGCATTCTTCGACTGTCAATGCTTGACAAGTTAAAGAATGATGATGATGATGATGATGATTCCTGCTGTTGCTGCTGCTGGCTGTTGGTCATGAAGTTTGGGATCCGATCATGATCATGATCAACTAATTCCGCTCCCTTATTATCATCGGAAGATGATGACGTCACCGTGGTGGTGGTGGTGCCGAGTGCAAGCCCGAAGGCTACTTTATCTTCTTCTGCTTCTTCTGCTTCTTCTGCCTCGCCGGCGAATGCATGGTTCGTGCACAGAAATAATACCGCAATGGCGAAAACTGCGACTAAAAGATACTTGGATTTCTCCATAAACGTACGTAGAAACACACTCGGTTAATTGTTTGTTTGTTACTACCCGGTGAAGTTTACTCAGTACTTGTGCAATAGAATTCCTGATCCACGGGAGTATTTATATAGTGACTTTGTTGCTAGGTTTTTCTTTGGTTTCAGACAACATTGCAGCACAGTAATAAAAATCATTAATTTAGTCGATGATCAGCTGGGAGAGAGAGAGAGAGAGAGGAAGTTCTACTAAATTACTACTACATAAAATTTAACACAATGTGGCTGTTTCTTTGTCCTTTTCTTTTGAACATGAAATCTCTCCAAGAATCTACAGGGAGGCTGGGACAAGCCAGCAATTTTCATTTTCTTGTCATAAATAAATATTAATATATATATATATATATATGTTAAATTATTACATGCAGGGCAAATATATGAGTCTAAGGAATATATGTAGGACAAATATATGTTAAATTATTACATGTAGGGCTGATGATTTTTTGAATTATAAATAAATCGTATTAGTCAATATTAATAATTTAACTCACAAATATTGGAGTTGCTTATTTCTCTTGAAGGGCTACCCAATTTTTTTTTTTTTTAATTTATTTTATTTTTTATAAACAGACTTTTACAGGCCATAAGCTGCAATTGGCCAAAAAGTATATATATGTAATAATAAGTAATTAACAACATTTATATACATAGTGGATATAATTTAGTGTGTAAGAGAATCAGGATGGAGGCTGCCATGACAAAACCTTTTGATTTTATCGTTAAATATATATATATATATATATTTAAAAAAAAAAAAATTGGTTATCTCCCATTTCAGTCACTTCTGCTATTGGCTGGAAATAAATATAGCTTTTATATATATAAATATAAGTTAGGGTGTTATATGGTTAATAGGATGATATGAAATGGCACATAAACGAATACTTCTAACAGAGGTGTGTCCCGCGCGCCCCGGGGGTTACTTGGCCTGCATTGCACAAAGAAACCAATGAATTTCCAATGGCCACTTACAAAAAGAATATCCACATGAATTGAAACCAACCCAATTACAATATTTTAATCCTATCAGCTCAACAACCCAATTACAGTCACGAGAATAACTAGTACACGATGAATCCTATCCCTGTGCACCTTTCCTTTTTGAAGATTTCATGCTCTTTGATGCATTTCTATGCACAATTTCCCTCCAATATACAGTTAAAGAGAATTTTAAATTTTAAAAAGATGATCGTTTATCGAGAGAGAGAGAGATGAGCCGCTGCGGTCTCCTCCCCTGCCCTCCCAAACTGTAGTTAGTCACACTGCCTTCTGCGGTCATCTTCGTATACGGTCCTTTGCCTCTAACTCATATGACTCACTCACTCCCTCTTACCTTCCTCCGTCTCATCTTCTGAATCCGAAGAGTCACTAACTTCGTTTCTCCCCTGTTTTACTAGGCTGATGTCACCTTGAGAACTGTCTTTGAACAGGGATTCTCTTTCTTCATCATCGATCTCCTCACCCTTCTCTCCAGCATATGCATAACTGGCATGGAAAGTCAATAGAATGAATCACAACGAAATAAATGATCTTCTTTATCATCCTTAAAACTTTTCAGATTTCTATAGGAAATGCATACAAAGTTCAGGCATACCGTTGAGAGCTTTGTGATGGGGCCCAGAGGTAGCAGATAACACAGAGCAGTGCAAATGATACGATGTCCCAAAAGGCAGTAATGATCCAGGCGCCCTCCCACTTCTCATTGAAGGGATCTGTTGCTTTAAAGTAAATCTGACAATGAAAGAAAAGTGACTATAAGGGAACAAGATTGGCTCATAGAGCTTCAACATTATCTGAAATCTGCAGGGAAGGACTGCATGTTAATTATTCATGAGTAGAGAAAGTAAACTGATACTTGAACATCTCCACCTTAATATCGGTCATCAACACAAGAACCATATAAACAACACAATTTTCACATTTCCAGCATAAAAAACTTCAACTGAAAATTTTACGAGGCAATGCTTAATAAATATTCAGAAGTCTTTCCAAACTATAATAACTTCCTAAAAGATTGAAATCAAATTTTCAGGCACATAAACAGGATATGCCCATAAGAGGTGACCTTCCTCACCATTCCACTATAATAAACTGCCTAACTCAGTGCAGTAAAGTAACTTCCTCTATGTACAAGAAAGTTAACACTAACCGGTAGATTAAGAAATCATTGGTACCTAATAGTTTTGGTGTGTAGATGCAGACCAAGATATTAATTCCTCCTCTTCATTCTAATACATCATAGTAACTTCCATGTTCAAGAAATATAAGATGTGACCATGAAATTCCATGCTTCTAAATATGGACTTCTTTTCAATTTTATAACTAATCCAAAGTATGTTCTTTGAAAACCCTACCCTTTTCATTTTGATTTCTATTAAATCATGACACATGCTTATAGACCTGGCAGCAAGATGGGTTTTCAGAGTAATTAGCGATTAATTTCTAAACATATCAGCAAAAGCATTTCCAGGACACTCAGATCCAAAATCCATGTCAAAATATGGTTTCAGGTTTTCCACGATCCCTAGCTGAAGTGATAGTCCTGTTTGTGCAATAAGACCATTCTAAAATCACACTAGATAAAATTAACAAGTTAGTCCAAAAATAAGCCAAAAGGAGGAAACACTGCAGAAAGTTTGTATCAACCTTGAATACATTTAATCATCAAGTCACTATACCTCATATCCTATCCAAGCAACTGAAACAACAACTGTGACTGCCAAAGCATTTGAGAATTTTCTATACATATCCAACTTCACAGAACTTCTCTTTGCCTGCCAAGGAAACAAATTTAACATCAGAAACATATTCATGAGTAAAAGAACTAGTATAGTCCCTGTACTACTGGCATGTAGCATGGATATATAGTATAATAGGGGAAAACCTGTAGCTGCTCCAGTGTCTTTGAAAGAGAAGTAAAAATCCACAAAATCAAAAATGCGTCCAACAATGCATCGGGAAGAACCAGAAAAATTCTTGCTCGCCCAGCTATATCATTTATAGTTCCCACATTCTCTGTAATGCTCAACAATTCTGATGCCAAGAAATAAGTTATACCCAGGAGCAATACCTTTGTTGTAAGCCCACCAAGGGTAGGACGTAGAACACCAAACCCCATTGCAACTGAAAGAATCAAAAGTCGAGAAAGGGTTTTCCTTAGGGCTCCAATTGTGACAACCCAAGTTGTAAGTCCTACTGGCCTATTTCCAGTGTTATTAAAGTACGCATAATCAGAATACCAGAATATCATCTCAAGAAATCCAAGAGCAATAACTACACCAATGCAGTGTTGAAGTGACAAAACATCTTTCCAATGTCTCACATACTGAAAAAACCAGATACCACAAACAACTGCATATATTATAGACATAATTGCAAAGAATTTCATCAAAGGTGCCTTTCTGCCAGGTAAGAAACCATCAGGATTCTTCCACAGTGTCTTCCCAGTCACCTTCATTCCCTTGAGTTTTGGATCACATGATATGAAGAACAAGTTGTACATCCCAGTTTTTCTTATGTACAGTTCCTTATTTTTCATGCGGGTTGATAACAAGTTTCCTTTGAAGTGCACATTCAAGACAATGGGCCAGTTAATATCAGTTGATGAAGGAATCCTAATAACTTCACCCTGCTTACAACCTTCCAGTTTTGCAAGATCAGGGGTGCAGCAAATAGACCTTTGCCCACCATAAGGTGAACCACCAATGTTATCCCGATCAGCAGCCTCAAAAATTACAACCTGTACTAAACCGCTACTATATGCCATATCTGGATGCTCGTCAGCAGCAGCTTTAGCCCTCCAAAAAGTGATATTCTCAAACCTAATAAAGTCATCAGCAAGAAACAATAAGGTAAAAACTGGAACAAGAAGTTGCCAAAATGATTGTAAATAAAAGGCATGCTTCATTTGCTCCGCTGTATATCAACTGAAGACTGAATATCTAACTCAGAGACCGTGGTTCCTCTACTTCATATTAAGCGAATTACTGTTGTATTTTTTAGCATGCCATCTTTGTCTTTCTGATCAAAATCCTGATTTATCTTTTCAAAATGTTATCTTGGAGCAAATTCAGGTTCTAACTTAAAGAAGTTCACTAGACAAGTTTCATAACATGTTCCACACTGCAAAAGTTTTTGTCTTAGACGTGATTTTTATTTAAGAAGAAGCTTACCTTACTGAAAGGAAATATAAGAAGAAAAATCACCAAAGTTAACCACATATCCCATTCCAATGTACAAAATAAAAGCATAATTGGCAAGATATATATTTGGATTATGAACGGAAATCAATGGGTCAAGATGAAGACCAGCTCACAGGGATGCCCCTAACCAGGTTTTTATTACAGCAAATTGAGGAGACTTGAGCAAAATTTTCCCTTACTGCATCTCTAGTAAGCTGCTATGTGTTCTGGATAACTCTTATGAGCACAATGAATTAGACAAATAAAACTCTGGAAGAAATTAGATCGCTAAATCCTTGAATCGGTAAATATCTGCTGAAATACAATAAATATATCTACCACTATTCCATACACTAAATCCACATTACCTAGATACCATTATAAACAGGAATCCAAGTATCGTATCTTTGTATAATTCTTTAAATCTTAACCGATGCAGAATGTTCATTTTGCTTCTCAATTTATCGAAGCGCCCCAGACCATAAAGCTCCAAAATTTCACACATTCTTGTCTAATATCAAGATTAGATCTAGAGAAATCACATTTCAGAGCCACTCAAACGAAACACTTGTAGATTCACACGATAAGTACCGACACCCAAATTTAAACAGAAATCTAAGGTTAGTCACAGAATCTCTAAGAAGAAATCGAGCGCAAAGAAAATAATAATAATAATAATAATAACCTGATATAAGAGCGACCGTCATGAGCGATGGGACGGAAAGAGCTATGCGGCATGGGAGGAACACGAGTAGCAATGACGCCTTCGCTGCCGCCAGATACGAGGTAAGCATTTCCAACTTCTCTGAATGGATCTCCATTGTAGATGTGAATCGAAGCTCGGGCTGATCCAATTGTGAATGCCAGTATCAACAAGTAAGGTAGTGTAAGAATGAACAGACATTGAATTGAACTGCAATTGCTCCTCGGCCTGGCCATTGTGGCGCGAGAAGACATGGCTGAGGCAGCAGACCAAGATTCTAGAGAGAGAGAGAGAGAGAGAAGGATGTATCCCCGGAAAATTGATGCAGTTGGGAAGTAACGCTAACAGCTATGTGAGAGAGAACTGAAAATTGAAATGTGAGCTGCAAGCAAATGCAAAACCCGCTACGGAGAAGGCGTAAATTTTACTCACTCACTCCACCTTTGTACCTCTGCTGGCTTTTAGTTTAAATGTTTCACTCATTTGACATGGATTGATTGATATTTGGAAAAATCACATTTTTTGTAATTGATTATTTTGTTTTTGTTTTTTTTTTTTTCCCAAACAAATAATAATAATAATAATAATAATGTATCTAATTAGACAATGCGGGGAAAAAATAATTTAACTCAATTAATAATAATTATATTCATAATTTAAGAGATTAGTAATTGCCTAACTTATAAACTAATATATTATGACTTAAAGTATTTAGTTAATTTGATTACTAATCGATCAATCTTCTATTATCATCAAGAAGACTTAATTCAGTGGTTAGCAGTCTCACTTATAAATCAATAAATCATGAGTTCGAGACATATCAAAGATAAAAATGTCTTAAAAATTAAAAAAAAAAAAAAAAAATCTTATATTATTAAATACTTGTTAAAAACAAAATAGTTTACTCATATTTTATATGAAGTAATAAATAACTATTTAAAAAAAAAAAAAAAAAACTATAAAAGGATTAATAGTGAACCTTATCAATTTTTTTTTAGTATTTATTAATTATACTTTCTTTCTTTTTTATTACAAATAAAAGTTATCATTTTATATTTTCATATAAAATAAAATTATTGCTAAATTTGATCATTTAAAAAAAAAAAAAAAAAAAAAAACTCTTTTGAATTAATATTTCATTTTAATAGTTTCAAATGCATACTCAAATATGTTTTATAGACTTTTATAAAGTATATGTATGTCTAGGTCGAATCATCGACGTGTGTATTTTGGGATGGCGGTGGCCTGTTTGACTTCGTGGATTAACATTCAGACCGCTGGTGCATTCGGTGGCGGCTGTGGTAACTTGATCCAAGCTTCGGACTATTTGACCCGACCACGTCGGGCTCTGCCCGTCCTCTCCTTTTAACTATCATAAAAAAAAAAAAATGTATGTCTAGGTCGAAAACTTTAGTCTTATAATGTATATAAAGCATATTTTAAGTATTTAATAATTATTTTAAATTTTGATTAATATAAATTTATGGTAAATTGATTTTTTTTTTTAAGGGTATAATCTCTTAACTCTTTTTCTTTTTCTTTTTTTTTTTAATTTACAATGTTTTAAATAAAAATCTTATTTAAAAAAATAAAAATAAACTCCTTACCACATTGAACCAACGAATTAATGATAATAAAATACTTATTTATCAAATATTATATATATATAATATTATAAAGTTTTTGTCTCATCATTTAGGTAACAATTTGAAATATAATACCAACATGACAAACTCTAACTTTTACTTAATTAATACTCCAACATCCATTAAAAATTCTCAAAAAGATAGATAGTTGTAAAATTCAACATATATATATATATATAAGCACAAGCCTTTTCAACTAATTAATAATATTATAGTCTGCATTACTAGAATCTCTAGATCTGCAGGTTGTAGCAGAAGAAGAGGATGGCTTGAGCTTCATGCATCCATGGCCGCCAATCTCGTTTTCAGGTATGTTCTTGTTCACGCGCTCAAAGATCAAAACGCTTTCAGTTTCAGAATCATCTTCTTCTCCACTTTGTTGTTTAAGCCTTTTCCCGAATATTATTATACCGCGCTGTTCCATCGTCATCGTCGTCGTCGACCTTCTCTTCTTTAAAACATGGTAAGGATTCCATAGTTTCCAAAATGGAGTACTTTGTGTTGCAGCTTTTTATATATGACAAAATAATAATAATAATAATTATAGAAGTATTTCGGAAAAAAATTTTCAATAATTAATGCACATTGATTTTATAATGTGAGAAGTAAAAAACAGAGAGAGTGTATATATATACATATATATATATATATATATATTTCACCTTCAACAGTTGGTGTTTGAGTATTGTTTCCGGCAGGAACAGCAGCAACCCTAGAGAAACCACCACCATGGCCAGATAGAAACAACCTTGGAAATAAATTGTTTTCCTGCTGAATACTTTGTGCACGAGTACTGGTCTGATGTTGGGAAATGTTATTGTTTCTGAGAGAACCATTTAGTCTCCACCATATTTCACAATTGTAGCATAGTACAGGCTTATCAGGAGGTCCAGGTCTCCATATCAGTGAGGCTACATCAAAAAAATAATAATAATAAATATTATTTATTTTCTTTATGTTTAAATTATAATATATGACTGAAATGTGGTATGTTTAATGAAATTTGAACTCAAAACCTTCATTTGACAAATCAAGTGAAAGTACTTCAGTAAGAAAAACCACGTCACAAAATTATCATTTTGTTCTCAAGTTTATATTTTTTTTGGTAAGTGTTCTCTAGTTTACATCTATTCTCATGGTTTACAAATATGGGCAAAATTGGCATAAATAGTCTCTACATTATGTCCATTTGGTGACATTGGTTCCTAAATTATATTAAATTGTGTGAGATTAGTCATTCCGTTAAAATTTTTTGTTATTTTACTGTTAATTAAAAAAAAATTATCCAAAGGAATTTTAATCACTTTATAATAATATTATACAACAAATACAATAAAAAGACCAACATATATGTATATATATGTACGGTAAAAAAAATAAGAAAAAATAACTATACGTGAAATGTTATTGTGAAATGACTAAAATGCCATTGGACAAAATTTTTTGAAATTAACAGTAGAATAATAAAAAATTTTAACGGAAAGACCAATTTCACACAATTTAACCTAATTTATAGACTAATATCACAAAAAAAAAAATTTAATTCAGATACCAATATCACCAAATGACTATATTTTGGGGATTATTTATGCCAATTTGCCAACAAACATGTACATATATTTGATTGTATTTTTTTTAAAATAAATATCTATGAATTCCAAAAAAAAAAATCTAAAACAAATTCTTATAATATAAATAAATCTTTGAATTTGTTTTATATAAAGAAAAAATAAACAGTTTAATCGAACTAAAATATATATATATTGGAAAATGGTAAAGAAAAGGAAAAGAAATGCTCACCTCGAATTCCACAGTGAGAACAAGGCCCTGTCATACTCTTGATATCTAATCAAAGGAAAAAAATAAATAAATAAAAAATGAAGCAAATAACAAAAAAAGAAAAAAAAAAAAATATATATACATCTTTGGAGTTTTTTTTTCTTCTTCTAAAAATTAATATAACACAAAAATAACAACTGAACTGTGTGTTGAAAATTATACTTACCGAGGTTAGAACAATAAATATATATATATATACCAATATATATATTAATCCGAAGTTGATGAATGAATCAACGGAGTGATGTTTTTATATCACAAATTTGGAACAATCACGTGATGCATCACTATGACAAATAAGCATTGACAAGATTTCAAAAACCGTTTGTCTAATTTCTAAAATACGGGAATTAAATTTAAATGAGCTCCAGCTATGAAAAGATAATTTTTCATTAAATAATTATATAATTTGTCACTTAATTTCATATTCTTAAAAAAAAAAAATCGAAAGTATACTCTACATCAACTTATATATATAGGAAAATTGATCGGTTTAGTCCTTTAACTATTTTCATTAATTAACATAAGTCCACAATCTCTTTTTTTTAATCTGTTAAGTCATATATTTTTTTACCAGCAGTCTGTTAAGTCATTTCAGCCAAAAATTTAAATTTTTCTGCCAAAATTCATCACGTGCCAAGCACGTAATGATCTTTTAAGAGCAAAATCGTCCTTTTAAGTATTACAAAGCGGTGAATTTAGACTAATTGTATGGTCTTATAAAGCTGTTTTTTTTTTTTTTTTGAATAAAGAAGACGATTTTGCAATTAGTCTAAGTTTACAGTTTTATAATACTCAAGAGAACGATTTTGCCCTTAAAAAATCATCACGTGCCCAACACGTTATGAATTTTGGCCGAAAAATTCAAATTTTTGGCAGAAAGAACTTAATAGGCTGTTTATAAAAAGATGTAAGACTTAACATGTTAAAAAAAATATTGTGAATTTATATTAATTAATGAAAATAATTAAAGGACGCCAATTTTCTTTTATATATATATATATATATATATATATTAAATTTATATATAGTTCTTAAATTATTTTTAATTAATTAATTAAATTTCCTTTTAAAAAATTAACTATTTTTATCGTTGAAATAAATTAAGTTTTTAATCGGTTTCAAAATAAATAATTAGTTATCTAATATGCATACATCTAAAAATAGAAATGAAATTTGACATTCAAATAAATAATAAATGATGTTGCGAATAAAAAAAAATTAAAAAGAAAAAATTACTTTGATATATTTCTATTTTTAGAGTTATTTTATAATTAAAATTATATATTTACTTTTTCACGAAATAAAATAATAAATTTTTATTTATATATTTTGATCTATTATACCAAGTTAAGTAATTAATTTGTCTAAATATTTTTAATTTAATGATGAAAATAATAAATTAATAAAAATAATTTAAAAATTAAAATAGTGAATAATTTTATATACATGTACACAAAACAAATACCGTGTATATATATATTTTTTTGAAATTCTGAGATTTTTTAGCTTTTATCGTATCTAAAACTCATATTTTATTGAATCATGTTACTAATTGAGTTACAATAAACATATATTTGATTGTATTTTTATTTTAAGAATTATATATATACTTTTTATCTGATTTTTTTATTTTTGATTTTTGATTTTTGATTTTTTACCGAAAGGAACAGTCTCATGGTAATCTGACCAAACTTAAAATAATTGGCTAAATTATCGACGGCGACCAATAACGACACCCATCATGAGGACAAGGCCGACGGCGGTGTTCATGGCCTTCGGTACAAAAGGCGATGTCCATCCTATTTCTGTAAGTTTCATATCCTCCCCCCCCAACCCCCTCTTTTTGGGTTCCTTCTCACGTAATCTTCTTGAACCATGTCATTAAATAGTGTAGCTGCCAAAAAAAAAAAAAGGAAAAAAAAAATGGATTGTGAGAGATTTTGCTCGGAAAACATTTTCCTAAAGTATTGAGGATTTTGCAGTGACGTGAAAAGGTTTTAAATTTACAATATCCTGATTCATATATTATTCTACCTGATTACAGTTCTTTGTATAAACCAGAAAGTAATGGTTGTGTTTACAGGCCATAGCAGTGGCGTTTGCTTGTGATCAGGAGCAATATCATGTGGTGTTTATAACTCATTCTGAGCACAAGGTGAACTCATTGAACATATGGACAAAGCTCAATCATTTACTTGGGTTGCCATCATAGGAAATTAAACTTCTACCATAACAGTTTTTTTTTTTTTTTTTTTTCTTCTCCCTAAAAAGTGACTTTGTTCTTCTTAGTATGTTGGATATGAATAAGTATACAATCGCCAAATGAGCTATTTTTATTTTGAAACTTAGCAATAACCTCTTTTTGTGAGGCAGATGGATAAATATCATCAATCAGAAAATAGGTTCTGATTTTTAATGTTGACAGAGCCTGAAACCGCACTTGGAAGCAAAAGGGGTTACATTTCTTCCTGTTTCTTCACCACCTGTTCTTTCTCCTCCTGAAGATAATGGTACGATGCTCCTGATTGTCTAAATTTTCTTTCTGTTCTTTCTCACTTTAATTGGTGTCTTGTCTATTTATTGTATGATATTTCAGCAAATAACTAGGTTCCCTTATTGTTCCCTTTTCTTCTTTAGGCTCTCCAGAAGTCACTTTTTCTCTCAAGAAGGAAGAAATTACCAGAGAACATAGAAAAGACTGTATTTCAATTGTTGAAAGGATCTTTGAAGATGACTTAACCTGTGAGGGTGATGTTATAGTCATCAATCTCTTTGCATTGGTACTTGACAGTTGACCCCTTTTTTTTTTTTTGGAGAAAGTTGCCGTGAAATTTCTATTGTTACTTGTAATTTGAATTTCTTGACTTTGAGTACCGTTTTAAAGTGATTTCCAGTTGCTAGCTGAAAAAACAAGAAAGAAAAGAAAGTGAGTCTTCGTTATAGAGGAACTTGTATGGAGTTTTAATTTAAGTATGACCATTATTTCATATGAGAAAAAGAACTAAACATTATGCAAATTAGAACTTGAATTGGAAACTTGTGGAGATTGAATTAGTACACATATCATAATAGTTACAAATTA
>JAXGGT010000054.1:2412745-2425184 GCA_035583425.1 Marsdenia floribunda | reverse complement strand
TTATGCTTAAGGGTGTTTAAGTTTAGCTTAGTGCTTCTCAGTAGTTCGGTTGAAGTTCCTGTCTGATATATTTCTAGTGTTCAGTAAATGAAGATATTTATCAATAAGTGTTTCATGTATGTTCAATAAATATGCATTATCTTTCAGTTCGTATTAGAGGTTTGATGAGGTCCCCTACTGAATATCTCTTGCTTTTGATCAGGAAGGATGGAATCTTGCGGAACTCTTCAATGTTCGTTGTGTTGTTGCTGCTCCATATGTTGTCCCCTATAGGTATGTGGAATTTCTCCCTTTTGCTTCTCTTATAATTGCCTAAGTCACACGTAACATGCTACGCAGTGCCCCTGCTTCATTTCAACGGAAATTCCAGAAAGAACATCCTCTTCTATATAAATATCTAAATGAAGCTCCAGTTGATAAGGTAATTCATCAACTATTTACTGATATATTATTAAAAGGACTATTGTACTTCTAACTTATTTTTCATCCATTTTTTATTTCATTTTATTCTTGTGCTCATTTTTTAACCATCAGTAATAAAGTATTCTACATGTAACATTATCTTATGAAAATTTTGTTATAATAAACTGCCATTTCTTACACTTATTTGGCTTTATGGAGCATTAAATGTTCTAATTCATTTCCTTGAACTCTTGCATGTGTCCTGTAATAGGTAGGATGGAAGGATGTAATCCACTGGATGTGGCCACTCTTCACTGAAGAATGGGGATCATGGAGAAATCTTGATCTAAAATTGAGTGCCTGCCCTTTTACGGTCTGTGCTGATCACCGTTGAAATTCTCAATTCTCTTGACATGATCTGTGAATGAGAAATCAGGCTCTGTATGTCCAGTGTACTTAATTCTGCTCTCTCAAATGATGGGCTTCAATGACTTCATTTGTTTCCAGGATCCAGTAACTGGTCTTCCAGCATGGCATGATAGACCTTTGTCCCCACTATTACTGTATGATCAAGTACCTTTGAGTAGCTTGGCACTTTATAGTATTAAGTGTTTTGAAGAAAAAGAGTGATTCCAAATGACAAATGTATATTTACCTAACAGTTTGTGATATGTTTTTTATCTCATCGAAGTTTATTATTGAGAATTGCTTGATTTTTTGCTCTTTCCTCATCCTGAATATCTTGTGTTTTATGCAAGTTTGTTACTTTGTTTTGTATATATTTTCTGATGTTTACAAGGGCATTGTAGCATGGAAACTTTTTTCGTCTGTCTCAATTTCCACTCATCCAATGCTTACATTATGAGTAATTGCTATTTATCAGTATTTTTTTTTTATTTTTTTCTCTGATAATAGCATGAGAAGTTGTCTCAGCTTCTGAAATCTTACATTGCATTGGCATGGCAGGTATGGATTTAGCAAGGAAGTAGTTGAATGCCCCGGTAAATTTCTTTCCAATAGAACTCCATTATTTTGTCTGACTCATTCAACTTAGATTGTTCCTGGATACTTTGTGAAGTAGCAATCAAACTTCTTGCTATTCATTTGACATCATGCCGCTATAGTGGCAGATGGTACATGCTGCTTGCTTCATCAACACTTACTCCTTTATTGCAGAACATGCTTACATGATATTTTTGGCTTAATGTATAACTAAAATAGTTCTAGCTTTTTCAGGCACTATGGTGCTCTAGCTTCCCATGCAATTAATCTTTCTGAGTGCTGCACTATTTTAGCATTAGATGGAATCGTTATTGGTCTTCTTGCTGTCTAGTGGTTTGTGCTTCTTAATTGACTGTATTTTTTCTTTGTTTTATTAACTATTTTAATTGTTATTAAGGATAGGTTATTGGCCGTCAAGGGTTCGTGTGTGTGGCTTTTGGTTTCTACCTACAGAGTGGCAGTTCTGCTGCAACAAGTGTGCAGAAGTTTCTGCTTTGATTTCTTCTACAAATTTGAGCACAGGAGATGAGTTATGTCCTGATCACAGTCTGCTATATTCATTTCTGTTTGGCACTATTTCAGAGCTTCCTATTTTTGTGGGTCTGAGTTCTGTTGGAAGGTGAGTTTTCTGCTTGAGTTTGAGTACCCTTAACTGCCCCACCATTTTTTCTTCCCTTTCTTTCTCTGTGAATTTCTTTTTGTATTCGGGGAGTGAGATATATTCACGAGATATTTTCCCCATATGGCATCATTGTATGTGTTAATGGATTTATATATTCTTTTAAAAATGCCAAGTGCAAGAGAGGCCTTGCTTGAATCCTTTTTTTTTTGTTTTTTTTTCTTCAGGTGAAAATGGAACTCTAGTTAATATCTTTTAGCATGTGACATTGAATCTTCCATAGAATTTTGTTACGCTTTTTGGCAGAGAAGTTAAAACTTAATTCAGATTGAATAGACATAATGCCTTCTTCAGTCAAAGAAAGGAGAGGTTTTGAAACTCTGAATTCTTAAATCGTGTTGGGATTTAATTCTAATATTTTTTGGAATGTGGTAGATATCTTTTGGGGTAAAAAGGACCAATAATCTAAAATGGCCTCTCATATAAAACTAGCTAAAGCTTTCAGCTATTTAGTCTGTGGGTGCAACTTCGACTTTGAGCTCCATTGATTATCTCCTCCAAATTGGCAAAATATTATCAGATTAAGAAATGAGATCTTTTTGATGTGTGAAACTTAGATCATGTCAATTTACAACTTAGCTTTACATTCAAATGTTTTCTGTGTTTTCCTTTGCCATCAATAGCATGGGTTTTATGAAAAATCCCCAAGCATTTCTTCAAGTAATTCGGAATGTTCTCGACATTTCAAGTCACCGGTTTATCCTGTTATCTGCGGGGTATGGACCTCTAGATGCTGCTATTCATTTGTTAGATCAGCAAGCATCATCAAGCTCAGAACAAAGGTCCCGTAAAGATGGATTCACTCTCTTTGGTGGCAGGCTATTCTGTTTCTTTGGGTGAGTGCTTCGACTTGGACAATTAGAAGGTTGGATTACTTGTGTGTTTTACAAGCCATTTTTTTAGATCTAAAGTCTTAAATGCATCACAGATCTAGATGTTGTCTTATTGGATGAACAACTTCAATCTGTGTGCACCTGGAAAATATGTGAATTTTGACAGGCAATTGTTAGAAAGTCGAGGAATTAATTATTTCTTAGTATTGAAGTGTTAAAATTAATTTCTGATAACTTGTTGGTGCTTTGGATCTTCTAATACTTATTTGTCATGCGGATTGTTTGAAAACCTTGAATCCTCCTGGTTAAGCTCATGTACTTAAATTTCCAACTGTGAATTCTGATGCACTTAGAACTATACCCTACAACTGGCTATTTCCAAGGTGTGCTGCTGCAATCCATCACGGAGGAAGGTAATGGTTCTTTGCTACCACTCAGATATGAAATTTTCTACCAATGTTCATGCAACCCTACAATTTAATAAATGAATTTTGTTACAATTTTGTGTATGTCACCAGTGGATCAACTGCTGCTGCATTACACTCAGGAATACCTCAGGTTTGTTATAGAAAATGGCTGATTGCTTTTCCAATTTCATTTCAATTTCATTTCTGCATATATTTGTATGAGGTCATGTGGAGATTTTACAGATATATAACCTAAAGATGGGTTCATCTTAAATATGCTTGAGACTTCACCAATGCTGGGTTGTTATGGGATAGAAAATAAAAAGGGGAAGTTTACTGTAACAGGAAGGGTTAGCTCTCTGGAATATTTATTCTATTGACCATCTCTTGAGAAGAAGCTTTGCTCTTGTAAACAGTAAAACCAAGTGTTGCAACTTTTTCTGAATATGCTTGGCCAAATGCATAATACTCAATAAACTATTTTAAGGATGATTAGCATCACAAATCATATATATGTACAGTCTCTGTCTCTCTCTCATGGACTCAAATCATGTTTTATACATGATAGGTTATTTGTCCATTTTTGCTGGATCAATTCTATTGGGCAGAGAGGATGTTCTGGATTGGTGTTGCCCCAGAGCCATTGAAAAGAAACCAGTTACTTCCAGATACTAATGATGATGTTTCCATCAAAAAAGCTGCAAATTTACTAGCTGAAGCTATAAATTGTGCATTATCCCCTGGAGTTAGAGAACGTGCTTTAGATATTGCTAAAAGGATATCCATAGAGGTAACCTTTATTATTATCCTTGGTGTCATTCATTTTCTCTTTGTTAAGCGGTTAAGATCAACCCCCTTTGTATCAGCTCAAACATTTAGAGCCAGTGGTAATTTAACGCTCTTAATACCCCTTATCTATTATTCCATTTGCCCTTTTTTCCTGGTCCATCTTTGCCACTTGACTGTGTTGTCTGTTTCCTTCTGTTGACAATGAATAATGTGATTATGATAACTGGTCCCAAGCTGCTCTCTTTCGCTATAAATGTCTATACAGTTCGAAGGCCTATAGCATTTTTGTGCTAGCTAGTTTCGTTACACAAAGAAGAACAGTGGATTTGCGAAATGTTTTACTATTATTATTATTATTTTTCAATAAATTATTCAAATGAGAAATCTGAAATTCCTTTAAGTCACTTTTCTTTCTACAGAATGGAGTTGCAGAAGCCGTGCGAATTCTGAAGGAGGAGGTGGTGGTGGATTCTGGTTCTGTTAACCCATCTTCTTAGTTTCCATGTTTTAACCTCTTGCCAGAGTCAACTGAATGCTTTTGTTGGTTTGGTTTGGTTTGCAAGAGTAATAAGTAGGGCTGTGGTCCATATTTGCAGTACCTCACTTAAGCCCACATAATCAAGAGAGAGAGAGAGAGAGAGATAGGCTATTGTTCCATCTTAATGGCTGAACACTACCCAAAAAAAGAAAAAGGTCTTGGAAAATTACTGCTAGAATTCATCATTCAGAAGTGTAGAATACCTTTTGCTTCATTTGTTTTTGTGTAATTCTTTAAATGTCTTTAACTATTGATCCTGTGATTTCAACAAATAACCTCACCAGCCAGGTTTCCAGTTCCTGTGTTGATTTGTGATAAATCCAGATTCCAATCAGTGTCGGCCATTGCCAGATTTTGCATACTGCTGTGGAAAAGGTAAAACTGGTCCCAGTGATTTATGTCTTATTAACATGAACATTTATTATTGTCAGAGACAAAAATCATCACTCTCTTTTGGAGAATCTTATCCCACTCTATGGTATATATCATATATGGGAGGGATGAATAGGCCATGTTCAATGCTTGCTGCTTACCCCAGATAACTTATTAATTTCTCTGTATTTCGGAAATTTTTTATTTTTTATTTTTCAAAAAGATATTTTTAAATTTTAGCTGAATTATATATACTGATCCAAAAAAAAATAAAAAAAAACAACTAAAGAAAACACAAATTTTGTATACAGTTAAATTGACACATTTAGGTTGTATTTGGTTAAGCTTTGAACTTGAGTTGAGTGAAGAATGTTTGTCTCTAATATACCAGCACATTTAAATACTGTTTTTTTGACAAAAAAAAAAAAATTGTTTTTAAAAAATACACCTATAAAACATATTGTGCGTCCCACCTTATTTAAAAAAATATATATTATTAATAAAATCACTCTCATATAATTTTTTTCAAAACAAATATTGTCTTACACACACAATCATTATATTTATAAAGTCTATATATTTAATCCTTATTTTTTCTAACATAAAATTCAAATTAAAAATAATAAGAGATAAAATTTATAAAAAATGATAGTTTGTCTCGAATAAATTATTTTTTTTTTCAAATTGAATGCTTATCCAAATACATTCTTTTAACTTAAATTCAACCGTAGTGTATTATAAGTCTTGTGGAGCTTGATATTTCTAACCTAAAAGTAAAATTCCCAACCAAACTTTTCTTGCTAATGATTTCTGCTTTTTGACTTCCAAGTTTTGACACTAACGAAAAATATTTTCTACCGTGAATTCTATTAATGCTCTATTGTTTTTCACCTAAGCCTAATAAAAATGGCAGGGACAAGCCTTTAATTTAGTATAAGTAGATAAATATTTTATGAATATCACGTAATTATTTAAAATAGTGACTTTAAATAGTGTGTCTTTAGGATGGAGGGGAGATTGTCGAATTTAGTTAATTATTTTTAACCTTTTTATTTATTGTATATTTTGTCTTTTTTTTTTTTACATAAAATATTGAAAGAAAAAAATATAAGAAGCGAGCACTTTTTTTTTTTTTTTTCCTTATAACTAAATATGTAATGAATAAAAAATATAATATAAAAATAATTTAAAATAAATGATTAAAAACCTAAGTTGTGTATATTAAAATAATAATAATAAGGCAAATTGGCATAAATAGTCCCCAAACTTTGTTAAATTGTGTGAAATTAGTCATTCAATTAAAAATTTTTGTTATTTCACCGTTAATTTAAAAAAAAAAAAAAAAAAAAAAAGCCTAAGGATATTTTAATCATTTTATAATAACATTATATAAAAAAATATATTATTGATACAAATATATATACATATGATCATTTTTTCTCATTTTGTTCACTGAACATAGATACATATATGTTGGCCTTTTTGTTGTTTTTTTCTTGTATAATATTATTATAAAATGACTAAAATTCTATTGGATAATTTTTTTTTTTTAAAATTAATAGTAAGATAACAAAAAATTTTAACAAAATGACTAATCTCACACAATTTAACATAATTCAGAAATCAATATCACCAAATAATCATAGTTTAGTGACTATTTATGCCAATTTACCTAATAATTATAATAAGTCTTAAATACAATATTTCTTTCCACAGTCCACACCACTCATCATAGCAAAGCACACCCAGAGTCCAAGATCTCATAATGTGTGCAAATAGTGGGTTGGTAGCTTAATGAAGGAGACCATTATTATTATTTTTTTAATTAACTTCGACTCGAACTCATGATCTCTTAAAACATAATCAATATTTTAGATTATATTTTTTTAAAAAAAAACTTTTGAATTTTTTTTTTTTATTATTTTATTTCTAACGTAATTCAAACTTATGATATTTTGAATCATAAATATAATTATTATCATGGATAACATTGATTATAAAAGTTATTTTATTGGTTTTTAAAAAGAAAATTCATATGATATTTTTTCCTTCAAACTACCCTCAACATATTACTTCACACCTTCTTAAATATATATATTTTAAAATATATATATTAGTCATTTATATATATATATATATATATTCTAATAAGTTTTAATACTATAATTTTTATATTGAGATTATTTTTGAATAAGGTGATAATTCGATTAGTGCGATTTTTTTTTTTTTTAATGTATCTCTACTTGCTTGTAAGTGTGAGATCATCATATTTTAGATGTGTATTGTAGTCTTAGAGTTTACCCAAATAGATCTCTCTTAAATTAGTTGATGAGAATAATTAAAGATCATTTTATATGACATTTCAATCGTGTGTTATAATCTTAGGATTTGTTCAAATAAATTAATAAAAATATATGGTGATAAAGATTATATTGGAACATATAAAATAAACATTAGAATATACATATTATCCAAATTATTCAATTTTTTTTCTTTAAAGAATAGAAAATATAATATTTAAGATTAAAATAATAATAATAATAAAGGAAACAAGTAAAGATAATATTAGAAAAAATATTAAATTCCATTTATCTATTAATTAAAAATAAAAAGAAAAAAAGTTAGTATTACATAACAATAATGTTAAAAGAATCACTAAATGCTATCTTTCTTTTATTTTAAAAAAAAAAAAAAAAAAAAAAAAAAAAAAATTTATTTGTTTATTTTTGGTGCTTTCGGCAGAGCCACCACTTACCTATGTTGTTGGTTTAATTTTAAAGATGAGTCATAAGATTTAAAGTCCCGTTTACTAATTACTACTACCCATCACTCTTCTCTTAACAAACATAAGATAAGGTACAACAAATTTTTCTAAATCTATTTTGACAAAAAAACTATAATAGGTATAAAAAAAATTATATATGACCAAGTAATAAAATAAAGGAGAATTAAATAGTATAACATTTTTAAATGAAATAGGGATAAAAGAGAAAAATTTCTGACTTTAGTCCTGTAACTATTTACGTTTTCCGAATTTGATTTTAAATCTTTAAAAATACCGAATTAGATCTTATGACTATTTTCAAATTCTGAAGTAGGTCCTTCCGGCGAAAATCTTCCCCTTTTTCGGCATTTCCAATCACGTGAGATACACATGCCCTCTTTTTTTAGGGCATTTTCAGTAATCTTTTCTATCCTTCCAAAAAAAATTATAAACTAACTCTTCACCACCGAAAGTTCTTCTTCTTCCTCTTCTTCACTTCACTGTAATGGACAGTTAGTTTATAATTTTTTATTTTTTATTTTTTGAGGGATGGAAAAGATTATCAAAAATATCCTCAAAAAAGAGGACATGTATATCTCATGTGATTGACAGTGCCAAAAAAGGTGAGAATTTTGGTCGAAATGACCTACTTCAGAATTTTAAAATAGTTATAAGATTTAATTAGGTATTTTTAAATATTTAGGATCAAGTTCAAAAAAATGTAAATAGTTATAAGATTAAAATCGGGAATTTTTCGATAAAATATAACTTTTTTTTTTTAATTTACCAATAAAAAAAATTTTCAATTTTTTAGTTTTTTTTTTTTTTTTTTTTTTTGAAATCATTAATTATTGAATTTTAATATTTAAATTAATCTATATTCTGCCCGAATCATCTCTCTATAGAGTTTAACTCTTAGAGAGAGAAGTTTTATCCTGACGTCTAGATCTTGTCCGAGTTATTGCCATAGAGTCTAATTCTTACTCGAGAGAAATAACCTTATCATGTGTCTTACATGCGGTTCATTGCGAATGTCGAAGGAGGTTAGTTACTCAAGGAAATACTTTTTTTTATTAATCCAGATTCTGTCCGAGTTGTTCCGTAGAGTCTAACTTTTACTTAGAAGAAACTTTATCTTAGGTTGGTTTTACAGAGTAGTCATTGTGAGTGTCCTCACATCAACTCTTACATAACACTCACTAATATCGGACTTACAACTATATGACAATCACAAAGAGCATACCTACTTCTCCTGGAAAAAAAAAAAAAAAAAAAAACTTTTTAATTTTTCGGGTGTTGATAAGTTAATTTTCCTAAAGGGAGTATTTTCTTTTTGGTCTGACTTTTCATCGCGCTCATTAATTAATTCCATTTTTCCAGACAAACCAAAAAGAAAATGTACATTTCTCTATCTATAAATTTGTCCAACTTCTTCTCTTCTAATTGCAATCTCATCATCAGAAGGAGAAGTGAAGAAGATTTATATATATTATATTTACCTTTTTCTTTCTCAATTGCTAAATGCTAATTTCAGGAATGGCTCAGGGAAGAGGCAGTGCAGCAGTGATTACCATATCCGTGATGCTGTGTTTGGTAATCGTGGCTGCAGCAGCAACGGATTTCCAGGTTGGCGATTCCCGTGGCTGGACCTTCAACGTCGTCAACTGGCCTCAAGCGAAGAGGTTTAGGTCCGGCGATACCCTTGGTGAGCGTCAAACTACTGTAAACACTTCCCACAGTACAACAATATATATATGTATCATGCAATGTGAAAGGAAAAAAGTATATTGATTGATTGATTGATTGATTCTTATGTTGCAGTTTTCAGCTATAATCCGTTATTTCATAATGTCGTCGTCGTAGACAAGGCCGGGTATGACAAATGCAGAGCACCGGTGAGTTCCAAGACGTTTAAATCAGGAAAAGATCGCATAAAAATTGCAAAGGGACGGAACTACTTCATCTGCAGCATTCCTGGACACTGTGAATCTGGAATGAAGATTTCGGTTACTTCAGCTTAATTAATTGATGATGAGATCTGGATCTTACATTCATCAATTCTAGCTAACTAGGGCTATAATTTAAGTTAGTTTCTCGTTCAACAACCTGAAGTATGAAGAATATGCATGTTAATTAGAATAAAGGGGAAAAAAAAAAAAAAATCTGCTCTCCTCCATTTGATCCTGTAGTAATGTACTGCATTTATGGATTAATGGTGGCTCTGTTGAAGTGGTTACATTTTTATTTTTCCCAGTTCTGATATCGCTGCATTTTTAATTAAAGATTTGGCAGTGGCCATTACTAGTGTGTGCCCTTTCTCTTGTTCCAACTACTTGTCTGACTCTGTAACAAATGTGCTATGACTCTATATCTTTAACTTTAACTGTATATCTTAATTAAAATTATTTACTTTTCTTTGGTTAAAAAGATCTTATTTTAGATATATGTTGGGCCAAGTGTTTTATTGGTGAGTAAAAAAAAAAAAAAAAAAGGAAAAAAAAAAAAACAGAACCAATGAAACTGTCAAACAGAACGGGCTATCAGCAGCCAACCATTCGTTGGAATGTGAATTCAAGAAACAATTGTCGTTGAGAATGAGAGATCAAGAAACTGTTTTTTTTTTTCCTCTTCAAAGAGAGGGGTCTAAAAGAAACCTCTTTTCTTTGGATCTCTCAATACTTGTTTGTAACAATAAATTTACATTTTTTTTGTTGTTGATCACTTGATTGTTTTGTTTTTCTTAGAGAGCAACAAAACAAAAAAAAAAAAATGTATCAAACTGATGTAGGCTCAACATCTGAGATAAGACCTGTTGCAGAAGCCCAACAATTCTCACCGAGGTACAATAATTCATTTTTAGAAGGTAAATTTTCTCTCCTTTTTCTTCTCTTCTCATTATTATTGTTTCTTCCGGATTTACATATGAGAATGAGATGCATCACAAAAATTTTATTGCTTTATTATTGTTATTATTATTTTTGCAGGGGTTGCTGCACAGGTCAAGTTATTATTAAAGATTATACAAGATCACAAAGATGCAAGAAACAACAATAGGAATGATGGCAGAAAGATGCTTAGGGTGGCCATTATGTTGACAATTATTGACAATGTCAGGTCCAGGATTCAGAGATGTCAATTTAAACCCAAAAGAACAGAACCAAACACGAGGCCAAGCAGCAGTAACTCAGATGTTGTTCATGATCGTAATGGAAAACAACAACATAACGGAGAACATGACAAAGAAAAGCTAAGGCAGGCATTAAGTGCAAGCTTGGCAGCAAGAAAGAGCCTTGAATTACAATGCGAAAGTCTGGCTAATGATAAAAAGATTATATCACTTGAACTGGCCAAAAGAACCCATTTGGTTACCGAAACAGAGGAGTTCATCAATGATTTGAAAGCTCGTCATCAGTTATTGACAAAGAAAGTGAAGAAATGTGTATCTGAGCATAGAGACAAAAGTAGTAGTAGTAACAGTGCTGTAAGAGAAAGACAAGAAAAATTAATCATGCTGGAGAGGAAAAAGGAGATACTTATGGAACATCTCATGATCACAATCGATAAATATCGATTAATGGCGAAGAAAGAAAAAAAAATACAGGAGAAAAATACGACAATCCGTGGGGAGATGGAAGAAATCACAGCTGAAGTTAAAGCAGGTCTGGAAAGATTTAACGAACTGAAAGAAAGCATGGCGTCAAGAACCGATGCTCCAGCTAATATCCGAGACGAAATCACACAATTACAGCATGTTTTCGAACGTTTCCAATGGTTGATTTTGACCTAAAAACTAAAGGGAGAAGATGATGCACAAGTTATTATTAGATAATATTGTAATTAATCATGAACTACCATACTTTTATCTTCTCCTCTCTTTCAATTTGTATTATGCTGATATATACATATATATATATATATATACACACATGCATTAATTGTTTCTAGAAGGTATTAAAATTTTATATGATAATATTGTATGTTGTTAAAATTTTTTGATAATCCTTTGACTAAGCAACCGATTACCAAATTCAATGAGGTGTTTTCTTTTTTGGAAATTTTTGACGCTTTTTTACCTCTATCCTGTCTCGAACTCATTATCTCTTTGGATTAAGTGAGATTGCTACCAAATAAGTTACGCCTTCTTGACAAATTCAATGAGGTGTTAATCATAGAAAATGAAATTGAATTACACAATATTGCACCATATTAAATAAATGCATATATCAATCATGAATTTAGACAGATTCACACATGGAATCATATTTCTTTATGATTATGAAATAAATTAATTAGTGAATGATAATTAATGAAAATAGATATACATACACTTAACCTATATCCATAATTATAATATATGTGAATATTGATAAATTTACATATACTTTAGTTATAAAATGGACTCTCTCTTTTTTTTCCCCATTTTTTTCCCTTTAATTTATCCGTATATTTATTTAAAATACTAATAATAATTATCAAAAGATTCATGTATGAAAAATCTCTATAAATAGAAGCCTTCTGTAGGACATTAAAAATTCATCCCGCAGAATTTGCTACCAAAAAAAAAAAAAAAAAATAGAAATCTTCATTGAGAGAATACTTACATTTTCTCTTCCAAAAAATGGCGACAAAGGCAATCGCTCTTCTTCTGTTGGT
>JAXGGT010000054.1:2326069-2342693 GCA_035583425.1 Marsdenia floribunda | reverse complement strand
GGATGAGTTTTTACTCATTCATGTGTAATTTTCTCCTTTTTTAATGAAGTTTTAACAATTACCAAAAAAAAAAAAAAGGTGTTCTAAATGGGTCCAACTATGGGCAGCTGTCCACATTCAGACTAATTCCCGCTCAAGTCGAGTAGATCCTTTGCAGGTGGTAAGCTCTAACTCTAAATTTTTGAAAACTACATACGTGAGTGCGATTTCGATCCCGCGATGGTAGATAAGGTTTGGAGTTCCTCTAATAGTATGGGGAAGGGATTTTTTTTTGGGATGGTGGATACCTATTAGTACAAAAGGAGTGTAAAAATTGAAACTTTTTTTCTTCTCTTTCTTTTTTTTTTGGAAAATTTTCGATTTTAGTCCTCTAACTATTTACGTTTCCTGAACTTGGTCCTAAATCTTTAAAAATACCTATCTAGATCCTATAACTATTTCTAAATTCTGAAGTAGGTCCTTCCGACCAAAATCCTCCCCTTTTTCGGCACTCCCAATCACATGAGATACACATGCTCTCTTTTTTGAGGGTATTTTCGGTAATCTCTTCCATCCCTCAAAAAAAAAAAAAAAAAAAAAATTATAAACTAATTCCCCATTACAGTGAAGTGAAGAAGAGAAAAAAGAAGAAATTTCGGTGGTGGAGAGTTAGTTTATAATTTTTTTTTTTTTGAGGAATGGAAGAGATTACCGAAAATTCCCTAAAAAAAGAGGACATGTGTATCTCAAGTGATTGGAAGTGCTGGAAAAGGAGAAGATTTTGGCCGGAAGGACCTACTTCAAAATTTAAAAATAGTTATAGGATCTAGTTAGATATTTTTAAAGATTTAGGACCAAGTTCGGGAACGTAAATAGTTACAGAACTAAAGTCAAGAATTTTCCTTTTTTTTTTTTTTTTTTAAAAGGACACTTCCTTAAAAACAATATTTATATTAGGTTGAATTTCTATGCTGGAATATGCTTGTAGGTCACCACTGTTTTCTCAACGGTCACATTATGACCATTAAGGAGATGAAAGATTAGGTCCCATAGCCATAGGCCTTTTCAATTTTGTTTTGTTTTGTTTTTTTTTTTAATATATGATAGAAAAATGGATTTGTGGACGAGCAAAGTCACTTTTAAGTTTTAACTATATTCCAAAATGGAAGTGTTTACTCTCTCTCTCTCACAATATATATGTATACTTCTTCATATCCAATAAATCGTTAGTCTGTGTTTTTGGATTGAAACTTTTTTTAAAATTACTCATTTTTTTTCAAAAAAGAGTTGAGTGGATTGCGAAAAACGAGAAGTAAGATAAGGACAAGTTAAGAAGTTGTCTAGTAAATGGGGGACAAAAATAATATATTTTATTAGTGTAATAATGATACTGTTATTTGAATTATATATATTTATATGTATATATTGAATATTTATAATAAGTGGTGAATTTTTTATTCATTTTTTTTGCCAACTCACCGGACATGAACAATATCATGTTAGGTGATGTCTGAACAAATACAGCTCATTTTTTTTTGAGTTTGAGTGAAATTTTGAAAAATAACCCTAATCCAAAAATAGCCTAAATAATCTAAAATTGAGTTAAGTAATTTTTTTTTTTTCAAAATATAATTTCTTTCAACATTTATTTTGCCATTTACAATATTTGAAATTGAAATATTGTTTAAAAAAAATACTAAATTTATTGTCAATTAATTTTTTATTAGTAATCGAATTTTCTCATAAATTATTCCGAGAGAAATTTATAAGAGAGTTTTAAGATTATAGATGATAATTGAATTGTAGGAAAAGATCATCTTTGATAAATTTCGAATTTAAGATTTTACTTGACAAATTAGATAAAGATATTCATCCAAGACGTATGTGAGTGCGAGATCGAAACCGCATTTACGTATACAATCGTTTAAAAACTTGGGACTAGAACTTACCTCTTGTAAGGGATATATCCGGCTTGAGCGAGAATTAATTTAAATTTTAACATGACTTAAAAAGGATCGTTCATAATTAAAACTTATTCCAGACAATTCCTGCACTAAGGTGAAAAAAAAAAAAAAAAAAAAAAAATGTTTTTGGTTCTTCTCTCTCTATTAATGAGAGGGGGTGGACTGTAGTGGGCTTTAAATTTCAAACAAGATAACGTGTGGATGCTTTGACAAAGAACACTCATGGTGGCCCACTTCCCCTCTCTATTCTAAAAGATTCCCAACTACAAATGGGTATAATTCCACCATTGTCCCTATAAATGATACTGTGGAAAAATATTATATATAATTTACTAAATAATAAATGTTAATTCAAAAAATTTCTGTTATGTCACAATTAATTTTAAAAATAAAAATTTGTCTAAAGAAATTTTAGTAATTTTATAATGTATTTATATTAATAATATTTTTTTTGTATAATATTATTGTAAAATGACTAAAATATCTTTGAATAATTCTTTCTTTTTTTAATTTAACAGTAGAATAAAAATAAAAAAAAATTTAACGGAATAATGAATCCCAGGAACCAATATCACATAATGGCTATAATTTGGGGACTATATATGCCAATTTGCCTTTAGAATATTATTAGTGACATTCTGTTTAATTGAATTTTAGAATAATTTGTAATTCACTTTATAATGATTCTCACCATCCACAAGCGCACAGTCCAGACCAAACTTCAGCTCATTTACTAGAGAGAGAGAGAAAGAAAAGGAAAATGGAAGCTCTGATATCTCAGTTCACCTTTCTATCGGATGAGGCACTGCAAGACAAGAATTTCGATCCATCCACCATAGAAGATCTCATGAAACTCTTCGAGATAGAGTCTTACAAAGCATGGGCGGCCATGGAACTTGAACAGGAAAAGGAAGTGGAAGAAGCCGAGACTCAGATGAAGGAAACCGAGGACTACCTCGATTCCGTCATGGAAAGTGCCATGGAAGAATTCAGGCGTTTTGAAGAGGAAATGAACCGAACCGCCATGGAGGAATACAGTAGCTTAGTTTATGTAGCCGAGAAGGCGAGAAAGATGGGGAAATCAATGGAGAATGCAGCTACTGTTGCTTCTAAGAAGTATATTGAAGCTGCCTTGAATTCTGCAACTGCTTCCTTGAAATCCGCCATGAAAACTCTTTCTTCTAGCTCTAAAAAGGTTCATCCTTCTTAGGTCAATCAAATTACTCATTTTTATATCTGTTTTCCTGGTGGATGATGATCACTACAGCTTCTGAAATTTAAACTCTCAGTGATCCACAGAAAAAGTAGTGATTTTCTCAGATCCATTACAAATGTTTCTAAAAAATTTTACTTTATTTGTGATGCTGTAACAGTTAATAATGTATCCTACTAACACCGTTTCGCAAAAAATTTCCCTATCAATCAATATTATGCAGTATGTTTTATTTTCTATACTTTAAATCTTTCGTGTGACTTTGGATTCGTTAGATGAATTGATCTTGTTTTTCTGTGTTTTGTGCCTATGAAAATTTGCTTCTACAATTCAGGACTGGGGAAGGTTGGTTGTTGGGTGGGTGAGTTGAGTGTAGAATTGTGTAGGTCACTGATAATTTGGCAGGTGAAATTGATTTTCATTCTTTTGGAAAGGGAATTGATCAAATTATTGTCTTTTATGCTCTACAAAAATACTGCTATATATGACCAGTAATCCTCTTTGCTTAATGCTTACGGAGGAGTATTTTGGAGACATCAAATACACTACTCGTACTTTCAAGAAACCCAAAATAAGTGTATGTATAAAACTATAAATTAAAATATTTATTATATATATATTACACTTTTAATTTATTAAAAGAAAAAAAAACTTATATAAACATTTAAATTATTGTAAATAAGGCGTAATTCCGTTAATAGTAATTTCACTTATTAAACAATAAAAGTATCTTAATTTTTTTAAAAAACATTTAAATTATTGATATAATATTTTATTAAAAATCTAAATTAACGATTCATTCAATATTATGGTCTTTAATCATTTTTTTTTTTTTTAAATTAGAAGGGAAATTGTTAATATCTTCTTGTATTGATTAGATTATTTTAACTGCATAAATTAAATTGATTTTTAAATTATGTATTCTTTTTATATGAGGAAATGTTTTCAATAAATTGTAATTTTAAAAAATAATATAGGAACAAAATAATTAAAATTATTTTTTAAAAATTTGAAATAAATTTAATAAAATATGATATACTTTAATAGGTCTAGACTTTCTAATTTCTATAGAGATAATATTTGTTGCTTTAATTGGATAGAAACTTTAAATTTAAATCATCGCACAAACAGAATTCGGGTGAAATATTTAAGGAAAATTTGTGATATTTCGGGAACCAATCATATGTGAATATTTAAAAAGTTTGTTATAACTTAAAACTGACACATATTTTAATTTGATTGATATCTTAAATAATGTATTAAAATATATTTTAAGAGATTTTATGTCATCTAAAGGAAAAAAATAATTTTATATTAATATTTCTTGATTTAAATTTATTGTGACAATCTACATTACCTTCTGCCTAATATTTTAATTTAAAAAATATCCAGTAGGATAACAAATCTGAATTACAAATAAAATTATTTTTTGTGTTTAATATGCAATAAAATTCTATAGAATTGAAATCACCTCTCAAATAGATAATTCCAAAATCTTTGATCTCATCACAAATATTTTTAAAAGAGAAATATAGACTTCCATCTAATATTAGATATTGGATGGACTAAGTATTGCTTCTTTTATTTTTTACTCTTATATTCGGTATTCAAAATTAAAATACTATTTTGATTAATCTAAAAAAAAAAAAATCTCACTTTTACAATAAAAATTAAATTAAAAATTTATGTAATATTTATAACAAATTACGTGACTTCATGTTGAATTCTTTTTTTCAAAAAGAAAAAAAAAATCTTTGTTTAATAATGATTTTTTTAATTTATAAAATTCAAACGAGATATTATTAAAAGAAAAATTAAACTATTTTTACTTGAATGGATTAATTATTTATTAAAAATAAAATTATTTATTATTATTATTTTTTTTTGTTTAACTTTCGGGTATTCGATAGTCACTTTAAGTTCCGACTAATTGGGAATCGAGTTGCGTAAGACTTCTTTTTGAGGGAAGCTCTCCTTAACACCCATTGGCCATTTCTCCATACACAAAATTCGAACTTAAGATCTGGCTTAAGAGAAATCAAGCGACTTCCACTAGGACCATAAAATTATTTGTTAGTAAAAGAGACTCAAAAAATTTGGGGGCCATTTTTTTTTTTTTGCTTATTGAATCACAAAAGGAAAATTGGTCGGTTTAATCCCCTAACTATTTTTATTAATTAACATAAATCCATAAGTTTTTTTTTTTTTTTAACTTGTTAAATCCTACATCTTTTTACGAGCAACCTATTAAGTCCTTTCAACCAAAAATTTAATTTTTTCTACCAAAATTCATTACATACTAAGAACATAATGATTTTTTAAGGGCGAAATCGTCTTATTGGGTATTATAAAGTTATGAATTTAGACCAACAATAAGGTGTTATAAAGTTTTTTTTTTTCGTATAAAGAGGACAATTTTACAATTAATCTAAGTTCATAGTTTTATAATACTCAAGAGGACGATTTTGTCCTTAAAAAATTATCACGTGCCCGACACGTGATGAATTTTGGTAGGAAAATTCAAATTTTTGGTCGAAAAGATTTAATAGGCTGCTCGTAAAAAGATGTAGGACAGAACATATTAAAAAAAAAATTATAAACGTATGTTAATTAATAAAAATAATTAGAGGACTAAACCGATCAATTTTCCTATCACAAAAATATAAACCTAGAAAAAAAAAAAAGAAGAAGAAAAAGAATTGGCCCATGGCATAAAGGAATCAAATCCAAGAATTAGCCAAGGAGCGCATCCCTGCCATTCATTCATAATATATAATGGAGAGATGAGGATTGAGATGGCCCACTAAACTCCAAGCCCCTTTGTTTTTATTTTTCATTCCACAACAGCCTGTACTACCTCTCTCTATCACCAATTCAACAAAAACCCTCAAAAACATTTTATTTTCTTTTATTTTTTTTCTCCTTTCTTCCTTGTTTTCTTTTGTATTTCTAACTCTCCATCTCACTTCTCATTCTCTCGATTCACCACCCAACCACGCAAGGAACCTTCGAGTTTTTTTTTCTCTCTCTATCTAATCTATCCAGTTTCAGCAGCTATGTCTCAGGTAATTTTTATTTTTATTATTATTATTTTTTTAAATTAATTTCGAATCTAATTGTTTCACTTCCTAATCGGAAAATTGAATCTCCACCCTTTTTTTTTGGTTTTTTTTTTCTTCTCCTTTCAATTCGCCGTTTATCTTAAATTTCCGTGTCGTGGATTTTTCAGTTTGATTCAATGGAGTTTGGAAAGATTCTTGTGAATTTCTTACTTCAGTTCACTATGCGATGATTTTTTACACAATTTTTTAGAAAGTTCTGTCCGTGTTTTTATCCTAATGATACGTTTCCTTTTCTTATTTTTTATTTTTGTTTCAGGATAAACATGTTAAAGCACCAACAGTTGGTATGTTTCGGAGTTTTACGACTTAAAATCCGTTGTATTTGCACTTTCGTGTTTGTTTGTAGGCTACTAATCATGTTGTGTTTGTTTGTTGCAATTGGAAAAGGTTGCGCGCTTAATTGTGTAATTACTTAGCGCAAGTAATTCATCAGCTCGTTAATATGATGCCGGTGAATAGTTTTTATTTTTCTCCCCTTGGAAAGAAACTTACTCTGATTGAAAAACTGTCTTCAATCGTAGGCGTTTGGGTCCCGGAGATCAGGAATTCTGATTAAGTGTTCCATTAAATAATTTAAATGCCTTAGTTTTAAGTAATTCAGGATGCTATGGCTTTTCTGATCACATATACGCAGCAATTCTTTTAGGAGATATTCAACAATTAGGAAATAAGGGGAAATCCTGAACTCTTTTCAAGTCTTGGACATTGCTGATGCTAGATAGAAAACATTTTAATTGCTGACTACAGTTGCTTTATATTTGAACACTTTTCCTGCTTGTACTTTTGGTCCTGAATCAGAGTCAGAGAAAGCCGTCTTTTTGTTGAAGGCGTGTAGCTTAATTTTTTTTTTTTTTTTTTCCTCCAACGGGATTTATTACACAAGTTTGTTGAACTTATTGGCATATTCTAGATGCCTCTTGTTTGCTGTTTGTTTGTATATCTCACGTATCTAGAAACTTGTCGAATTCTGCTGGTTCTTGTTGTTTCTAGTGTTCTTTATGTTTAAATAAAATTCAGTTATGCCTTTCCCTTTGTATCAGAGGAGAAGTCTGGAGCTGATGAGAATAAAAGCTCTGAGCCAGTCTCTGGGGAGTCACCATCTGGGCAGAGCAGGCCAAGCGCTGCAACTGCAGCTCCATTGCCGAATCCCTTTGATTTTTCATCTCTCTCTGGCCTATTAAATGTATTTCACTTCATTTTTGTCTTTTTACGTTTTAAATTTCATATTTACTAGGTGATCTCATATGGAGCACTTAAATGATTTTAATTCAATTTTCCTTGGAAGGAAGTTAGTTCCATCTGAATTTGTTAATTGTTATATATTTTCTAGTGCTAAGCGTTTCATCTCCTGCAATTTTGTAAATTATAGGAGCCAAGCATCAAGGAATTAGCTGAACAGATAGCAAAGGATCCTTCATTTAATCAGATGGCAGAGCAGCTTCAAAAGACCTTTCAGGGTGCTCCTGTTGAAGAGGGTGTCCCTCAATTTGATACACAACAATACTATTCCACCATGCAGCAGGTTATGCAGAACCCACAATTTATGACTATGGCTGAGCGTCTTGGCAATGCATTAATGCAGGTATTTTCATTTGCCTCATCGGATGTTAAAGCTGCGCCTAGTCCCCCTTTTCTTTTTTGGGGGGGAGGGGTGGGAGAGAGAGATAGAGAGAATGATATATGTTGTGTGCAGGACTTAGTTATTTAATATATACATTTGCATGATTTTTTAAATTTATTTGTGTATATATTCAGGATTCATCCATGTCTGGTATGCTTGAGAATTTGACTAATCCATCAAACAGAGAAGAGCTTGAAGATCGAATTACCCGCATCAGAGAGGATCCTTCTCTGAAACCCATTTTAGATGAGATAGAAAATGGAGGTCCAGCTGCTATGATGAGGTCTTGCAAGAATG
Organism: Marsdenia floribunda; assembly: GCA_035583425.1. NCBI lineage: Eukaryota > Viridiplantae > Streptophyta > Magnoliopsida > Gentianales > Apocynaceae > Marsdenia > Marsdenia floribunda. Next base: position 2,334,497 of record JAXGGT010000054.1, on the reverse strand, counting down.
TCTTTTCTCTGGTTTTCATTTTCATTGATAAACTTGCCCTTCTCTAACTCTGTTTTCCTTCTTTTGTTTTTTTTCTTTCTTCCATTTCTTCATGATTGCAATTGTTCACAATGTTGTTCTATATGTGAACATTGTGAATGACAATGTGTAAATTCAGAAAATCAGTAAAGAGTTGGGGATGGGGAGAGAGGGGTAGAAATAAATATTAGTTGATAATCAGTTGGTTTTTAGATTTTTCCACGGCATCAACCCGTACAGATCTCAAACATATAGCTTTCTGATTAACTAGCTGTGATTAGTCTTTCTTCCTGACCTGATAATGTATGATAAATACCTTGTTTGTATTAGAAACGTAGTTGAAACATGTGAACAAAACATTAAGAGAAACCTTGGGAACCATACGTTGTATCACTTCTATTGTATGGTAAACTTGGATGAAATACCTTGTCTTAGAAGTGATATTACATTTCTTCACATTTTTGTTCACTTCAAATGAGTTCAAGACTGCTGAGGACTTGAAACTAGCTTACACATAAAACTCCTTGGCTTTCTTATTCACTAATGATTTTATATTATAGGTGGTTTATTCACATGGTTGTTTACTTTATGAAAATAGGTATAGTTGTAATATCTAATAGTTACACGTTGATTTGCAACGCTAGGATGCATCATAAACTACATTCATAATGATCCGCTATTTAATTGTTCACACATTTCACTTTTACCAGTTGCCATACATTCTATTCCTTAACCATTATAAACTCTATAGCATTTGAGGAGTACTTGTGCCATGGCCAAACATCTACTTATATATTCTCAGCTTTAGAAAATATTGCTCTAATTTTCATCTCTCTGGAATGTTAATCTTATGCCCCTTTGGTTTGCTCTGCAGTATTTTCTGAACACAAGTTTTTCCCTTTCTTTTCTATTAGAAAGCATTGTATTGATTTGTCATTTGGCGGCTGTTTTAGGTCTAATTGGAAGTTCCACTTAAACACCAGGCATGCATAAGTGATCATTGACGCTATACCTATGCACTCCATCTATAGAGATATAAGTCACTACTACAAAACACTTGGTGTTACTTGTCCACTATTATTGACAAAAACTTAATTGGAATTGAGAAATAACTTTCAACGCTTTGTTAAAATACTAGCTTATATTTAAGAAATTTTGCTCCAATGGGATATATTCTTTAAGCATGTGATGAATATGAAGTGTTTTACATACAACCTAAGGTGCCTTTGTTTGAAATATTTTTCTTTATCTTTGAATTAATATTCTATGTGCAGTACCATTCAGAATCCCTCTCTAATGCAACTACTGATTATGTTGTTCAGATATTGGAATGATAAAGACGTCCTTCAGAAATTGGGTGAAGCAATGGGTTTTGCTACTCCTGGAGATGCCACCTCCTCTGCTGAAAATGCAGAGGCTGATGAAACAGAAGAAGCAAATGAAGATGAATCTATTGTCCATCAAACTGCTAGTGTTGGTGATGTAGAGGTACATTTTTGTAATAAAGTTATTTCTGTTAGGCTGATGGTGTGTAAATCTTGGGAGTTTATATATATATATATATATTTTTCATGTTGTACTTTTTTCCTGTTGAAATTACATTTTTATTCTTTGTGTCAAATTTATTGGTGTAACTACAGTTTATTATGATATTTTTTTGCTTTCTATTCCTTCATTCCTATAAATATTCACTTTTTAATCTCTGAAGTGTCAAAATTTATTAGTTTAATATTATTTATTTTCCGTTAGCTAGACATTTTTAGTAGGATATGCATCATCTTTATAAAGTAAACCAAGTCTTTTGTTTGTCTACTCATCAGGGCTTGAAGAAAGCATTAGCTTCTGGTGCTGATAAAGACGAGGAAGATTCAGAAGGAAGAACAGCATTGCATTTTGCCTGTGGATATGGAGAGGTATAAAGGAATGCCTTCACAGAATTCACAAAATAGATATTTTTCATTATGTTCTTGCTTATCGCAAACTTTGGTTACTTGAATGTCAAAATCCCCAACTCCATCCAGGAATGTAGTCATGATGCTACTAAAGTATCATCTTCATTTTACAAATTTCAGCTGACCAGTGCATGTTATGTCATTAGTAAGAAAGTTCATCTTGCATTTTCCCCCTATCATCTTCATTTTCTGCTAATATCCATATTTCTGTTCCTCTATTGTTGTCCCTCTCCATATTTACTTAATGTGTCCTTTTAGCCTGTTACATTTTGCAAAATTGATTTCTTCAATTTCTGTAAATTATTCAATGAATCAATACAAGTTTTCCATCATCTTATGTCCATTTCCATCCTCTGATGGTAGTCTGTATGTTAAACGAGTGCAGCAATTTTACTTAGCTCAATTGCAGGAGGCTGATTATTTGGATATGATTTTCGTGCAGGTGAAATGTGCCCAGGTTCTTCTTGAGGCTGGAGCAAAGGTGGATGCTTTGGATAAGAACAAGAACACTGCTCTTCATTATGCAGCTGGTTATGGTCGAAAGGAGTGCGTACAACTTTTGCTTGACAATGGTGCTGCTGTGTAAGTCTTGCATTTGTTTCAAATTTGATATGGAAACAGAAAAATTGTTGTGCTGTCAACTTCATTTTCCTTCATTTTCGCCTTTTGCAGCACTCTTCAGAACTTGGATGGGAAGACACCAATTGACGTAGCTAAGCTGAATAACCAACACGAGGTGCTGAAGTTGCTTGAGAAGGATGCTTTTCTATGAAGGGCTTGGAGGGTCAGTAGGGAGAGTTTATGCATGAATTTTAAACTTGGAGGGGGTGTTATTTTGTGTTAGCCCTGTGTATTTTGAGGACCAAATTCATTTCAGCTTTTCAACTTGATATATTGCGTTTGCTGCTGTATGAACCTACATTTCTGTTTTTTAGTTCATAATGAAAACATGGATGTTTCATATTTTTTAAGGTGGCTTCTCCATTCCGAAAAAGGGAAAAAAAAAAAAAAAAAAAAACCATTGGTCACTTCTGTTGGATGCAAACCCTTATCAAGCAAACGTGTTGAGGCTTTGAAATTCTTATCCAGGAGGACGAGTGCTGTCATAAGCATGGCTTGTCGCGAAAGGCTAATAGGTTTTTCATGGTAAACTGGAGAAAATCAGAATAGTGTTGAAGTAAATGCCATACGTGTTATGTTAACCGTGTCAAAAGATCCGGCCAAGTGCAAAAAGTTGGAAGTTTGAAATCAGTCTCTTATCTCTTATATTCAGGTAATCAGAATTGGATTATGTTTTAGGAAGGTGGAAGAGGGAAATGCAACAGGAAAGTTCTTCGACTCCATCGGACATGGCACGTACCGATTCCATGCACAGCATTCTTGATGGTAATGGTAATGGTAACTGGAAAACAGAATGAAAGAAATTACTTGGGGAATATGAAGAAAAACAGACCCTTTGGTATTTCCTCCCTATTTGGACAGTCTCATCGTTGTTTTTCCGAAAAGTTCAATGAATTCCATCGATTCAAGTTATTCAACTACATAAATAATTTTTTGTAATAGTTTCTAAACAAAAATAAAAAAATATTGAATACTGATTCTATTAATTTGTTTTAATCGATAGCTTGAACCAATTTAAGAATCTTGGGGGTTTAAAACAGATCTTATCACCACTTTTATGCTAAACAAATAGAAAGATTTGGTTTTTGGTTTATATATATGAAGTGAATTTGTATATATTTTATATGTATATATAAAATATGAAGTGAATTTGTAACGAACTTGAGTGGGCAATCAATTCGAGACGTCAATTGCTAGCCCTACAAATAATATCATCACCCTCACCAATATGATTGCTCTCATCATTATGAGTTTATGCACTTTTTTTTTTTTTTTTGGGGCTTCAACTTCAGCTACTTAATTTAGTTTGACATATGACTAAAATTTTATAAATACATCACGCTACATCAATTATTAAGAATAAATTTAATTTGCTTTAAATTTACTTTATATTTATATTTCAAAATTATTAAATAAATATATTCTTTCTATTTTACACAAAATAAAAAGGAAAATTTCCAATTTTGGTCATATAACTATTTTTGTTTCTCGAACTTGGTCATAAATCTTAAAAAATAAAAATTTGGTCCTATAACTACTTTCGTTTTCTGAACTTGATCCTAAATCTAAAAAAAAAAAAAAAAATTGGTCATATAACTATTTTTATTTTCTTAATTTGATCATTTCGACTAAATTTATGAGATTTTTCGGGTGTTTAAGTCACGTAAAAAACACATTCTTAGTCTTATGAGGACATTTTATAACAAGACGTAGAATGCTGTATTTTTCTTGTTGCTTTACACTTGACTTAAACAATCGAAAAATTTCACAAATTTGGTCGAAATGACCAAGTTAAGAAAATAAAAATAGTTATAGGACCAAATTTTTAATTTTTTAAGATTTAGGGCTAAGTTCAGAAAACAAAAGTAATTATAAAACCAAATTCAAAAAATGAAAATATTTATAGGACAAAGAGGAAATTTTCCAAATAAAAACAAAATTTTCTATAGGGAAAAAAAAAAAGAAGAAACCTTTTATGTGCAAAAGGTAATTAATGTTAGAATGGAAGGGGGAAAAAATTATTATTAAAAGTAAAATATTTTATAAATATCTATTTTTTTTATTTAATTTAATAAAATTAAAATCTTTTACAATAAAATTAATTCGTATTTTAATTATTAAATAAAAAAAAATTATTCATAAATTCTAATCACGTTATGTTGGAGAGAGAAGAGATCAAAAAAAGGGAAAAAAAAGGGTCCGACTCGAAATGAAAATATCTATATGTATTCTCACGGCGTAAAAGGAGAAGCTCCGAATGGCGAAAGACTATATATATAAAGAGCTATTCTTTTCACCCGCCTCCTCTCCACATTTACTTCTGCTTCCTCCTTCAGCACGAATTTGAAGAAAATCTACCCTTCTCCTACGGGATAGAGTATTTGAATTTCTCTCTAATTACTATATTCTTTGATTTAAAAAAAAAAAAAAAAACAAACAATTGAAAGCAAGTATCTGAATTAATTTCTAGGGTTTATAATTTCACTTTTCTTCAAACAATCAATCAATCAATCGAACCAACCAACCAATCTCTGTTCATGCAGTCCCACAGATCCATCAGCAAATTGATGTTTTTGTAAGATGTTAATCTTCTTCACGAGGCTAAATCTTTTTTTTTTTTTTTTTTTTTTTTTTGGTGGAATTCGTTATTTTTATTTATTGTATTTTTTTTTTGAGCTGATGTTTTGCTATAACAAAATTGATGATAAATTTTAATATTGTTATTATTATTATTTTTTTCAATGTTTTCAGGTATTTGATTGCTTGAGAGTAATTAAGAAAAGTATCGTTCAACTTGATGGGGAGAGACAGGGATTCGTCCAGGTCGCCGTCGTATCATCGACGGAGATATTCTCCGTCACCATCGCCGGTCGGGCACAGGTATAGCCGGAGGAGTCGAAGAGATAGAGATAGAGATAGAAGCCGATCACCTTATTCTTACAGCAGGTGATACCCGGTTACTTGCGTCTTTATTTGAAAAAGCTAAATATTGTGTTTAATGCTTGTTTTAGACTCACCTTATCTCTCTGTTGGATGAATTACAGTTTGTTCAAGGTTTGTGTCTTGATCCATGTCAATATATATGAGTGCAGCTTGACAATTAGCAGTATACGGTGGCAACTGATTATAGAATTTTGTGTAATAGATTGATAGCTGAAGATTAGCTTTCTCCTTAATCCTGTCAAAATTCGATGTCTAGATGGAATTTTTTGCCGTACTTGAGTTTTAGGGAGGAAAAATATAAAGAAGATAAAATTTCCATCTTTTCTTCATTTAATCATCTCCCACATGTAGATTTATCTGTGCTTCTGGCCTACCTGATTGGATTTTTTAAGATAAGCTACAGCTTCCCATCCATTACAATTTGAGCCAAAACAAGCTTGAGTTACATCAGTTACGTCCTGAAGCAAACATTGGTTACCCTTGATCCTTGAGAAGAAGGGATATCTGGATAGTTGATTTTCTGTTCCATGATTTATTGGAGGCAAATAATTACAAGTTCCCGAGATAAATGCCTCTTTTTATTCCCTAGAGGATACATGGTCCGTGTTTTGTTTGATCTTTCTTTGGTGAGGATTAAGAACTCAAAGGTGGATGAGTTGTTGCAGTCCTAATTATTCATCTAATATTCTCTGATTATATTGTCTCAATCAGCAGATGCTTATGCATTGTGAAGTTCTGTGCTTTTTGGTATTGCTCATGCTGTGTTGCTGCTTATGCGAGTTTTCATCTTCTGCCAGCACCTTGATGCTCTACATGCTTTGTAGTTGATGATTGTCGTGCTTTCTTCAAGTTTTCCATTTCTTCGTTCACATGTAACAAGGGTCCAATTGTATATGATAGTGTTGGGCCATCCTGTCTGAAATTTTTGTTTCTTTTCCTGCCTAAAAATAAGAGACATTAAGGGAGTCTGGGGAATGTCTAAAAGTACTTATTGAGCCAGATAGGTCCTGTCCTCTTTGATTGAAAAATTATAGAAAAGAAATCATGGCTTCCCTTGATATGGGAAGTGAGCAGGTGATGGGTGCCGATGGGTGTCCTCCTGTTGCTTGTTTGTGATAGCAGTTTCTTATGGTAAAAGATGGAGCACACAGTTTAATATCAATGTATGAGGTAACTGAATATGTTTTTATATTTATTTTATTCGATGGTGAGTTTGCACAATACTAATTTTGATTACCTGATACATTATTGTTTCATTTTGATGCTTAATAATCTTACCTTTGTTATACAGGAGACGAAGAAGCCGGTCTTTGTCCTCTCGACACCGAACAAGTCATTCTCCCACACCAAGATGGCGTAAAAGTCGCTCTCCAACGCCAAGGAGACACAAAAGACAGAAAACTAGGAGTATCTCATTAAGTCCTTCTCCCAGTCTTAGTATTGTGTCAAAAGAGCAGAAGGATGTTAATGAAAAAGTAAGAAAAGAAGAAGAAGAAGAAGATAAGAAAAGGTATAGTTATGATTTGATGTTTCCTGAAACTTCTTGTCATTTTTCTTTCCCCTTGATCTCTAAACTTGGATGGACTTCTCAGATAAGCTATCTAACTTGGTTATTGGCCATTATTTGCACAATTTAAAACATATTAACAGTATGCTTACTAAAGTTTTTAATATCAAAGATCCACCAGTATTCAGAAATGGGGGTTAGAAACCCTCTTAGGATCTGTTGTTTTAACTTTTTATTTGTTGTTACTTCAAATCTTTTAACATTTAACATTTTTGGCAAGACTAAATTCTGAAATATCAAAGAGTTTATGAGACTTAGGAATGGTTTTTTACGGACCTATGCTAGTTACTATCAATAAACAGTGGTATTGGTACTTGTATGGTAAAAGCAGTTTGTATTTAATGTACTCTCCAAGTGAAATTGCGTCTTTTCCAATTTTAGAATGTTGGCTATCCTTTTTTTCCCTTTTTGTCATTGTCATTTAGTTAATATCTGTATTCATCAATTTCATTGCTTTCCACAACTACATACCAGTCTTGATATTTAATTATTGTTCTTGTTAGAGCTCATTATTCTTTAAATTGGTTCTGATTTGTGGATGTTTTTGAACTTCAATGATCCATATAATTTTAACACAATCTGAGATAACACAGAGCATGTAGTTACTTACTACTGAAGTGAATTTTCAGCCATTTGATTGTTCACTTTTTATTCTTCACTTTGTAGTCTGTGCTGATTAATTTATAATATCGAAACACTTCTTTTGCAGCATTTTTCAGTTTTCTGTCTGCTTCATTTCATGAACCTTTTGAGATTTCAGAATGTTCATATCCTGTTTTATAGTGGAAAGTTAGCTAAACTTTACATGTTACCCATTTCACATGTTTTTCAACACATTCTGGTGACTTATCTAAAGAAGGAAAGCAAATGTAACTTGTTTATCTTTTCTGTGAGAGACTGAAACAAACTGTTCTGTAGTTTCCCATTAGCTAATCTTCATATTTTGGATATTTAGTTAGTTGTCTTGCAGAACTTTTATAGTGAGAAATTTATTCAGACATTTGATACAATTTTTTTTTTCATTTTACTGTGTGAAAAGGTTTTGGGGATCTTTTTTTAAAATCTCTGCTAATATTACAAATCAAACTCCACCTTCAACAAACTGACTAAGATCCAAGATGAAAAGTAGTACTGCAGACACAGTTTTAGTTTGTCTTAGATTTTTCTAGGTCATACTTTTGGTTGTGGGTAATGGATTCTTATACCCTTCATCAAATCGATTCTTAATGGTTGATTTGTTTGTGAGTTTGTCCGAGGATTGTTACAAATTGTAGGATACATGGCTCTACATCACTGACTTTCATGCTTGGTTGTCTATGTTAAAGAT
>JAXGGT010000054.1:2301806-2313810 GCA_035583425.1 Marsdenia floribunda | reverse complement strand
GCCGGCCGGCTGGTTGAAGAATTGATCCTACTCTTTGTCTCAGCCAAAAGAAACAACACCTTCATATATATATATATATATATGTGTATGTGTGTGTGTGTGTGTGTGGACTGGAGTAGTTAATCGATCGAGGCCAAAAGAGGAGACATATCCACAAGCTTTCAGGAGTTTTTTTTTTTTTTGCTGGTTAACTGGAGAAATCATTTTGCATGTAAAAGTAAAAAGGGAAAGAAAACTTTCCAAGAATTTCAGTGTTTGAATTTTATTTTATTTTGGTTAATGAGGAATCTAGGGTTTGTTAAGGACATCCCTATACTAGTCTGTAACCCTTTAGTTAGATCAGTATAAAGGGCTCATTAAATTTGATCAGTGCATTAGATTTGGATTGAATTTCAAATACTAAATGATAATATATATATATATATATACGACATTGGTTTTTGGTCTAGTGATATGAAACATTCGCTTCATGCTAAGTTCAATTTCAGATCTAACATCATATATTACCAAATATATATATATATATATTACTGCATCTCATTCTCTTTTACTAGGTATCTACTATATAGAGTTGGTACTACCATACTATCATCATCTTTAATTAGTTTTCAAATTCACAATTTATTAGCAAAAATGAAAAGACCCAAAAAAAAAACAAAAAAAAAAGCCTTGCCAGACCACCACCACAACACCTACAAATTCAAACAAAAAGTGTTGGTTGGATTCTATCTCCCAACTTCAAACAAAGACATATATGGTCCCTTTTATTATAATTCATCTCCTAATTAATCCTTTTGTTTCAAAGTATATATATATATATATGAAGTAAGAAAACGTAATTAAAAATGATTCATAACAGTAAGTTTGTTTTTGGCTTAGTGACATACACACACAAATAGATACTATGTTTATTACTTCCTCACCATTTAATAAAAATATTGATATTAATATATTTTTTATTTAAAAGGCTAAAATAACCTTTGACTTGTCATTCTTCTATAAAGAATTATTAAAAGAGTATGTATTTCACGAGTAATAAATGTTATTTTAACTTTATAAGGTAACATGTAAATATATATATATATATGTGTGTGTGTGTGTGCATGCATTAGCATCTAATTCAATGAATCAGATGAGAAGTGATTTAATTATTTTTTTTTATGAAGGGATAATGTTATTTCCGTTGTTAGTAAATATAAATGTAATTAATATGGTCAAAAAGATGTGAAGCTTTATTTTTCAATGTACTGCAATTTAATGTGAAGCTTGTTGATTTTCCGGAAAAGTGATGTTGATATAGCTAGTAGTAGTAGTAGTAATAAACAAGCTTCAATTTCAAGGCCATTTATGAAACGCATTTATGTCTCTTAGCCACAAACTTCTTTTTTCTTTTCCCCCTCTACTATACTATATATGTGGGAATAATTAGCTGTGGCTGGTTTTGTAGTGTGTGTATATATATATATACAGTCAATAAATGCACCCAAGCTGGTGTGATATGTATAGATGCATGCCTGATTTGATTGATAGGATTTTCTAGGCATTGGTGTTGGAGCTTGAGAGAGAGATAGATCCCTTTCATCTGTTTGTTTGTCTATATTACTACTACTACTACTACTACTAACTTTCTTTTGATTTCAATCTCCTTGTTATATAGCTTTGCTTTATTAGAACAAAAATACCAGTACTTCCCCAAACCTTTGCCTTCTTTTTAAAGTATTGGCAAAGTGGGAACCTTTTAATTTTTATGGTAAGCCGACAACTAATTACCAATAATAACTTGGCAATCCTAAAACTATGTCAACATTCAAATTCTAAATTACACCCTTCTTGAGTAAAGAGTCAAATTTCTGCAGACACCACAGTAAGTATCAAAGGAATAGGTACACTACTATATATGTAATTTATGCAAGTTTGAACAACACAGCACAGGTTTTCTGTGCTCAATTCTCTCGGTCTAATCTAAGCCTTTTTGTTTGTGGATCCTCTGAAATAGTAGTAATTCAGAAAGTCAACAGGATTAGGTAGCCCACACAGCTGAATTGATTCAAATGCTGTAAAAGACATCGCGTTGTGTCTCGTCCCTGACGTACTATATATACTATACCACATCTCGTCTTATATCTTATACCAAACAAAGAGTGTGGAAAACCCAAAAAAATACACACCCCCACACAAAAACACATAAGATAAAGGAGAAAACTAATAATAAGAAGAAGAGAATAGAGTTCATTCATGGCTAAATAAATGCACTTTCAGGTTCCTCACTTTTGAATTTGGATGAATCTTTTCCCTTTCTTCTTAGGGCTAAATATTAAATACGGTTGAACCAGTCATTGAAAGAGAAATCTCATGAGAAAGAAAAATGGGAATAATACAAAATACAAATGAGCCATACCCATACACGTAAAAGAATAATACACCTTAATTCTGATGCAATGTAATTGTACCTAAAGAAGAAGGAAACTATACACTACTGTAAAATTAGAAATTTGTGATTATTTATGACCCAGACCAGGCCCTTTTACAATGAATGGTGGAAACGCTCGTGGCAGGTATAACGACCTCTCTCTCTCACAGCGAAACGGGGAAAACTTTCTCCAAAAATTTGCAGAATCGTTTTGAATAAAGCTTCGGTTCAATAACCGAAATACTCATAGGATCAAACTGCATGGACTTATATTTGTGCTCTAATTTCTTTTTTATGTTGTATTGCTGCAGTATATCAATAATTCCCATATAAAGCACAACATCATAAACCTCAAAAAGTTCAACTTCCGCTGAATCAATTCCTTCCTGCAGGAGTTTATGATTTGCCTGTGCTGGCATGTTTACACCAAGTTGCACCCTCAACCTGAAACATTGCAAGCTGACAGCCTTATGTTTTTTAATGAAGCCAAGAAACTTATAAATTCATGTCTAAGAATATATAACAGGCCAGTGGTTATCATCTGGCTAACACGAAGATCTTCTAAAAGGACATGCATATCAAAGAACTATCGCACAACTGACCCATACAAGCGTAGGGCATAAAAATTGCAGGGTTATATGCAAGTGTAATACTCTAACTAAAGTCTAGATGGTTTTTCATCTTTGCATTCCCAGAAATGAAATATGAAGAATAAGTTACCAAGTGTGAAAGCAATACCTAGATGTCTGTCCACTAAACTGCAGTAAATAAATTTAAATGAAATTCCACGAGTGTCAGCTTATGCAATTTGTTTTATTTTGCAACCATGTATCAAATACACACTGGAGCTTTCTTTAGTTTTCTCATTAAAGACTAAAACAATCAGCAAACACTCCTGAAATGATTCTCTTATATTTTTCTTTTCTTAAAAAATCACAAAAGTTAGGAAGAAGGATCCTATAAAAATAAGAAGAATGCATGTTTTGCAGGAACTAAATGGTCACACTTCTATCTAGCCATGTCGAATCAATGATGCATCCTTGATTACTTTTAATGCCTAATTAGGGTTCAAAATCAGCTAATTGCTACTGTCTTGTTGCCTAACAGTTATATTAATTTTCAATTATATGAACATTAATAGAAAATATGACAAGGAAAAAGTTTGATTAAGCAGGATAAGGCAAAACAAATTGGTAACTAAAAAGTAACAACCTAAAAGGTCTTTGAGGGTCAACATGCATAACAATACTATTGGTGGGTTTCAGCATGATGTCTGCTAATCAGAAAAGGTAGCTTATAAAAGGTGAAGATACCTTCCAGTACCAGGCAGAAGAACATCAACTTCCTTGTCACCAACAGACATTGCTCTCAAAGCACTTCCTCTTATATGAGGACCTGGCACAGTGCTGACAGAACCTGGTTCATGGGTTACCAAAAGCAAACCCTTGGGAGGGATTGAAATCTCCCCTGGGGGGGTGTTCATACCTTCAAAAAAAGGAAAAAAAGAGACAAGTTAGAGAATTTCTCTATCAAGAAGACAAATTAAGAAAATGATGGCAAATTACAGTTCCTGGTATCAGACCATAGATGGAAGATATTATGCACAGAGAATTAGAAAAGACAACCTGTTCCAAGTGTGAAAAGAGGTCTAATGACAATGGTTCACCTGTACATCTTACAATGCAGAGTAACAGACACATGAAAATCAATACCATTCCTCTTCCCTTTATTACTGACAGTGGATCAGACTCCTCACCTTTTTGAAGTAGTTAATTAAGAAGAGATTCTCATTTTTTCCTTAATGGCCCCTTGTATGTCTAACACATTTGCAAACCTATGGCATCAATTGAAAATGAAGGCATAACATGAGAATAAGAAGAGATGACAATCTGTCTGTGTGCTTATCAGAATGTGCGAGGAAAGTGCATTGTCTAGTTATTTTATTCACAGCTGGGTCAAACAAAAATGATCCCCCACTTTGGTTTATGAAGAAACTTATGAAGCATATAAGATGAGTAACAGTTTTTTCAAAATTTTCACAAAAGAGAGGTATTATGTTATGTCAGAAACTGGGAGATAGATACACGAGTATCTTACCATGAGATAAGAGAAACCAATAGGAAAAAAAGAAGCTCAGCAGAATTAATTGGAAAATACAACGGCTATATTATAACTCTAATGAAGTTCAATGCTAATGAGTTCCATACCACATGCACAAGAAATGATGTCAAAAAATAAGCATAATTGAAAATCAGGGTACCATTCAGAATGATCATAACAATAATAAAATCAGAATCATCATAACAATAATAAAATCAGAATCATCTACAAATTATCATTGTACTTTCTTGGAATGCTCATCATTTTCCTGATATGGAAGAATATTCAAGAACTGAACTAAGAGTTCTAGTTCTAGGCAGAAGCAACATCATAAACCCTAACGAGTAAAAGAATATTACAAGATATATTATGGTTTCCAAATTTATGCAAGAGAAAGATAAAGTTGTCACAGAACTTGTGTTGTGCAAGTCATGATGCACATAGGGAATGAGCCAAGGCTTGAATAAAATATTAAAGAACATGGCTAATATTCAAAGACATGAATAGGTGGGAAGAAACAAAAGTCATATTTCACAAATGATCGCAGCAATAGATCAGCATTGAAAATTGAATATTGATTGAAAGCATATAAGTACACCCACAATGGAGACACGGCACAAAAGGGGGTAAAATAAAGAAGAAGAAACACCCAAGAAGACAGAAACAAATTTTGCCTCAAATGGATCAAGAAAAACATGATCAAATGAATTATCTAGGTAAACAAAGAATGATCTACCATCAGGAGCTTGTGTATTCTCAACTTTGTGAAATGAGTCAGGTGGCTCTAATAGGGCTTTCAGATGCTCAGGGGCTCTAAAATGCAATCCCAAGAGCAGACTATAGTCAATTATCTGTTGAGATTCCAAAAACTCACAATCCAGATGAATCTGTCTGCAAGAAAAGAAACAGAGATAAATTGTGTTATGAAATAAATGACAATTCAAAGTGCTCAGTGATATGGAAGATTATAAATTCAGAAAACTGCATGCAAAGTAAAAAAAAATTAGCATGCAGGAGATACAAAGTTCTTTGGGACAATGAATGGCGTAACTAGAAATTTACACAGGCGGGTTTGAACCAAAAGCAGGTTCATTTTCTTTATTTATTTATATTTTTCTTTGGGGGGAGGGGGCTCCTGGGAAAGAGGAAAACTTACTTAAAAAGTGACTCGCGCAATAACTTGTCCATATAAAACTCGTATTTCAAATCAAGATCCTTTAGTGTGGTGCTCTCATTAATTTTGTCTTCCTCTGTGAACCTCCCATGAGTAGAACCTTTCAAATCATAACGACGATGAATTCTCAATTCTGTGCAGAACATATTCCCCATGACCACAAAACGGACCTGAAAAATGATCAGTTAGAGAAAGAGAGAGAGAGAGAGAGATTTTACAATCTACAGCTTACCTTTTTCCCATGTTTTAATTTTATCCTGTGCAGGCCGAAAAACTTTGTTATCAGAGTGTTCTCATGCCTTTTCACATGTTCATAGTAGGAAGGTAACATCTCAAGAAAAACCTGCATAATTGTGGGGAAAATACTCAGAGAGAATAACATATTAAGGCACAGCGATCTGTTCAAATACTTGGCTTATTTCCTATTACCACATCAGAGACAAAAGAGTCAGTAAAACCAAAGGATTGCTAGAGTTCATTAGAATGGCGACATGTCATATAAATAATCTAAATAAGAGAATTAAAAGATAATCATACTAAACAGATTGAAAAAGCCCACTTATAGTTAGTCTTCAAAGAAAATTTACAAATCTAGTGTAAATATCAATGGTAAAAGATACTAAAACAACTAGAATTAACAAACAAACAATACCCCCTGTTTGTGCTGGGAATATAGGGACTGCACATTCACCATGTCATTAAGCCTTCTTATCTAGGTAATAATATAACAAACTGGAAGTGATTCTTTCAACTCCAGAAGATCTTAGTGTTGAATTTAAAGGGCACTCTTGCAGTTAAACACACAAACGAACCATAGATAAAACTAATAGATATGAGAGGGGTTGTTCAACTATGTATCAGATCTAAGATTTGCTATTTGACCTTTCAGCAAGTAGACATGATGAGAGCCAAAGAACTGATGACTCTACATCTCAACAAATGACAGTAGCTCTAAACTGTCTCCCTGTCCAATTCTCTGTTTTATTCATTCTCCCTCTCTCTACCAGGTTCACAGTTGATATTTGTCCTTTAAGGAAGTAGAAATGATGAGAAGCCACAGAAGTGACATATTTGATATCTCTCCCACATACACACACTCATGGTGTATGCATTATGAAACTACGAATAAAAGAATAAATGTGCAAGTTGGTCTGAGTAATAACAGAAGCCCAAACCTTCAGTTCTGATCTCTTTAAAGTCTTAATAACAAATCTATCATCACGAGAATGATAAAAAATGCTGCCACTTTTTCCTGGGGAAGAGAGCTCTCTCAGACCATCATCACCACATATGGACATCATATACTCAGCAGCGTTTAACTTGAACAGCTCTCTCAAATTCCTGAAACATGATTTCCACAGACAGGTCATCAATGAATGCAAGATGAAACATGAATGCAGCTATCTACTCCAATGATTAGGTCCTTCAGAACAGCAGAAAATCATGCAGTATATAAAGGTGAACATTTCTTTTTATGCAAAGATATAGCATTAAATGTGTTTCTAACATAATACATTGTGATTATAACAGGAAGGAGTAGTACTCCACCAGAACTACATACATTTGCTACCATTCTCTGCCAAATGGAGAGAGAAGCATGTTTTAAGATTTAAGGGAATTGTCATCGTGCACCATGTAGTTATACAGACCAAATATTGGTACCTGAAGACCATAGGGCAATAGTCTTTCCAAGAGAAATCAATAGAATGATGTGGAGGTGTAAACCGGGAACCTTTTCTGGGAAAATCCATCCTTAGTCTTGCCCGGTCTCCAAAATCGGACAATCTCACTTCACGTGCAGGAACTGGTGTGATCTTACCCACAGTGTACCTGTAAACAGTAAACTTAAACAAAGATATTTTACTAAATTACAGTAGCACCTCAATTCCAGATATATTTTCTGCATCTACCATATAAAATCAATACCAAATGAACAGACAAGTACACTTGTACCTGATACCAAGCTGAAGGTTAAGCATCAGATAATAGCTTTTATGGCCTTTAAAAATGTCTACACATGGTGTCCTTTTTATTTCCTTTGCATTAAACTTGCACCTTTCTTTGTTTTTATGAGACGACTTGCTACTACTTCTAATTCTTTCTTTGATTAGGACTCCTTGCATATACTCCCTTTCATAAGCTACAGTACCATCACCCTGCAACTCAGGTTCATCATCTGCCGAGCTGCTAAATAACATAGGTGAGGAGTCATAACATGAAAGATCTACACTATCATCAGGAACTTGATCTTCAATCAGTGACATAGTCCTTTGCGACATATGAACTGAACCTCTACCAAGGGAGCTTGATATTTTCTCTGATAAGCTGCGGTTAACCCTTGGTTTCACGGACTTCTCTGAATTCACTGATGAACTATGGCAAAGTCTTTTCTTCTTCTCCAAATTTCTCTCAGAATTAGACTTCTTTTGGGATGAAAGTGTGCTTCTAGCAGGGTAGAACGTTCCTAATCCATCTTTCAGACCCTGGGTCCATGTTCCAAAATAATAACTTCCATCAGAAAACCTGTAACAGCCGGTGCCATGTCTTACTCCATTTAACCAAAATCCATCAAAAAGATCACCATTAAACCATTTCATGACCCCTCGGCCATCCATTTTCCCTTTTTTCCAATTTCCAATATAATAGTTCCCGTTGCTCCAAGCATACCTACCACTACCTTCCCTTATGCCTTCTTTCCAGCAACCATCATAGACATCTAAGTTCTGATATTCCTTTCTCCCAATCCCATGTTGGGTGTTCATCCTCCAGGAACCCTTGTACACAGACCCATCAACGCCAGTAAATGTGCCAAAACCATGGAGGTAATTCCCAGAGAATTCACCATCATATGAGGTACCTGTTGACCAAATAATTTGTCCTTTCCCTGTCATTTTTCCTTCTTCCCAATCACCATTGTAAACTGTTCCATTTGACCAAGTATAAATGCCTTTTCCATGGGGAAGCGATCCCTTAGAATCACCCTGATAGACATCACCATTTGGGAAGACTTTGTCAATGATTCTGCAGACAGGAGCTACATTAGCTTAAATCATAATCCATTTACTGTGCAACAGCACGTAAAACTGGTTAACCTAAAGAGCAAATGGATACAAGAATTGGATACCTTTCAGCACTCTCCATGTATAATAATGACTAGAAATGTGTGGCAGGAGTCATAAAAGCACATCACGAAATTCCCATTTCTGACCTCTGGATAAGCCCCTTCTCTGGTTTTACCGCTCTGATAAGTTCAAAGCAATCATGGATTCAGAATCAGAAAGAAATTCGCCAAATTCCTTATTTATAATAACATTTTACTATAAACAAAAATGTCAAACTTAATATTCCTTGTTAGACCAATCTTGTTCCTACCTTTGGAGGTTCAACATGGCATTTATTGAAGTTTAAAGTAAACCAAGATTCCTCTAATGTAACCTTTCCAACTTTTGATTTTCCTCTTATCAGAATATTTATGGAGCAAACGCTGCCATTTGGTGAAACACATGCATAAGCCATAAAGTACAGTGTAACATGGAGATATCTGTTATATAGTTCTCCTACTTTTGTTTCCATCCAAAATTAGGAAGTCAGTATCTGGTTCATTTTCTTGATCTGCTAATACCAGAAAGTTGAAACGATGGTTTCATTCTCAATTTGTCTTTTATCCCAAAGCTTACAAGTTGTTACATAAATTAAAATCTTCCAACTATTTTTAGGCCGAAAAATATCAGCAGAGAATGGCCAAAGTTGGAAGGAAAATTTCAAATAACACAAATATATATATATATATATATATGCATCAATAATAAATAAAATTCACGAATTTTCCGTAAATAGAACAACTAAGCACACCATTTTTTTCTTAATGTTCCATCACCAATATGGATATTACGCATTCTTAGTGCTCCAATCAGAAATCCTTATATACTATCTGATCCATTTGTATTCAGAAAAAGCACGCGTCCGACTCAGCCTGGTTAAGAGTTCACTTAACTTTTACAGACTGTCAAGTGTGGGAATCTCAGCCGTGTATACTATACATATATACACTTCCCCATTATTCTCAGCAAATTTATCCCAAAAAAACAAGTTCGTCCAGATTCACCAAACTTCATTGTCTACCATTTCGAAATAAAGCAGTAATACTTACAAATTTCACAAAAGAAAAAAATACTGAAATCTGCAGTAATTCCTTCCTTACAACATGTACTCAAATCTTCACTAATTCATCTCAGAAACATAACACATAAACCATACTCCATTCACTCCTGCTCTACATTTCACTGGACACACATATCAATCAACTTATCGGAAATAGAGAAGAAACTATAGAAACCGAAGTTACCTCTTCAAATTACAGAAGCAAATACTGAACCGATCCACACTGCAACAGATTTTGGAACCCTAGGAACTTCAGCGAACCGAACAGAAGATAAGAAACGAATCAGTTCCGGAAAAAAAAAAAAAAAAAATATATATATATATATATATATAAATCAAAGCTTAATAACCACGGGAATTCGAAATATTTAATCTACTATATAATAAGCAGCACAACAGTTGCTTTCAGTTTCTCTCTCTAAAATTATTCCCCTTAACTTTACAGTTAAATGTACCTGTAATCTAAATTCTCTCTCTTGACACGCACCTGAGAAACTAAAAAGGGTAATCAGTGCCTTTTATAGTTTATAGTTTATACAACTGTAAGAAATTGACACGTTTCAGCCATGCATCAAAAGTGGGCTCAAGATGAGAGTTTGATCACGTAGGCCCCGTTTCTACATTGCATATGGCCCACATTTCTATATTGGTTGATGGTTACTATTGCTGGGTTGGGGAGTACTGCAAAAGAATCTGTTCCGGGTCGTAGCTTATCTTTCTTACGCTGAACTGCTTAGCCACGTAAAGCATTGTAGCGTTTCCTTTTTCTTTATTAAAATAAATAAAGAATGCCCTCAAAAATAAATAAATAAAGAATAATTCTTGAGGCGCCTCTTCGGACTTGTCAAAAGGTATAATGGTAATTTCACTTGAATATTTCAAGCTATTTTTGCATTATTAAATCTCTCTGAATAAATTATTTTGATCCAAAAAAGTTCGGGATACCACCGTCAAAAAAAAATTAATAATAATTCTTTAGAATTTTAAAAGAAAAATTAAATAGTAATAATAATAATAATAAATGAATAAAGTAAATAAAATATTTGTTATTCTTATCAGCAAAAATCTCAAATGAGATCCCCAATGCATATATACTATACTTTGTCAGATCTTTCTTTTTGTAGTAGTGTGTGTGTGTGTGTATATATATATATTTGTATGTATGTTTAGTAAAATAAAATATTTTTGCAGAAAGAAAAAGGGGCAGAGATTCCAGGGACGTGTTTGGATGCACAGCTAATTTTGACATGTAAACACTTGTTCTTTTTCTCTGCCACGTAGGACATGACTGAGGAGATGGGGAAGTTTTTTCTACAGGCAAATTGGCATAAATAGTCCCTAAACTATGTTCATTTGGTGACATTAGTCTTTGACTTAATTTTTTTATGATATTGGTCCTTAAATTATGTTAAATTGTGTGAGATTGGTTCTTCCGTTAAAATTTTTTTGCTATTTTACTGTTAATTTCAAAAAAAAAAAAAAAAAAATTTACCAAAGAGAATTTTAGTCATTTCATAATAACATTATACAAAAAATAACAACAAAAAGACCAATATATATGCATATATATGGATATATATACGGTGAAGAGAATGATAAAAATGACTATATGTATATATATTTGTATTAATATTATATATTTTCTTTTTTGTATAACGTTATTGTAAAATGACTAAAATATCTTTAGAGATTTTAAAAAAAAAAAAAAAATTAACGGTAAAATAACAAAAAATTTTAACAGAAGGACCAATCTCACATAATTTAACATAATTTAAGGATCAATGTTACCAAATGACGGTAGTTTGAGGACTATTATGCCAATTTGCCTGTGTGTTCCCACCACCCCCCCGCCCCCTCCCCCCGGGCGTCATAGTATTTAGGATTTGATTGGATTTTGGGACCTTTACTTTTCCTACCCTCCCTCCCAGTGTTTTCTTCCTTGTCTTCTTCTTTATGCCATTTTCTAGTTAGTTTTTGGCAATGGCCAAAATTTGGCAGTTTTTTTCTTTTTGTATAATATGGGGTGGTCCAAGCTTGGACAACTGGGTAAAAGTATTATAAATGTTATCGTTAGTTTACGAGTAAGGAAAATTGGCCAGTTTAGTCCCTTATCTATTTTCAATAATTAACATAGGTCCACAATCTATTTTTTTGACCTG
>JAXGGT010000054.1:2285113-2299182 GCA_035583425.1 Marsdenia floribunda | reverse complement strand
CTCCTTTTGTCCCACATCGGTTGAGTAATGAAGGGAGGAGACGTTTGCTTCCCATATAAGGAGGATTGGACTCCTTGGTTAAGTGCCTCACTTAAAACTTTAAGTAATTACTTTTAACTCTAGTTAAAATTCTTATTGGATGAGAATTTGTACAAAACTTTGTCGGTGTCTTGGAGTTGAAGGTGTGAAGAAAAAATTTGTATAATTGTAATAACTTTTTACATAATAGATTTTTTTCCTTTTTGGCCTCGGTAATTTTTTTTTTCCATATTTTAAAAATTTTCTACGTTAAATTTTATTTTTGTGTTGTTTTTTTTTTTTTTTCTTTGTTTTATTATTTCTTGCATAGATTTTGAAAAAAAATTTAGAGTTTAAATTCCCAACACTCTATTACAACAACAATTTACAACGGTTTATATGTGTGTGTGTTTTTTAACAAATTTTTATTCTAAATATCTATAAACAAAAATGAAAAATAATTAAATTTATATTTACATCTCAAATATTACTCTAAAAATAAATTTTTTTTCTTCTTTCTCGAAATCCCATTATTTACTGCATCATCCAGAGTTGGAAACTCGTAATGATCTGCATTCATTTTTATTTCTTCCTCATCTGTTTCCCGTTTATATCCATGTCCATATCTTCTTTCCGAGGGTATTTTGGGAAAGAACATGAATGGTTTGATTCCCATCAAATCTCTATCCGGAACGTGCATGTAAGGTAATTTTTTATGATCCATTTTTCTAAAAGTAATAGAAATCCTGTTACAATGAAAACAAAGAGTATATTTGAGAAAATTTTAAAATTGAAATAAAATAAAGGAAAATGGATGGATTTATTTTCCAATCATTGGTTTATTTGGTCCATTTTCTTTATTTTATAATTTAGTAGGTTCATAATGTATAATAAATTGGTACATTTGATCATTTCATTCACAAAATTTGACTTCCCAAACAATAGATTTTATGAAGAAAATGACCAAATGCACAAACTTATTATACATCGATGAACTACTAAATTAAAATAAAAAAAAAAGGACCAACCACACCAAAATCATAAACATTAGACACCAAATTCACCAATTTTCCTAAAATAAAATAAAAAACTAACCTTTGAGATTCTACTCCAGGAATGCAGTGTTTAGCAACATCAGCTCCATTTCCATTAAGAATAAGCACTGACCTGTAAGTTATATAACAAAATAGCAAAATATTAAGATATAAAGAATATATATATATATAGAGAGAGAGAGAGAAAGAACAACAATCCCAGTACTTAGTTAAATTGGAATAGCATACCCGACAGGCAGAGGGATAGAAACAGGGCCATCAAACTCTCCAGGACCAATTACTCTGAGCGTTTTACCTAATAGAATGTTGCACTCACTCACAAGTGAAACAGTACTAAATGGTCGAACGAAATCGTGATGATCAATATGAGGAGGGATACAATCTCCCTTCTCATAAATGTTGACAATGCAGCTGTCTGGGACACAATTTGCAGGTATAACCTTCCATTTTACCATCCTCTTGATCATTTGCTTGAACAAAGAGGGCAGTGGATCAACTTCCTCATCTCTGACTATACCTGGTGGATTACCATCCTTACCCTACACCGAGAAGACGATGATGAAAGAGTAACCGAAATGTATCTTGAAAATTGAAAATATATATATACATATATATGTGGCATGTTACCACTGCATAGTTATAACAGCAACCAAATTGAATTGTGACTCGTCCCTTTCCTCGCATCCACTTCTTTGGTTCGGAGTATGTACGAGCTGTTAAAAATGATTAGGAGAAAAGACATGTAAGAGCCTAAGTTTTATGCATATGGTAGATCCATATTTGAATGGCCTTAGAAAGTAAACATACACAACAACACCCTCCCTCCCCTCCATCAGAAGATCAGAATCAGTTTTTGCATGACTAATTTACCTTCCAAAATATACGAATCTAAAAGACAATGAATACTTCTAAGAAACAAAAGTTTAAAACTTGCATCACTTTGTATTGTTAATATGATATGCTGCAACTTTCAATGCATGTAAAGCAAATCATTAATAAGAAAATTTCTTGAATTCCACTATTACCGGCAATAGGAGATGGGGATATATATATATATATATATAAGTAAGAAGCTGACCTCTAAGCTGGCCATTTTGTCCCTTACGCTGGAGCATGAAAATATAGTCAACAATTTTCCTCTGCTCTACAGAATTGAAAACTTCAGTATGGAGTTCAAGCCCTTGCAACACATTCACAGGCTTTCCATCAATTTTCTCAGCATGAAAGAAGTCTTTCTTTCTACCAACTTGCTCAAATCTAGTACGTTCCTGCAGTTCCTCTAATAACTCATCGTCATCAATCCTCGGGAATCTCCTGTTAAGCCCACCACCGTTTAGCCAAATTTTGTCTGTTAATGATAAATTTTCCATATTTGACACATTGGAATCAAGTGCATCCCTTCTATGATCCAAAGTTTTCTTAGATTGCCAGATAGTTCCATAATCATCTCTACTTGATCTTTTGTTATCACCTGAAACATAAAATATCTCATGATTTTCCTACAAAAGATGAAAGCCACTGGGCAAACAGGTCTTGAAGAAAAAGTCATAACAAGAAATGTAAAACTTAAATCTTATGAGCATCAAAGATCTTGTCTTTAGGATGTTAAAGAATCAAACTCGCAAAACAACCTGTAACCCCTTAATTGTCAATCCAATCAATCACTCAATTTCTCTTCTAACCCTGAAATTCACTCCCTATTTTAGGTTTCTCCTTTGATCTCTGCTTCATTACAGAGAGATTCGATAGAGATAAAGTAAGTGAGCAATAAAGGAAGAACCTATTTATATGGTACAACAATGGTGGTCAATTAGGAAACAATGTCATTACTATGTATTTATCCTAATTCCTAACCATAATAGGACAGCACCCACATAACTGCAGAGCACATTCCAACCAAAAAAAAAGGAAAAAACTATGCTATATCTGGCCAATGCTGAGTAGCAATCCTTCATCATCCATGCAAATGATAAACAATTCCAAGAGTGGAAACCCATGTATAGATAAATGTGAGCTCTGATTCACACTGAAAAGTGGGTCAAAGTACTAAAAATGGAATATAGCTTTTATAAACAGAGAATAATAGGAATTGGGAATTTCTTCAAAAACAATCCGACAAAAGAAAGCAATTAAATCAAGAAATAGGATTAGAGAAACACACAATATAGACTCCATTAGACTTAGATTATTAATAAGTGAACAATCCAAATTAAAACTTGAATCGAAACAAGGTCCCCAAGTTTTTGAGGTGACTTTACTTTTAGCTAAAAAACGCAGAGCACGAGACTTGAGAGCTTCATCGCAATGGTCACATAAACCATGAGATAAAACCTCCAAAATCTCGTCGCGGCTCAGATTCTTGAGCAAAGCCATGCAACCCGAATCTCTGCTGAGCTCTCTAGCCATATCTCTGATGTCCGAACCCAGTAAACCAGCTACCTAAAGTCTACCTAAAGTCAATGGTGAAAATGTAGTGAGAAAATTCCAGTTAAGAAAGGGGAAGAGAGAGAGAGAATGAGAGAAGGGGTCGAAGCAAGTCAAGTGTTTCTTACAAGAAGTCCGAGGTTAAAAGCCGCATTTGGGTAAGACATCTGTAGAGGAAAAAAAAAATATATATATATATATATTATATTAATTTAAAACATATAAAATCTTTTTTCTTAAAAGTGAAATGTCAATATTGGTGTAATAATAAATTTTTTTTTTTTTAAATTTTAAAGTAAAAAATAATTTAATTTTAGTGTATATATATAATGGTGTGATGAAAAAAGGGAATTACATATAAGTCAGATGCTTCATTTGCCTTTTTTTTTTTCCCTTATACTTTGCTTTGATAGTATCCAAAGGATAATATGGACTTATGGCCGAAAAAGGAAATATATATATATATAATGAGGGCAATGGTCAAGTTTTATTTTCTTTTCCTGGAATGAAATGATACATATTTATTTATTTATTTATTTTTAAAAGGGGATTTATATATTATTGTCGGACTTGAGATTGTATAGGCAACATTTATTATAAGCAGAGGGTGTCGAACCTATGTATCGTACAGAATAAACTTGACAGGTAGCATTTGCTGCAAACAGAGGGTATTGAACCTGCGACCATTTGTACACAAGAGAGCATTTTGCCACTAGGTCATCAGGCGTCAAATTTTTAAAAATTATTTTTCTATTTTAATGGAAATTATATAAATTATTATTTTTAATTATTTTAGAACTAATTAATACATAATTAAAAGTTAGTCATTTCATTAAAAAAAAAAAAATTAATCAATATATTTAAATAGTCTATAATATTTTGTATTTTAACATTTTACCTAATGAAAATTTACCGGTTTAATCCTATAACTATGTATATTTCTATGACAAGATCCTATAACTTTTTTCTTACTTTAATTAGTCTCGTAACAATTTTTGTTTACTTAACTTAGTCATTTCGGCCAAATTTTTTCAAATTTTCTAGTGCCCAGCTGACGTGGACAATAATTGAGGGGTATTTTCGGTAGTTTCAGGTATGAAAAACGTGGAAAATGAAATTCAGAAAAATTTTTCACTTCTCTAGCTGTAGGACTTTTTCTTTGAATGAAAAAAACAAAATTTCGAATACAAATTTGGGCAAATTTAATTTGTATTCAAAATTTTGCCCAAATTTGTAGTTGAAATTTTGATTTTTCACTCAAAAAAGTAGTATACAACTGAAAAAGTGAAAAATTTCTTTTAATTTTAGTTCTCATGTTTTTCAAAACTAGAACTACCAAAAATACCCCTCAAATTTTGTCCATGTCAACTGGGCACTGAAGCGACAAACAAAAATTTGGCCGAAAGGACTAATTTTAATAAACAAAAATTGTTACAAGACTAACTAAAGTAAAAAAAAAAATTATAGGACCTTGTCAGAGAAACATAAATAGTTATAGGACTAAATCGATAAATTTTCCTTTTACCTAATATATATATATTGTTGTAAATGAATTCTCAAATCGTTTATTTAAAGAAGCATTTTAAACCAATAAATTACATGTAAATTATGTTAAAACGGCCAATATCATTCAACTATTTAATATTTATAATATATATATATATATATATATTCTTTTTTCTTTTTGCATTTAAAGTCCCTTATAATTATTGGGTTTTTTGACAAAATCGAAAGGGAATTTAAAGAGAACCGTACCTGTGAATGCGTTATGGTCCGAAGCCTGCGGAATCCAGAGGTGCCAGTGTATGTCGTTCGGAAGACCTTGGGAGAGATATGGCGATTTCCAGTGTGATTGGAAGTGGCTTTCAACATATCCTAAACAGCCCCTTACAGACACCACGTTCTTCTTCCTCGTCCCCGGCATTTCCGTTACCTTTATCTTCAACCAAACTTAGAGCTATCCGCAATTCTGAGTTCACCAACTCCGTTACTACTCTTACTACCTCTACTTCTAGTCTAGATGGAGCTCACCGTGGTGGGCCCACAAAGTCTTCCCCAAATCTTGCTTCCGTTTTTCGTAGAGCTAGACAATCTGCAATTCTTGAAATTCAAGAATCCTCTGACTTGGAATCTTCTCTTTCAAGGTTGCTCTTTTATTTTTATTTGGTTGAATTTCTTTCCAGTTTTTAAACAGTTCTACATGTAAATATATATATATATATATATATTTTAAAAGGGAATTTTAAGTTGTATGATAAAATGCTTCAAATCTTAGTCTTGATTCTGATATTCCATAGGACATAATGAATGTATTTGATGTTGGTGCGAAGGTTGTGCCAACTGCCATGTCTCTTGCTTCATTTCATCTCATTCATGGCTTTTATTGTAATATGATATGTAAATGCTACAAAAATATAGCAGTTTCCTGGCTCTCATTTTTTTTTAATTTTTTTTTTTAATGCCCAGGTTATGTTGGGTTTTTCTATAAAATTTTCTACTTTTATCTATTTCACGCAAATTACTTGGACTTGCTGATGCTTTGGATTAGAGTAATGCTGAATAGTAGAACTAGTACGACCATAGAAGCAAGTTCTTTTGAATCTTCCCTTGTTTGAGTTTCTAAAGAAGTCATAGCATTTGGAGCTGGAATCGATGCCATTTTTTTTTTCCCCCTTTTTTCTTACTCACGTGGATTTGTGCCTCCAACACGATTTGAATCTATGAAATTTTAGTTTATACGTAGGTCGCTTACTACTGTGTTGCACCTGACTTGTTGAATCAATGTCATTCTTAATCTTACTGTTAGTTGTTTGTTGTGGCATTCATGAAACTTTTGGGTATTCATGCTCAAATTCCAATGTAATTTTTATTTTCTGATTATGGTTTATTATTTCTTTCTCAACTTTGGTTCTTTAGTTAATGGCATTCGTTGGTTTACAGGTCTGGTGGAATATTAAGAGTTCAGGAATTGAATGTGATTTTGCGCCATTTTGGGAAGCTGAACAGATGGAAGGAACTCTCACAGGTTATATCGTAGAGTGACAAATGTATTAAGTAGTTGTTAGGCATGATGCTTATGGTTGTTTTTCACATGTCGTCATTTGCAAAAGTTTGGTGGTTTTAAATAGATTAGAATAGGATTTCGTGATATATCTTGATCATCTTAGAGAATAAAGATAAAAATTGATGACGTGTTTGTCCTCCAAATGTAATTTAATAATGATGCAAGGAAGTAGCATTAGTCCTTGGAAACTTTTAAAAGTAAAAAGCCAATTAGCTGTTCATATGGAATTTCTTGTCAACCTGTAGACCCTGTTAACGCACATTACGTTTATCTAATTTTCTGGTTTAATTAGAAATTATAAGTCTGATGATATATAAGTTTGAATTCTTGCAGCTATTTCACTGGATGCAGCGAAATGAGAAGACTAACATTGCTTCGTACAGCAGTTATATAAAGTTTGTAGGAAAGACCCTTAATCTGATAAGGGTTTTGGAAATATACGATGGCATTAAAGATGAGATGATGAGGAATAATGTTTCGGTCTGTAATTCTATTCTTAGTTGCATGGTAAAAAATGGCAAATTCGAGAGCAGTCTCAAAATGTTTCAGCAAATGAAGAGAGATGGCTTGAATCCAGATACGGTTACATATTCCACGGTATGTTTTTGACCCTTGTCATTAGAAAAGGTTTGCTGGACATATTAAAGCTTAATTAGTTCCCTAGTCTGTGCAGCTAGAGTCAGCAGAATGACAAAATGTTTGGAATGGTTAGATATTCATAATACAGGGTCCTCTTTTATTTCATATTTTAACTCATGAATACCACAATATATTTTCTGAACTTAGCATGAGAAATGTAAGAACTTGGTTACTACTTTTACCTTGTCTTTGAAGCTTGCATGAAGTTTTTTTTTTTTCTTTCCTGAAAATTTTTACGAGATTCCTTTGATTCTTTTGTGTGACATTCATGAGTCTTTTCTTCTGTAACCATTAGCTACTTGTAGGCTGCGCTAAAGTAAAAGGTGGCTATTCCAAGGCACTAGAACTAGTTAAGGAGCTGAAATATAATGGACTTCCAATGGATAGTGTAATTTATGGTACACTTCTATCCGTTTGTGCTTCAAACAATCAATGGAAAGAGGCAGAGAGATATTTTGAGGAGATGAAGAGAGAAGGTCATTCTCGTAATATTTTTCATTACAGCTCTTTGCTTAATGCCTACTCGGCTGATGGAAATTGTAAGAAGGCAGAAGAGTTAATTCAAGATATGAAATCTGCAGGGCTGGAAGCAAATAAGGTTGGTTTCATTTTCTGAATTGAAGGTAGCCTGTCAAACGTAATCTGTTTCCCATATCATAATTAGGTTTTTCAAATAATATATTACACTGAGTTGAATTGTAAGATTGATTTTAAAATTAGTCTATCTGTGGCAAGAAGTTGCTGAGTATATTGTTCTGTACACACTACCCTTGGCATCCAGATCTAATATTTTGCTTTATATTATTCAATGGATTATTCTTTTCTTTTCTAGTATATATTTAAGGTGCAAAGCTTTCAGTCATAAGGTTCCTTGCGTGCCAAAGTACTATTAGAGCCCATCCATGTCTTTTTAAGTGATTGTAAATGACTACATGTGTCTTTTTCAAATCCAGATTTTGTTGTAATTGTCAATAAAGTTGATTATCTTAAATTTCTTCATTAATTATAGTATTTTGCAGGTTATTTTGACTACTTTACTAAAAGTATATGTTAAAGGGGGTTTGTTTGAGAAATCAAGAGTTTTGCTGAATGATTTGGAAGCTGCAGGCTTTGCAGCAGATGAGGTACTGAAAATAACCAACATATGTTTTCTGTTTTGTGCATCTTCACAAGCCTGTTATGATATATTATCTGATAGCACGTGTTGACTATGTTAATTCTTATTTCACAATAGAGCATGAAGATACTTCTGATAGTTCCATTCCCATCCACTAATCAAACATTGGAAATGGACTATTAGCTTCCACTCAAACTGAAATTTTAGCTAATTATTTCCCTTTTTGAATTTTTTATTTCCTTTCAAGTCTTATGAATATAATTTTGGTGCAGATGCCATACTGTATACTCATGGATGGTCTCGTAAAAAATGATCAAGTTCTTGAAGCGAAATCAGTTTTCGATGAGATGATAAATAAAGAAGTGAAGACTGGTAAGTATAATTAGCAGTGTAGATTGAGGTGGAAACATTAAAAGCATTTTACCGTTGCTTTACATGGTTTTACCACTCTTGTCTGCGATTAGAAATATACCTTCCAACCTGTTGTCTGCTTGTGTTTGCAGATGGCTATTCCTACAGTATTATGATTTCTGCCTTCTGTCGTAGCGGGCTCCTCCAAGAAGCAAAACAATTGATTTCTAACTATGAATCTAAATACAACAAATATGATGTGGTTATTTTGAATTCAATTCTTGGTGCTTACTGCAGAGCTGGAGAGATGGACAATGTGATGAAGTTGATGAAGAAAATGGATGAATCAGCAATTAGTCCTGACTGGAATACCTTCCATATTCTAATAAAATACTTTTGCAAAGAAAAGCTGTATATTCTAGCTTATCGTACCATGGAGGACATGCACAAGAAAGGTCATCAAGTTGAACAGGTAAGTCCACCTATTTACTTACTTCACTGGTGAAGGAAGCGGTAGTGATGGGGTTTTACCTTTTAAAAGGAAAGAATTAAAAATGTCAGAGTTTTCACCTTTAGTAGTAAACAGAGTTGTTATTCTTGATATATGAAGAGATTGATTGATCATAACAAATACCTCTGCTTTTTAGCTGGACAACTTGAACATATGATCAAAAGACTTAACTTTCAAGGCATTTAATTTTACCCCCGTATTTCTTGTCCCGTCACAATAAATTGAAATTTAGTTTTTTTATCAGAACAACTTTTCTGATTTCTTGGGTATGTTCTATTCAAGTGTCTCTTGAATCAAGCCTGTGATAAAATTGCTAGCTTTTTCATCTTTTATCTTTTTGTGCCCTCTCTTTTTCTCATTTCAAGAGGAGCAAATTACTCCTCAAACTATATCAATCCAAGATTCAAAGTTTTTGCCAAAGCTTTGATTTACTTTTCCTAACTTTGTTGAATTGCCATAATTACATGAGAAATTACATCTTGATGCAACAAGGGTCTTTTCTCTAACTTGATAATATGTTACTC
Organism: Marsdenia floribunda; assembly: GCA_035583425.1. Classification (NCBI taxonomy): domain Eukaryota; kingdom Viridiplantae; phylum Streptophyta; class Magnoliopsida; order Gentianales; family Apocynaceae; genus Marsdenia; species Marsdenia floribunda. The sequence continues at coordinate 2,289,479 of JAXGGT010000054.1, read as the reverse complement.
TTTTAGCAGGAATTGTGCTCTTCTTTGATGTTCCATCTTGGTAAAATGGGTGCATATAGAGAAGCATTTTCGGTGTATAGTATCTTAAAATACAGCAAGAGGACCATGTGCAAGTCCCTTCATGAGAAGATTCTACATATTTTAGTCCGAGGTCGACTTCTGAAAGATGCATATGTAGTAGTAAAGGTGTGTGGATTTTTTTTTTTTTTGAGCAATGTTGTTTTCATTTCTTCTGACTATAATTAGAGTTAAGCTCTTCCAATTGTGCAGGACAATGCAGGATTGATCTCCCAGCCAACTATTAGGAAGTTTGCAACTTACTTCATTAAATCAGGCAACATAAATTTAGTAAATGATGTAATAAAGGCCATCCACAGTTCTGGAGTGAAGATTGATCAGGTATTAAGATGGTTCTATTTGCTAAAGCATTGATTCTGTGTGATTTTTTAAGATACTGCAAAAATATCATATGGTAAGTAATGCTCTTATGGCTAAGTTTTACCTTTCAAATTGCTTCTAGACTTTTTTCAAACTCCTTGTATTTTACAATTCTATGGAAAGAGCACTACTGTACTTCAAGTTACTGGAACTAGAATAACCTGTTTTCAATGTCATTTGTCACAGGAGTTATTTCACAGTGCTATTTCTCGATATCTCAAAGAAACCGAGAAGAAAGATCTTCTGTTTCAGTTGCTACAGTGGATGCCTGGTCAAGGGTACATTATTGATTCACCCACAAGAAACTTGATTCTGAAGAACTCTCACTTGTTTGGGAGGCAAACTATTGCAGAGTTATTGTCAAAACAACACATGGTGTCAAAAGCAATGAGATCTCATCAGTCGAGTAAACTGAGGCATTTCAGGTAGATTTTTGAGTTTATGTAAATTTTTGTACATTCCTTGATGCTTGGCTTTAGGTTTCTAAATCAGGAAACTTTTTTAGAAAGTACAACATATCTTAGGCATGGTACAACAACACTCCGGTGTCATCAAAACTAAGAAACAAGCTTTAGCATTGACTAGAAGCAATCATCATCCCTAGGATTATAATTGATTAAAAACAGGTGTTTCCACTAAAATTCCATCATAAATTCTACGTCTATCCTTCTCTATTATTCTATTTTTATCAGTGTATCCATTCATGATCTCTTCAAGCTCAGTGAAAGAGAAAGCTTGAGGGAAACCAGTTATCTGTGCTAGCTGATACCAAAAAGGAGACGGAGGGGGAGATGCTAGTGGAAACGACTCTCCATCCTCTCCTGCATTAACACCTTCTTCATATTGAAGTTGCTCAGATTCATTGACGGTGCAAGTGAAATCCTCAATTCCTTGACTCTCCATCAGCCATTTTCCGCAATCAGGATATCTTGATGGCATCAAAGTAGCAATTCCCTTCCTCTTCATTACAGCAACATTGCAGGCCACATGCCCATATATGTAAGCCTTTTCTTTCCTCAGGTGACTGCACATGATCAGAGGGGGAAAACAAAAAATTTACACACCTCGTTTTGCATTCTTAGGCATAAACTTATGGCTGAACTTAAATGTACTTACTACTCCCTCTCCGTGTTCTCTCTTTACTTGTTGCAATGGAAGGAGATAAAAGGTTTATTTTTTTAACTTGCCACGTTATAAAATCAAAGTAACATTTATGAAATGGTGTAAAGTCTTGTCAACAGACAAGTAAAAAAGAAAAGAAACGACGGGGGAGTAAGTATTAGGAAGTTACCTATCCAAAACTATCCATCTGGAATTGCAGTTATGTGCTTCTTCTACAATTATTTCCCTTGTACAAAATCCTGCAGCAAGTTTAACCTCCAAATTGACCTGCAAAATGAAGAAGCTTCAAGTGAATTCTTCTATTAGAACCACAAGCCAAAATGTTCTGTTCCCCTCCCTCAGTTACTCTCAATAAAGATTAGGAAAAAAGGAACAGCAAATGGTGTCTTACCTCACTTTTCATGCATTGTTTGTAGAACGGCTGGAGTTTGAAATGATACTCTCTCTTCTTGTTCTCAATTTCTTCTTCAAACAATCCAGGACTCATTTCTCCTTGATTCAAGTAATCCAATTTTATAGCTGTCAAAAGGGCATTTTCAAGAATCAATTTATGCCTCGGAAAACCCTCAAATAACATGACAATTTCACAGATTATGATCGAGCATAAATTTTCATAAAGGTTCTGCATAAACAATGATTAACAAAGTGGGGCTACATTGTTACTAGAAGTTGAATTTACTGAACTTACATATGCCTGGAATATTGCCAATGAAAGGGAAACAGGAAGACGAGGACTTCTTCCGTAGCTGAGACAGGACTCCGAGAAAAACCACGGTGTCTTTGGGACGGACAACGTGTTTGATAGCCCAATGGAGGGCTTCCAAGTTCCCACCGTCGCGTTTTGCATCGTTAGCCACAATGATAGTCTTACCGGCTCCTGGTGCAAGAGATGATGGTTCCGCTTGCAACTCCATTTTTTGTTTCCCTTGCAGCTGGAACAATCTATGCACCAAGCCCGGAAAAGAGCTGCCGGATTTTAGTTTAAGTAATGCGTAGATTTGAAAAATATCCCCAGCATTGATGCTTTGTTCTTTCTTAGCTGGTATCGCCTTGAATCCATAAACAAAGCTCAGTTTCTTGTTGAGTTCAGCTGATTGTTTTTGGGAATTTCCAAGTACTAGAATGTTGTCCTTTGCATTGGTGGTAGTGAAACTCTGATGGTGATATATATACATACACACAGACAATATAATTATATTATATTATAATTCATATACATACACAAACGTGGAAAATATTGTTTACTTTCGGAAATGCGTTGTTATTTCAAGCTTTTAAGGATTGTTTTTCAAGCAGAAACGAAGTGAAGTTCTCGGCTAACAACCACTGGTAAACGGCAAATTTGTCCATCTCATCTCTGATCTCTCTATCTAGGCGATGAGCACCTCTTACCCGACGCCGGTCTCTCCCGGTCGAACCCGGGTTGGCTGGATGGGCATTGGAGTTATGGGTTCCGCCATGGCATCTCGCCTCCTGTCTGCTGGCTACGCTGTCACAATTTATGCTCGTACACCCTCGAAGGCTCGTCAGCTTCAATCCAAAGGAGCTATTCTAGTCAACTCAGTCGCAGAAGTTGCGGGAAACAGTGATGTTGTTTTCACCATGCTGGGTCACCCATCAGATGTTCGTGAAATTGTGCTAGAGAATATGATCCATCATCTCAACCCTAACAGTGTTGTCGTTGACCACACAAGCAGTCACCCCATCCTCGCCCAGCAAATCTATGGTTCCGCGCTTGAAAAGCATTGCCATTCCGTGGATGCTCCGGTTTCTGGAGGCGATATAGGAGCAAGAGACGGTAAGTTAGCGATCTTGGCTGGAGGGCATGAAGATGTAGTGAAGTGGTTAAAACCACTGTTTGATGAAATGGGGAAAGTTACCTATGTTGGAGGACCGGGAAAGGGACAGCATTGCAAAATCGCAAATCAGATAACAGTAGGGGCAAACTTACTGGGTTTGAGTGAAGGATTGATTTTTGCGGAGAAAGCTGGTCTAGACAAGTTGAAGTTTCTCGAGGCAGTAAGGGGTGGAGCTGCAGGGTCAATGGTGATGGAGTTGTTTGGGGAAAGGATGATCAAAAGAGACTTCAAACCGGGTGGGTTCACAGAATATATGGTGAAGGACCTAGGTTTGGGAGTGAATGTTGGAGAAGAGGAAAGGGTTGAGGTAGTGGTCTTGCCAGGGGCTGCATTGTCAAAGCAATTGTTTACTGGAATGGTGGCTAATGGGAATGGCAAGCTTGGTACTCAGGGCCTCATTACCATAATAGAGAGGATGAATGGCAAAAATAGTGTATGAATTCTACAGAATATCTAACTCCTCTATCCATTCATATTGCACTGGATTGGAGATCATCAACTCAACTGATGATGGTTAAAGGTGAATAAAGAACTTGTGCAGTTGTTGAATGGAAATGGCAAGTCTGGTAAATTGGTACTTAGGGAGGCTGCTCCTTTAGTTAGGTTAAATCATTCTGTATCCAGAGTCAATCCAGATTGTCTTTGCTTGGTTTTTCTTGGGGGTGGATGAGCCTTCATCCTATAACTCTTTAACATACTAAAACCAAGAATGTTTGTAACATTATCACTTGTGTTAAGTCCACAAGAACTTCTGGAGATGTATTTTGCATTATCACTTCAACTTTTGGTTTGGGACAAAACTTTTATTTCTACAAATTTGTTAATTTTCAATGTCATAAATTTTAGGGAAAATAGCCGGTTTGGTCCCAAAACTTTTTTCGGGAGGCCGGTTCAGTCCCTGAACTTTATTTTTGGCCAAATCTCATCCCAATACTTTTTTTAACCTT
>JAXGGT010000054.1:2245164-2278537 GCA_035583425.1 Marsdenia floribunda | reverse complement strand
TTGCTTTAGAGGACACTGGAGGAGAAAAAATCTCTCAAGGTTGAGGCAAAAAATGCTGAAAGAGCAGCAATGCAATCTTTTCATGATAAGACTGCTGTTCTTGAGATTTATACCAAGGTATATGCTGTTTGACATTGATCATTCTATGATCAAATTTCATTACTAAAAGTTGATCTCAAATTATGCATTTGTACTCTATTTTGTTATTGCATATCTGCAGACAATATCATATCTCTAATTGAAAGCCTGCAGTAAAAAAAGTCTAATCTTGATTTGCATTCTTAGGCTTGCAAGAAACTGTCCAAGCATTCTACTCAGATGAAGGGCATTCAAGAACAGGTCTGGTTTATGGTTACTCTTGAGTTATCTTCTTGTTTGGAGTATATAAACTAATTAGGAACTATTTGAATTTTCTTATGTTAAGCAGACCTTAACTCATATTCTTGTCCTTTTGAGTAGTTTATTTGTATTTCTTGGAACTACCTTTTCTCCTCAAATTGTTTGATGTTCTCTTGATTTACTATTTTCACCTATGACAACTTATCTGGCACAGAGAGAATTAAAACTATCAGAGATCATAAAAATTGAGAGGGACTACTACTGCTTCTTTCTTATTTTCAGTATACGTAAATAATGCTGGAAGTTTTTACAGGTGAACAACTCGAAATCAACTGAAAAAGAACTTAAAGTCCTCAAAGTGAAGTTAGGTGATGAAGGGGTGTTAGACAAGTCACTTGAGGCTAAATTGATTGAACAGCAAGCAAAAGGTAACATTATCTTTACTTTCAGTAAAGTTCACTATAGAGCTTAACAGAAGTGTTCATCCACCAGCGGATCAACTGGATGAACTAAAGAGGCAGTTACAGCGAGAGAGAGATCTCCACTGTGAGGAGGCTATCAAAGAATTAAACAATGTGAAGTTGGAAATGGATGCTAAGAGGAACAGTCTCGTGGCAAGGCAAAAGCAGGTGGAAGCTGTAGTCACAGAGGTAATGTTCCAGGTTTCAATTCTTCAGGTAGAAATGCTATTCTGGTTTGTGGATCTGGTCTTTTAAGCATTATTCTCCCTTCATCAGGCTGATACTACAACTGCAAAAATTAACTCAGTCAAGGAGACTGGAGCAGCTAATATGCACGAACTGGGCTGCAAATGTGAAGCTATTGTGAGAGAGGTACAATTTTCACAATATATATCTACTATCTCATTATAAGGTTTGGTAATGTAGCAATCATCATGTGATGGATTAGCACTTTTTATGCGTGTCTATACTTGGGCTTGCTGGAATATATGGTACTTGTAAAGGAGTATTTCCTTTTCCTAGTTTTGGTTCCTCCTATTCTTCTAATATGTTTTTGACAGTTTTGTTGATTAGAAGTGTTCCCTTGAGTATGTATCAATTGGTATTTCTAGATATCTGGATTGGCTTAACGTGTAAGATACTCTAGGAAAGACCTTTTTTATATTCTGTATTATGACTAGCGAGTTTACATTATCTCTGTTAGCAGGTACACATTTTAACTAAAAATACAGTGTGTCTAATACTTAATATGATGTTCATTGCAGTTCTATCAGTACTCAAATTCCATCAGGGATTGCTGCCAGGAATAGATACTGTTCTGGGTTGTTTTCAGTTAAGTGAAGTGGAGCTTTGGTCTCATTGTATTTCCCGCATCCATGTGAATAGTCATCATACATGATACAGAAACAGTGGGTTGCACCATGCCTCATTCTTTAGGAATTTAGTAGTGAAGAGTTGAGGCAGTTGCCCCTTGGTTGATATTATGTAGTTTTATCCTTTTAACCTTTCAAATTTGTAGCCCATGATGTGTTACGCTTAAATGTCGTGAATGCTAAAAAGTTACCCTTTTGGGATTACGATTATTGTACCATTCTTAAATGGAGTTTCCTACCAAGCTCATAAGTTGAGCTCTTGATAAACTGTGTTGATTTTCGGGATGCTCGAGGTTGGTAAGCCAAACTTATTGGAACTGTTTCGACAAAATGCTCAAGCTTCTTTGCCACCTAAGTATTATCACCATGAACTGTGCTCCCTAACGAGAGATCGGCTCTTGGTTGCCTTTAGTATTCTAATTTCTAATACTATTAAGGAGAAAATTGGAAAGAATTCCTTGGGTGCCCATGTATAAGACAGAAAGCCACGCAAACAAAAAGAAAATAATGTTTCTCTCTCTTTTTTCGTTAAAAGAAAAAGAAAATTGTTTCCTCGTATATGTGGCAATGTTTTTTCCTTTTTTTTTTTTTTTTTTTTTCAATTGGTTGATTCTTAATGTTTATGAATTTTGTGTGATTGATATATTTTTTTTTAGTAAGTTTTTAATATATAATAAATTAGTGTATTTGATTATTTTTTTAACAAAATTGTAAAAGAAATAATTAAATATACTAACTTATTATTATACATTGATGACCTACTAATTTTTTTTTTTTTTTTAATTAAAAAAGATCTACTTAAATTTAAAATAAAGAAAAAGAATAAAAGATTTAAATTCACCAATTTCCTTTTTTTTTTCTTTTTTTTCACACATTACCCTACTTAACTTAGCGACGACAAGGGAGTTAGTTTTACATCAGAAAATCTATTTAATAAATCAGCCGCTGGAGAAGTTTCCCGCGTTCCTCATCTGATTACTCTTGCACACTGCAAAAAGAAGGTCCTGTGAAGTGCACCGTAGCCAACAGCCGATTCTGGCTGTCCGGAGAGTAAAAACCAGTCGAATTTCTTGTGACACCGTCTGATGATATGGAAAAGATCGCCATCGAATTCTCCTCGGTCAATGTTCAGCAATCTCCTTCAGTCTCTTATCCAAAACCCACGTCAACTCGCATTTTACTCTCCTATTTTCCAACTCTTGATTGGCCAAAACTGTCTAAAACTAGGCCAACAATTGCATGCCCACATGGCCCTTCGAGGTCTGATACCCGGGCCTTTCCTTGCCGCAAAGATGGTTGCAATGTATGCTAGCTCTGGGGATATTGCCTCTGCTTTTCACCTATTCAGGGAAACTCAAAACCCATCTACCCTTCTGTTCAATGCAATTATTCGTGCATTCGCGCTGTACGGAGAGTCCCGTCAGACCATGGAGATTTACTCACAAATGCATTCTTTTGGTTTGCGTGGAGACTATTTCACTTTCCCGTTTGTGTTGAAGTCTTGTGCGGACTTGTCTTGTGTTGGCCTCGGGAGTTGTGTTCATGGGCTCAGTTTGAGAACTGGGTTGGAGACTGATATTTACGTGGGGACTTCTTTGATTGATATGTATGTTAAATGTGGTGAATTGAGTAATGCACGTAGGCTGTTTGATGAACTACCCATAAGAGATGCGTCTTCTTGGAATGCCTTAATTGCTGGATATATGAGAGATGGTTTAGTAAACTATGCTGAGGAGTTGTTCGGAAGAATGAGTAATAGAAATATTGTGTCTTGGACTGCCATGATTTCTGGGTACACTCAGAATGGCTTTGCAGACAAGGCGCTGGGGTTGTTTGACGAAATGTTGAGTGAAGAATCAGGGGTGAAACCGAATTGGGTAACAGTTATGAGTGTTTTGCCTGCTTGTGCGCATTCAGCTGCACTTGAGCGTGGGAGGCAAATTCATAGTTTTGCTAGGGAGATGGGTTTGGAGTCGAAGGCTTCAGTTAAGACGGCTCTTATGGGTATGTATGCAAAATGTGGCAGTTTGGCTGAAGCTCGTTCTTGTTTTGATAAGATGAGGGTCAATGACAAGAATTTGGTTGCATGGAACACAATGATCAATGCTTATGCATCTCATGGATGTGGCAGGGATGCTGTTTCCATGTTTGAGGATATGATCAAAGCTGGGGTTCATCCTGACGGGATTACATTTACAGGTCTGTTGTCAGGGTGTAGCCATTCTGGTCTTGTTGATGTTGGGCTAAAATATTTCTACACCATGAGAACTGTGTACTTGGTCGAACCAAAACATGAGCATTATGCTTGTACTGTTGATCTTCTTGGTCGTACTGGACGATTGGTTGAAGCCTATAATCTTATTTGTCAGATGCCAATGAAACCAGGACCAAGTGTGTGGGGTTCCTTACTATCAGCCAGTAGGAACTGCCGGAATTTGGAGATGGCAGAATTAGCAGCTAAACAGTTGTTTGTCCTGGAACCTGATAACAGTGGGAATTATATCATTCTTTCAAACATGTATGCAGATGCTGGAATGTGGGAGGAAGTTGGAAATTTAAGAACCCTGTTAAGATCCCAGTGTGTGAAGAAGACTCCTGGGTGCAGTTGGACTGAAGTTAATGGGAAAGCACATTTCTTTCTTGGTGGAGATACTTCGCATTCCCAATCGCAACAAATATACTCATTTTTGAAGGAACTGCCTCAGAAAATTAAGTTAAACGGTTACATTCCAGACACTAGGTTTTCGTTGCATGATATTAGTGAAGAGGAGAAAGAACATAATCTCAACACTCACAGTGAGAAGCTGGCTGTTGCCTTTGGGATTCTTAATACGAGCCCTGGTACTGTTCTTCGTGTGACTAAAAATCTAAGAATTTGTGGAGACTGCCACACAGCTTTAAAATTCATTTCGAGGATATATAATCGAGAAATCATTGTGAGGGATCTCAATAGATTTCACCATTTCAAAGATGGATCTTGTTCTTGTGGTGATTTCTGGTGATTGTACAGTGGACACAGTGATTGTTGAATCATGTAAATCTGATCTCAGATGCTAGATTTTTGTGCCGGTCCATTCTTGAATTTCTAGGAAAAGTTGCACTACATTGCTAAGGTAGAGAGCAGAATACATGCTGCCTACTACCTACTATTTACCACTAAGAATATAGTATTGACGACTTGTGCTGCATTGTTATAACAAAGGGTATAATAATCAATCTGAGGAAATCTCATTGATGAAACTTACCTTTTTTTTTTTTTTTGTTGGGGGGGCGCTTCCTCAGTACTCTAGAAATTTTTGTCAAAAGAAAGCTCCGTTTAGCTGCTAATAGCTTTGCCCTGTCAGGTATCATGATCTCTTGAACAGCTGTGCAGCAAATAGTGGAAAGTCAGTTTTCATCTCTCTAAATCTGGTTGTTCATTGCCAAGATCTGTAGGATGGGCATTCTTGGTGTTCAATTGCCACAGTCATTTCCACAGTGATAAAAACTGATGGCCGTACCTTTTTTACATTTTCTTGTTATCTGCTTTGAACTTTTTAGCTTTAAGGAGAAGAGATTTCATGTTTTAGCCACTTATCGAATTGCATGCTGATTCGTAGCTAGGAGAAGCTTATGAACTAACTTTCAACTGCTCCATTGTTTTCTTGCTTCGCCTAGTTTCTTGTGTGGCTATGGCTTCAAATGTGTATGTGTAGATTATAGTTGTAGTATTCAAAAATTGTTGGCTGTTCATCATCATGCTTATTGTTATGAGTGGGATGAAAAGTATGGTTTCTGTAACTACTGTTTATGCTTATGATGTAGATCCTCTTGAGTCCTTTGCTTGATAACATTACTGTTCCACATGTACTAGGTTCTTCTGGGGCTGCTTGCATCTTCAATTCCACAACCAGCTAGTCTTTCTGTAAAAGTTTTTTCAGGTAAGATTATTTTGTAGGTTTTCTTTTGAATTATGATACACAGATATCATGAAGCAATATTTGTCGGTCTGGTATTTTTCCCCTTAATATCTCTCTCTCAACTATATACAAAAATTTGAGTCATAATATATTGCACTCTTCTAGAAGATCAACTAGTGCTCAAGAAATATGTCAATTAACAACTTAATCCACGTAGAATCCCTAGAAACCACGCAATGCCATATGTTCCTCCTTCCCTTTGCATTTTTCAACCTCTCATGAGTGACAGTGTATCAATAAATTGAGTTGCAGAAGCTCATTGTTGACAATCCCAATACAAAACCTGCAATTTTATCCATGAATTGTTGCATTGGGAAACTCAAATTCCACATACTCCAATGCAATGTAAAAAATCACCCCAACCCTTGTCTATATAATAAACTCAAGTCCGGGCTGCTTGCTTTCATCAGCCTCACACACTCTCATCCACAGTTCTTAAGTACTCACCAGGTCACTCAAGAAGAAATACAGCTGAAAAAATGAAGTTCTCCGCCATATTCGTCTTCTGCCTCATCTTCTGCGTTGCTTACATGGGCAATGCAGCCATAACTTGTGGCACTGTTGACATGAAGGCTGCTCCTTGCGTGACGTTTGCCCAAGGTAAGGCTCCAACACCATCTCCAGCATGCTGTTCGGGGCTGCAGCAGCTTGCTTCCTTCGTGAAATCTGTGGATGACGAGAAGGCAATCTGCAGATGCCTCAAGGCTGGTGTAAAGAACTTCGGTGGTGTTCAAGACAAGTTCTTGAGCAAGATTCCTGCTGCTTGCAAGATTCAAGTTGGCTTCCCAATCTCCTTGAACACCAACTGTGAGACGTAAGTAGTTGTACAGTACAGGCGTTTGCTATATATATATAGATATATGTGAATATAGATTGAACGGAACCCATTTTGGGTTTTTGCATTTCTCATTGATGGGTTTTCCTGATTTGCAGGATTCACTGAACTGGATTGAAGAATGATGGTAGAAAGGAGTAGGATTTTGAATAAAACGCTAATGGAGCAATATGTTGTGGCCTGAAACCATAAGCCAAATTTTAGAATAGGGAAGCACTGCTCATGTAACATCTGAATATGCTTTAAAGAATAAATATAATCATGTTTTAATTAGATGTGGGAATATTTATTTATGATTTATTATTATTAATGGAAAAGGTTAAAATAATTTAAGAATAAAATTATGTAAAAGGGAAATAACTGAAATGCATCAAACTATAGCAAACATTTCACCATTGATACTAACATATGTAAAAGGGCAAAAAGGGAAAAAAAAAAAAATCTGGGGTGAGAGAGGCTCGAACTCTCGACCTCAGGATAACTCAGAAGCTATGAGACCTACGCGCTAACCAACTGCGCCACCACCCCTTTGTTAAGTTTTAGTTACTTATTAGTATAAAACTGACAATTAATTTATTATTATTAAAAAAAAATAAGACAGATAAAAGTAAATATTGTAAGACCTGCCAACATCGATAAAATAAATATCTTTTTAATAATACATTTATAATTTTACATCTTACTGTATTACAGATTACACTGGTATGACATTAAAAAACAAGAATGTACATTTTTGTCTAAATAAACCTTCTTAAAAATATAAATAACTTCGTGTACAAAAAGAGATCTGTAAACATTGTTCAGCGAGTATTGGAATGTTTCTAGTACATTTAGATCAGTATTCAACTGGTTTCCGGACCGTTCTCTTCTTCGGTGATAGATTTTGCAATTTGTAACTGTCTACTTGATATACTACGTGATTTGTTTTCATTGAATCGGGAAAGAATACAAAAACCATTAGGCTTCCTCCACTGGAATGTTTGTGTAAGTACAGGAGTTTTTCTCCACCTTTTTACCATTTTCTTTAACCTTGGTCCAAGATATTCTCCAAATACGGAACAAACTCCGCCTGCAAGAAACACATAAATCAGTGCACTGATGCTGAGAAATATTACACACACAATGCATCCCGAAATATCTATGGTTTCAACTGTAAATAGAGAGTAGTTAGGAGTGTATTTGCTTGCTAGTTCTAAACGCATCCAAATTCAATTGGTAAATCTACAATGTTAGGCATCCATCCACTAACAAAACTAGGATCTGAGGCTGTCATAGTGAGCAATCAAATATCACAATAATTCATCACAATTTCCATTGGAAAAGAATGATACAGCCTCAAAATTTCAGAGGACAGCATTTAAACAACCAAGTGAGCAGAGTACCTCACGCATAGGAGTTTGCACATTCATAAAACATGCATTTTATGGCCATATCAGGCAGAAGATGTAGAAAAAGCTAACTGTACCTTTCTGTTTCAATTTCTCTCTTTGCCAACATTAATGTCAAGAATACAGGGACCATTGCAGCAAATAGATGCTTGAGAGTATGGCCACTAACAATATGATGGGTCCACTCATAAATTGGTTTATCAGCAGCCTCTTCAATCTTAGCTAGAAGATAAAAACCTGTAAAATTATGTTACACATGCTTAAGCACAAAGCATAAGAATGGATTACAAAAATCAAAACAAGCATCCTTCGAGGAAAAAACATTCAAACCTGCAGCCCATAACCAATACGTAGAATGTGTATACATTGGAGGTAATAAGATAGCCATTAAAGGGATGGCTATGCAAGGAACAAACTGAACTATTGCATAAGGACGGAGATCATCAAAAAACCTATAAGATAAAATATAAGATCAGTTTGCAGTAGATACTAACTCATGACTAGGAAAAATTCAAATGCTAAAAGGCATTTAATGAACCCATGAAAAAACACATGACATTATGCAACATAATGGAACTGTGCAAAATGACAGAAAATTCAGAGAAATAAAACAGATTTTCTTAAATTCTATTGTATAATGAATGCAATCTCTTCTTTAGAACTAATTGTATGCAAATAAATTGATTAGCAGGGTTGACAACAAACAATCCTTGTTACTAAAAGGATGCTTACACCCAATACAGAATGCTGATGACGCCAGCCAGGAGCAAAGGAGCAATTGACAGAGTTCCTTTTCTCTCATCCACTCTTTCAATAATAAAAATGGCAATGATGGAAGTGAAGGCAACAGTCATCTATAGATAATTTTAAATCGTGAATCAGAAACAGCAACCAAAATACAAACATACAGTCACAAATGAACATTTGCACAAATAACTGCAATAACTTACTGGTAAACGATCCCACACAAGGCGAGCATCATTTGGTTTGAAATGATAATAAGAGGATCCAAAAGCAACAGCTGCTACACCAATGAAGAAAAATATCCAACCCCATAGCTCACCTCGCAAGCTTTAGAACGTGTTTTGAGCATTACAAAACTCAAAATCCAAATACAGAAAACTGAAAATCTCATAAAATAACACATACAGCAAACAGAAAATAAAATGAATTCTTTTACCTCAACTTGAAATAGTTCCCGTAAAAACAAAGGACAAGTCCAATTACACCGATGATAAAGAACGGAAAATTTGATATCACATTCAGTGCATTAGGTATTCCTGCAAGTCAACAACAAACAATTAAGTAACAAACTTCCAGAACCACGTGACCTTAATTAATTCAACACACTAAATTTGCAACTAAATAAGAACAGTATAGAATATCACAATTCACAACTCAACAATTCAATATATTCGGGGGGGGGGGGGGGCGAGAACTTAAACCTAAGCTGGAATTCAGATAATCAAGAGGCGAAGAAAAACGAGAAATTTGCCAAAATTAACTCAACAAACTGAAGAAAGTTAAAGGAGGAGAGTGAAATCACCAAAAAATTCACGTTGATCAGCGAAATTGTGGTATTCTTCAGATTGAGGAATTTTAGGAGTAACAATCATCAGAACTAGGAAGCACAGAATTGCTACTCCCCATGCTAACACCTTCCGGTGGTTGTTATTGATCAGCATCTCTCCTTTACCCCGTTCAGTTTAGTTTACGTCTTCTCTTCTTACGTACGCTAAAACACCCGAAGAGGATCCAATTCAAGATTCGCCGGGAAACTTTTCTAGTAAAGTCGCGTTCTTAGGCAGCTCAATCTCGGATTCTCCTATAAAATTAGAAAGGTGCAATATATATATATTGTATATATATATTTTTGAAGGGACAATATATATATATATCTGATAGTTAATATATATATATATATATTTTTAAAATATTCAAAGTAATTTATATTTATATGTCATATAATATTTTTCTTTAAATATTAATATATATATATATATATTTTTTAAATGAATGGTTAAATTCTTGTTATTATTTATTAAACTATTTTATTAAATTGAGTTGTTCATGAATTTGAGCACGTGAGGGTCACGTGATGAAAATTTTTCGCGGCACTGTAAACCTCTTACAACAAAACCCCAAAAAACTACCAAAATATAGAGAGGCCGTCCCCACTCCTCTCGGACCACCGCCGCCGTCGTCTCTGTTTTTACTATATAACATCCAAAACCCTTGCTTTCTCTCCTCATAGGGTTTCTCTTCCTCCCATTCTCCTCCGCCTCACACGCATTCTCTCTCCGACACATATATAATAAACACAGGGCGGAGGTAGTCATTGTGGTGGTTTAGTGATGGCGCAGTCACTGGAATTGTTGTTGATTCAATTTTTAATGCCGGACAATGATGCAAGAAGGCAAGCGGAGGATCAAATAAAGCGCCTTGCCAAGGATCCACAGGTTGTTCCGGCGCTTGTACACCACCTCCGCACAGCTAAGACACCTAACGTGCGCCAGCTTGCTGCTGTGCTCCTCCGCAAGAAGATCACCGGCCACTGGGCTAAGCTTACGCCTCAGCTCCGGCAACTTGTTAAGCAGTCCTTAATAGAGAGCATCACTGTGGAACATAGGTATGCAAGTAATGCTGTTCTTTTTGGTTGTTAAGGTTCCATTCTTTATTTTTATTTGTCTAGTAAATTGGACGATACAATTGGGTGTCTTATTTTATTTTATTTATTTTAATTTCATTGGTTTTTGATGACTCGTTTTATCATTATCACGTGATGAACTCTTAAAATTTTCATTTAAAATTATATTGATTCTTTGGACGCAAGAATATATGTTTAGGGTTAGTTTCTTTTTCTTACAGTCCACCAGTGAGGAAAGCAAGTGCAAATGTTGTGAGCATTATAGCAAAGTATGCTGTACCAACAGGTGAATGGCCTGATTTGTTGCCATTTCTCTTCCAGTGCAGTCACAGTGTGCAAGAAGACCACAGAGAAGTATGCTATTTTCCCTATAATGCTACAAGTTATTTTTATTAATTAATTAATTATACTCCGAAAAGAAGTTTCTTTTACTACTTGCCTTTCGCTATGACTTTACGTCACTGTGGCTTTTCTGCAAACTGTGATCATATGAGAGGAGGCATATGCTACTCAATTAGATTTTATCCTGGTCTATTGCAACTACTTGATTTGCACCTTGCATGATTACGTATTGAAACTGCCTTACCTCTATGATTATTTTCTTCCATCGAATTGATGCTTTTATTATCTTGTGCTGCATTCTTTTATCTGTCTATACTTATCATATGCTATCCTCGGCGGAGTTATTTAAAAAAATTTTCCATTTAGAAAGTAAGGTAGACTATTCCTTCTTCTGTGTTTCCTACTATCATCCCTGGGGTTATGGGTTTCCATTTAATAGATGAAAGGAGTGATATAAATACTTTACCAGTCCCTGTTGACAACAAGATTAAGCAAAGAGAAATGGTTCCATCTTGTAATTTGGCATGTAAGGAAGAAGAAAAATATGAGCTGCACACCCGATGACATCTCCACTTAGAAAGGATAAAGAGAAGATTGAAGTCTAATAATTCTGAAGAATTCTGTTGCATTTTACTATAAAAATTATACATGCTTCTTTGCCAATTCATTTGCATGCTGATTTCTTGAGATCCTGCAAATTTATCCTATGCTCTTGATTAGCCCATGGGCAACTTGTATCCCATGATCTTATTTCCATGTCATTTAATGATGAAGAATCTCATCTGCAGCTGACGAAGGGATCTTTTACATACTTGGGAGAAAATCACTAGTGATTTATATTTTACTTGCTCTAGAATTGTTGAGTTAAAATACCGAATTACTCCTCTTTTGTTTTTTTGTATAGTTCTCTGTCGAATGACCTACTCTGATGGTTGCTTGATTTTTCTGTTGCAGGTTGCTTTGATACTTTTTAGCTCCTTAACTGAAACAATTGGGAATTCATTTCGACCATATTTCGCGGATCTACAGTCTCTATTACTCAAATGTCTTCAAGATGAAACCAGTAATCGTGTCAGAATTGCTGCTCTCAAGTAATTTTTCCAGATTCCTTCATGTATATATCCAGTGTATTCCATTTGTGGGATAAGTAGTCAAGTGGCTTACTTTTTGCATTCTATCTCTTTGCACTACCAGGGCAATTGGCTCATTTTTAGAGTTCACAAATGATGAGGCAGAAGTGGTGAGCAACATTGATGTTCCACTTTCTTTCCCCATGGATAAAACTTCCTAATGTCTCCTGGACCAACTTTTCTGTATATTTAAGATAGCTTGAATCGGTCTTTTGCTTGTTGTTTGTATTATTTTCTTTATTTGTACCTTTCAGGTTCTATATAGTTGATAATTGCCTCATGTGCTAATGTTATTTGTAAATTTTAGGTCCATTTGTCTAGCGAATTTTTCTTATGATGTTTGATGTGATTTGATGGGTGTTGCACTTTGTAATGCTTCTGATCATCTCTTAATTAATATTGACTAGTCTTTTGAGCAATAAGAAGGTCAAAATATTCTTTTACTTTCCTGAATGTCCTTTCACTGGCAGTACTTGGCTAGTGCAATGTTTATAAATATTGTTGCTCTATTCAGTATTTTTATTCAGTGATGTTCTGAGTTGAGCTTGGTGGTTGATGCTGAATATGAGAATACATATTAGTTGCTTTTCCTTAAAGTTATTGTTAAATCAGGAATTTATAAATCTGCCTTGTGCAAGAGGATAACGTTTATGACTAGCAATCAAACTAGTCTAAATTGATTGTGGTTCTGCCATTGCTAGTATGCTGTTCATACCTGGAATATTGTGTCATGATTTCTTTTTTCTTAAAAATTTTTCCATTTTAGATGAAGTTCCGCGAGTTCATTCCCAGCATTTTAAATGTTTCAAGGCAATGTCTTGCTTCTGGTGAAGAGGACGTCGCTGTGATTGCTTTTGAAATATTTGATGAGCTGATTGAATCTCCTGCGCCCCTTCTTGGAGAATCCGTTAAATCCATAGTGCAGTTCTCACTTGAAGTTTGCTCAAGTCCAAATCTGGAAACAAATACACGGCATCAGGTAAAGTTGTCAAAAATTCACTTCTAAATTCAATAAGATTTTCTTGCCCTGCAGTAAAATGACATGACCTGGTTTCCTAGTTCTTCAGTTCCATACTAAATTTTCCTGCACCTACTACATTATTTATATCAGGCTATTCAAATTATTTCATGGCTTGCCAAATACAAAGCAAATTCTCTGAAGAAGTACAAGCTGGTCACACCAATTCTGCAAGTTATGTGCCCATTACTTGCCGAGTCTACTGACAGGGATGAAGATGATGATCTTGCTTCAGATCGAGCTGCTGCAGAAGTGATTGATACTATGGCTTTGAACCTGTCTAAATTTGTTTTGCCTCCTGTTGTTGAGTTTGCTTCTGTCAGCTCTCAGAATGCTAATCCAAAGTTTCGGGAAGCTGCAGTCACAGCATTGGGTGTCATCTCTGAGGGTTGTATGGAATGGATGAAAAATAAGCTGGATTCTGTTCTGCACATAGTCTTGGGTGCTCTAAGAGATCCTGAACAAATGGTGAGAGGAGCTGCTGCATTTGCATTAGGGCAATTCGCTGAGCATCTGCAGCCTGAGATAATATCTCATTATGAAAGTGTTCTTCCGTGCATCTTAAATGCCTTGGAGGATGCATCAGACGAAGTTAAGGTATATTATTTGAGAAATAAAGATAATATTTAAGTTGATTCTTGTCTTTTATTCTATTTGAGTTGATTTTTTTTTCCCCCCTTCAAACAGGAAAAATCTTACTATGCTTTGGCAGCATTCTGTGAGGAAATGGGTGAAGAGATTCTTTCTTTCTTGGATCCTCTGATGGTGAAATTACTGAACGCCCTCCAGAATAGTCCCCGTAATCTGCAGGAGACATGCATGGTAAGAGCTCTATAATTTGAGCTATTGCTTATTGATGTTTTCTCTTGTCAATAATTGTTGATTCTTTATTCCCTGTGGTTGTGTGTTAGTCTGCAATTGGTTCAGTTGCATCCGCTGCAGAGCAAGCCTTCATTCCTTATGCTGAGAGGGTTTTGGAGTTGATGAAAATCTTTATGGTACTTACAAGTGATGAGGACCTCCGATCACGAGCAAGGGCTACTGAGCTGGTTGGAATTGTTGCAATGTCTGTTGGTAGAGCTAGGATGGAGCCAATTTTACCACCCTATATTGAAGCTGCAATTTCTGTAAGTCCTTATGACCTTCTTCTCTCCTTAAAATTTGGTATTTTCAAAAGTCTAATTTTTTTGTGTTAATGTCAGGGTTTTGGTTTAGAATTCAGCGAGCTTAGGGAGTACACTCATGGTTTTTTCAGCAATATAGCAGAAATTTTAGAAGAAGGTTTTGCTCAGGTAACATCTATTCTCTGTGAACTACATTATTATATTATCACATTCTCATGTAAAAAGTGTGTGGCATGTTTCTTGTAATAGTATCTTCCTCACATTGTGCCTCTGGCATTCAACTCCTGTAACCTGGATGATGGCTCGGCTGTGGATATTGATGATTCTGATGGTGACGAAAATATCAATGGATTTGGTGGAGTGTCATCCGATGATGAAGCGCATGATGAGCCAAGAGTTCGTAACATTAGTATTAGAACTGGTGTATTGGATGAAAAGGCAGCTGCAACTCAGGCCCTTGGGATGTTTGCTCTGCATACAAAAGAGTCCTACGCACCGTATCCTTGATATTCAACTAAATATATGTCTAATTATACCAATAATTCTTTTCTATGTTGCTTTTCTTAATCTAGCTTAAGTTACTTGGAAGAGTCACTGAGGATTTTGGTAAAACATTCAAACTATTTTCATGAAGATGTCCGGCTCCAAGCTATCATTGCTCTGAAACGTTAGTGACATTCATTTTCTTTTAGTGTTTTCTGATGCTTTTGTACTGTAGGATCATTTTCCACTACAAGTCATTTTTATTTATTTTTTTTGTTTTAAATTTTTTAAGTCTTATCTTTTACAATTAAAAATGAATTCAACATGCTTAATGCCATTATAAATTTTCACCTAGTTATCCCTCTTCTGCAAGATTCTTGCTCTGTACCAGTAACATGTAGAGTTAAATAATTTTACATATGGATGCACCTATCTAATTTAGTTTTTTGGCGGATACTATTTTATTATCCATGCATTTTCATGTTCCATTTTTTTTGTGTTGGCAGATATTCTAATAGCTGCACAAGCAGCTTGTCAAGGTCACAATGTAAGTTCTACTACCATCATCACTTTTATTTTAGAGGATTTATTCCATTCTTCATTACCTCTCCCAGAGAGGGCTTTCTACTACTTCTTAGCGCTCCACCCTGTAGGTGTGTTCACAGTTGTTTCCTTGTGTTCTGTACCATGTGGAAACCAATTTTCATCTAATTTTGACATTTTGCCATTGACTTCTTTGCTTTCTCCATACATGTTTCGATGACCCAAGAGAAGTTTGTCTTATGATTGTCAATGCTCCTTTATGCTGAAATTCTTTGAGCTTCTACAGTTGTCTTTTTATCTTTCTAATGTGATCCAGTTGTACTTGACCACAGGAAGGGATGGCAAAGATAAAAGAAGTCCTTGGTATGTTGATTGCTTATTACCTTCTATCACATGTAACTATTCCCAATCCTTTGTGAAGCTGATGAGGAATTTATAAATTCTTTTTGCAAAACCAGACACCGTGATGAATATTTATTTGAAAACAATGGATGATGATGATGATAAGGAGGTTGTCGCTCATGCTTGTACGAGTGTGGCTGACATCATTAGGGATTTTGGTTACATGGGTGTGGAACCCTGTAAGCCTGATCTTGTTCTATCTCTGTTTTATCTCCACAAGTGCCTGTCTGTTGAAAATAATGCTTGACACCTGCTCTTTTACTTGGATTCCAGATATGTCCAAGCTTGTGGAGTCTACTTTGCTATTGCTCCGGGAGCAGTCTGTTTGTCAACAGATTGAATCCAACAGTGATGTTGACGAAGATGATACCGAACATGATGAAGTTCTTATGGATGCTGTTTCTGATATTCTTCCTGCATTGGCAAAGGTCATGGGCTCAAGTTTTGCTCCGGTATTTGCAAAGCTATTTGAACCATTGATGAAATTTGCTGTAAGTGCAACAGCTGTCAACACCTCTGGCTTAGATGATCATGTGGTTTGATTTTCAGTAACATTTTTATGTATTGTTTCATTGTAGAAAGCTTCACGTCCACCTCAAGACCGGACAATGGTTGTTGCTTGTCTTGCAGAAGTTGCTCAAGAAATGGGGCCCCCAATTGCTGACTATATTGATGTACTTAATTTGGAATTGACTACCTCAGTTGTTGGGTTTATTTAGTATCAACTTATTATTTACCAAATTTATTTCAGGTTGTGATGCCTTTGGTTCTCAAAGAAATGGCTTCACCAGAGGCAACTAATCGGAGGAATGCAGCATTTTGTGTGGGAGAACTGTGCAAAAATGGTGAAGAATGTGCTCTAAAGTATCCTTTACATAAATATGTGTGTGTGTGCACGCGCTTATATTGTGACTTTCCAATGTGCCCATGGCCCTTTCAGTTAGGAACTTCTATGAATGTGATGCTTTTCTGCAAGTGGTCATTTTCCTTAAATTAATCAGATACTATGGTGATGTTTTACGTGGTCTTTATCCATTGTTTGGAGAATCTGAACCAGATAATGCAGTAAGAGATAATGCTGCCGGTGCTGTGGCTCGGATGATTATGGTGCATCCAGAGTCAATCCCACTCAATCAGGTATGCTTATTGGTACTTGAAATCTTCAGATAAAAAATCACTGTTTTGGTTCTACTATATTTTAGCATTTTTTTTTGTGCTTTCAGGTACTTCCTGTATTCTTGAAAGTTCTTCCTTTAAAAGAAGATCATGAGGAGTCGATGGCTGTTTATAGCTGCATTTGCAATCTTGTTTTATCATCCAATCCCCAGGTATTTTTTTCATATTTATTTGGCTGTTTTCCCTTCTTTTAATTTTCAGTCATCTTAATGGCTTTTTGACATTTGGGTGCTGTATATGCAGATTTTGTCTCTAGTTCCAGAGTTGGTTAACCTTTTTGCCCAAGTTGCTGGGTCACCTATTGAAACTCCTGAGGTCAAATCTCTTATAGGGAGAGCTTTCTCACACCTGATTTCACTGTATGGTCATCAAATGCAGCCTCTTTTGGCCAACCTTTCACCTGCTCTAGCTAACGCTCTTGCAGCTATTGCACCCAAGAGCTGATATATAAGCAACATAGTGTGTTACATCATTCTTCCGTTTCCTATAAATCTCTTTTTTATACACTTGTGCTCCGTATACCAGGATGGCTTCCAGAATGGAGGATTTCTGAGCCAGGTTTGTTACTAGCTCCTTGTAATATAATACATATATAATATCATACCACTGCATAAAGATCATACGGTTTTCAGCATGAAGTTAAGAACTTAGCTGCTGGTTCTTACATTTTTTAGTTATCATTTAATATCATTTGCTGCATCTGCATCTCCCAGGACCTTTTCTCCATCTTCTGTTATCTAACACCTAATATGGTTGTATTTGAGATGGAACTCCCATTCACGAGAAAACAAATGAACTCATTTGATCCGTATCTGACATGCAGGTCTTAATTCGCTGGTTTCACTTGGGAGGAGACGCTTTTCTCTTGCAGTTTCCTTAATTTTTTTTTTTTTTTTTTTTTAAGTGAAAAATTATCAATCATTCTTTATTTATTATAGTGTTCACTTTTTTCTTTAGAGTGTTTGGTTTATGAGCTCAGTTGAGATCATGCAGTGTGAAGTTTTTGTAAATTGCATATCTCTGTCTATGAGATGAGTGGTGTGTATATCCTTTTTTGGTCGGCATTTGTTTCAAATTATCTTTTATCCTTGTTATGGGAGAATAACCCCCAAATATATAGTAGGAAATAAGAAAAAATTTATTTATTTATTTATTTAAATAACTTATATCCGTGTGTTTGCATTTGTCAAAATATCGTCTGCCCAGGCTATTATTGCTTTATACCTCTCTTAATTCCCATATCACATATAAATAAACTGCTCTAGTTTTCCGGGTTAACGGATGATTAACCCAATTTAATCAATAGAAGTGATCAAAGATTTACATACAAAAAGGAAAAGAAAGAGAGAATATTGGGTATCATCTCAACCAACTAATTACCTCGTCTCTGAGCATTCTAATGTATTCTGCTCCGTGTGTACTCTCGTTCCACTGCTCAAAGAAAAGGGAAAAGCAGAAGGTAATCTTCTTTTATCATTTAGAGGGAGAGAAGGAGATTATGGTCTTTTCTTCCTTTTTCTTTTTTCTCTCTTTTCTTCCTGGCAATGGGGGAAAAAAAATTAATAATAATAGTTATAGAACTACCTGAATATGAAGCTGATAGCAGATTCGGTTGTCGCAGATGGAAAGAGTAGAAACAGTTTTAAGGCAAACTTGTTGAGCTTCCATGTTCTCTAGAAACCTCGAGAAGCTTCCATCGTCATCATCATCATTATGTCGCACTTTGCAAATCTGAATAATCGCTTCACCAGTATGAACTTGGTTAACTGAAACAGTGAGATTTTGTGGCTGTTGATTCAGGAGCTGCAGATGCTGAGTTTGTTTGTCCTTAGCTTTATCTTTGATCTTTGATCTGCTTGAGGTTCTCAATCTCATTCTCCAGCTCCGGGATGTGCTTGAGAACCTTGTCGACTATGGCTGGTGCAGTCCATCGCTTCTGCAGATACGACGTGATATCACTTCTACTACGCACGTAAGATTCAAGAAATGATAATGTAAAAAAAAAATCATGAAAGAAATATATATATATATATAGAGAGAGAGAGAGAGAGATGTATAACCTTTGATCTTCTTGATTCAGGAAGGAGGGCGCGAAGGGCCAAATAAGATGCATTGAGCCTCATTCTTCTCATCCTCTCGTTAGCATTGTTGAAGTTTCTTTGTGGATGATGATGCCGACCCTTCTCCGACCGTCACCTTTTCAACTAGCAATTGCTTCACTCTCCTGTGCCTCTCCCTCATCTTCACTTCTTCTGCAAATTCGATCCATCACTTATCACTACTATCGTACATGTTATATATATATATATATGTATTTTATTATTATAGACCAGCTACTCCGGATCTGATACATGACAATAATAATGATATGATTGCAGAACTCAGGGATCTCTTGTAGTATTTACAAGTAGGTTAGCGCCAAGCCAGGGCTCATATGTATATATATATTTAATTATGTATATTAATATGTAGAAGTGGAGAGCTCACTTCTGCTGTTTTCTTCCTTGAGACGATTCTGGGTCTGATCATCAGCTGCAGAAGTTTCCGTTTCTTGCAGAAATATTATTTGCTGTGGATCAGGACATTCATCATGATCATTCGGTGCGGATGTAGAGAGAAAGCAACTGTCTTTGGGATTGGGGTCGCTAAAATATTGTGGCTTGTTCGACATTTATTAATTTCTGAAGGGGCAGAGAAATGATGCTTGAATCAGGTACACATAAATACACACACACACACACATAGGTAGGTCAAGTGTAGCAAATTAACATGTAAAACTGCAGGGAACAACAAATCTTAGGATAACAAGTGTTCATTCTCTTCTTAATACATATATATATATATATATATCATATCTTCTAATGAAACCCTAAACCTGCACCATATTTGCACCATATATAACCAAGAAGCATATATATATATATATATATGTACACACACACACACACACTTAATTCATGCAACCCATATAAAAGATCCAGGGATAAAAAAGTTCTACATACATACATATATAGATATAGTTGTAGATCATGATCAAGTAATCAAATAATTATATATACATATCTATAACATAGTTCATCAAGAAATCTTATTATCAAAGAGATCAGAAGAGGGTCTCTGTCTAGCAAGGCTGGGGGGCACCACTGATCATCAGAAGAAGAATAAAATGAAACACATCTGGTATATATGATTCTATTGTACCTTTGAATATCGGAAACAAAGACTCACTACCGATGAGGAAAAATACCAAAGAAGAAACACAGTGTGTATTCTCTCTATATATATACACTTATGAAATTATATATTAACTGATCAAGAAATAATGGGATCTGATTATAATTAGTTGTACGTAACAAATTATAAGTACAAAAGAAAGTCAATGAAAAGGAGATAGAAATATTTGTGTAAATTAATATTGCAAGAACTATATATATATATATAGAAAAAAGATTCATAATGAAGAAAATAAATAAATAAAATAAAATTTTTATTCTACTTAATCTGAATCTATTTTTGGATATAAATTTACAAGCATATATATATATATATATATATGATATTAATTCAATTCTAAGTAGATAGAATAATTAATCACATCTTCTAATAATTTTATTATTATTTTTTTATAAAAAAAAATAAAGAAGTCACGGCTTCTGACTTGTAATTAGTTGATAGTACACCAGTAATTAGTACTATAGTACAGTATGCTCTCTTGTGTTTCCCAATAAGTACAAATCCCTAACATGTTTGCCCTATGTTTTTGCCATTATTATGATTATTATTATAATAAGACAAATTGATATAAATGATCCCAAATTTATTATTATATAGTGAAAGTAGTTTTTATAATTTTTGATTAATTTTTTTTTTTTTTGTCTTTAAAGAATTTTAAAGTTGTAAAATTGGTTCTTTTGTCTATTTTTTTTTGTTAAATTGGTTGTTAATATGTACTTATAACTATTGACACATAATTTAATGAAAAATAAATGGCAAATTGGCATAAATAGTTCCCAAATTATGGTCATTTGGTGACATTGGTCCCCGAATTAATTTTTTGATGACATTGGTTCCTGAATTATGTTGAATTGTGTGACATTAGTCCTTAAATTAATTTTTTTGTGACATTGGTCTCTGAACTATGTTGAATTGTGTGACATTGGTCATTTTGATTAAAATTTTCTATTAAGAAGAAAACCGTTTTCTTTTTTTTTTTAATTTTTCAAGTAAAAAAACCAAAATGCCCTTGGACAATTTTATTTTAAAAACTTAAATAGTAACTTAACAGAAAAATTTAACCAAAATGACCAATGCCACACAATTCAACATAGTTCAGAGACCAATGTCACCAAATAGCCATAGTTTAGGGACTATTTATGCCGATTTGCCAAAAATAGATAGAAGAATCAATCCAACAACTTTAAAATTATTTAGAGACAAAAAAAAAAATAATAATAATAAAAAAGTATAAGGGATTAACTCTACAAAATAGTAATAGATTGAGGACCAAATATATTGATTTGCATTATAAAAGGGGCGGAAAAAGAAAGTCCCATATGTACCTAAATGCATGTAGTACTAAATCAACACAATCAAAGTATTCAAGTATTGGAGACTAATTTTCTAATACTTTAGGGACTATTAGTGCAATTTTTGCTTACCTTTCTCACTTTTATTTCGTATTCTGCTAACCAACCAAAAGAACAAAAAAAAAAAAAATCTGTAACAGAAAAAAAATGTCTGTGTTTTCCCCCATATCCGTGACCTTGTATTCTCCTGCAACTACAGCATTACCTTTCCCTATACTAGAGAAACTCGGCCATTGTGAGACTTCTTGCAGCCAACATCTCCGGCCTTTGCTTAATTCTTCGTTGCTTCGTTATCAATTCTATGGAAATCATAAGATATTCCGTCGGCATGCTCTGTGTCGGGCTTTGCCTTTCGAACTCTCCCCTCCTCCCATCGACCATGAGGATGACTACCTTCTTGTAGGTTTTTGAGTTTCTATTTATTTGTCTATTCATTTTTCTTAGTTCTTAATTGGTTTTGGATATAGTGATAAAATTTTATTTTGCTTTTGAAATGTGTTCAGCTACTTTTTATTTATTTATTTATTTATTTTGATCTTTGAGTGGGTATTTGTTTCGTTTGTTGTCAATTTACAGGAATCTTCCGCAGTTGTGGGAGGAGCTTTTGAAGATGAAAAAGCTGCAACATCTGCTGACGATACTGAGGCATTAGACGCGGCTGAAAATGGTGTTGTTGTAAGTGTCTAGCTTGCTAGACATCTTTTGAATGCCTTCCTTTCGGTCTTCTTTGTGCTTCTTGCCATTGTAATAGACATATTCTGTCTAACAACCTTCCCCTAATTTTAGGAAGTAAGAACTTCGGCAAGATCTTTGTAGAATTGATTTTGAATTAAGCTTTAGCTAGCCTAGTCTTTTCTTTGTTTATATGCTTGTTAAGCTGCTAAAATGACGTTCAACCGTGCATAATCAAGTAGATTGTCTTGGATATGAAATGTTCACTTTCACTGGTGCTACGTACATGTTGTTCTGTAATCTGTTTTGGTCTGATACAAGCTTTTATGTGCTGGGAGTTCAGGTTGTAGATGTTTCGGATTATTCCAGGATAAGAGGTAAAATTCTTTCCTCGTCAGTTCCTATCCATGAAAAAATGATCTTTTTGCTAAGATAAATACAATATTGTATGTTGTCTCTTGGCATGTGCAAGACTTTGATATGATGTGTTGCCACATGAAACAAGTTTTATGAGAATCGTATTAATGATTTGTGTTACAATACCTAAAATGTCTCTGGATAGTTTGGTTAGTATTAAGCTCTACTAATTCAGTGAAATTATTGAGGCTTCTGCTTTACTGACTTTTTGTTGTTTATCTCTTTCCATCTCTCACTATATCAAATTATTTTCCATTTTTGCGGGTCACTTGAAGTTACTGGAGAAGACCGAATTCAGTTTCTTCACAACCAAAGTACTGCAAATTTTGAATGCCTTCATGAAGGCCAGGTATTTTCCGATCATATCTCTTTTCGAGGTGATTAAGATATGTAATTTGATATCATTTATTTATCATTTTAATAATCATGCTTTAAATTTGGAGGGATGTGATACCGTGTTTGTGACTCCCACAGCTCGGACAATTGATATTGGGCATGCATGGGTCATGGTAATCATTTTCTTCCTCTTAGACTACTTGGCTTTCTAATTTTTTCTGATAATTCATGTTTTTTGTTTTCACCTTCTACAAAAGTACTTGTTTTGTTTGCAGAAAAATGCAATTCTATTGGTGGTCTCCCCTTCAACTGGAGAAAGCATAACTAAAATGCTACAGAAGTATGCTCCTACTGCAAATAAGTTTACATGTTTTTCACCATTATATATGCTGTATGCATGAAAGCTGCATCCCTTATAGCATGCCCATTTTGTGTCTTGAAACTAGTTTTGCTTTGATGCCCAGATTTGTAATATCTCTAGGTCTGCATTGTTTTAGAGTCAGAGCCACCAAGATCTCCGGCTATATTAATAGGAAATATGAGTTAATAGACAGTGAATTCTTATTTTGCTCTTATCTATGCATCACTTTGGAGTTGACCAGTTGCATTTCAATTTTTTTCTTTTTTCCTTAAAAAAAAATATAAATAGTAATGTTAAAATGTGACAAGGAATTTTACCTTCAGAAAATTGTTAATGTTCTTGGGTTAACCAGAAGTGGATTATTAGATGATTTTCATTAATAAAGATATACCTTTTGTCTTTTTTGCCGCCTTTTTCCTTTTCTGAAGGGTAGAGGCTTTTCCTCATTTAGATACTACCTAACCTGCCTTAATTATGTTATTGTAGGTATATCTTCTTCTCTGACAAAGTAGAAATTCAAGACATAACCAAACAAACCTGCATGTTCGTATTAGTGGGCCCGAAAAGCACCCAAGTATGCAATGAATTTTTTTGCTATATAAATTCTCTATAAGATAAACTTCATCACAAAAGTTTCTTTTCCATCATGGGAAGTAATGAAAATTCTTGTTCATGAGCAGGTGATGGAGAGGTTGAACCTTACTGAGCTGATTGGGCAATCATATGGGTCACATAGGCATTACAATGTAACTTCTCACTGCACAATTTTTGCTTAGAAATCATTTTTCATGAAGTTATTTCTTTATTCTGCTGCATAAAAATGCCTATTGAGTATGGAGCAGTCTAGTTGTGAACACTTCTGTTGTGGGGGCTGTTCAAGTCTGTTTGGCTTTTAGGATGTGGATATGTTTTCATTGGTGAAACTGTGCTTCTAGGCTTAATGCGCAACTGCAGTCTGTTACTTTTTCAACAAAGCCAAACTATTTTGTATATCTGGCAATGCATATGTATCACATTTTGTTTTTCTCCTTTTCCCCTGGTTATCACCTATTCATCCCTGTGAATTATTTTTGGATTTTCAGGTTAATGGGATGCCAGTAACGGTAGCTGTAGGAAATATTGTGTCTGAAGAAGGTTTTTCATTCTTAATGTCACCGGCTGCTGCTGCTGCAGTCTGGAGGACTCTTTTAGGCCAGGGTGCAATACCCATGGGCGTTCATGCATGGGAAACATTAAGGATTCTTCAAGGTTCCCTTTTCTATTAACAATTTTTTTTTTTTTTTTTTTTTTCGTTTTCTCCAATTCCTTGTGATATTTTGCTAATAGAGATCTGAACATATTCTACTTCATTTTTTTTTTTTTTTTTTTTGCTTTTTCCAGCCTATTGCACAATAAAATATTTCCTGCAGCAATCCACACTTATCGTCTAATTTGGACTATTTTCTAGT
Organism: Marsdenia floribunda; assembly: GCA_035583425.1. Taxonomy (NCBI): domain Eukaryota; kingdom Viridiplantae; phylum Streptophyta; class Magnoliopsida; order Gentianales; family Apocynaceae; genus Marsdenia; species Marsdenia floribunda. The sequence continues at coordinate 2,253,998 of JAXGGT010000054.1, read as the reverse complement.
TCTTCTTGCATATGCTGCTACTTGTTAGCTAGGAAAGAAAATTTCAGTCATTACAATGGCATGAATTCTTACTCTTCTTTAGGTAGGAACGGGAAAAGGATTGAGGATATTATGGCCGGTTATGTAGGGTAATGCTTTTGAACCGTAACAAATTGTGGGGCTATGTTTCAATAGAGACCAAATAGTTGCACTCTCATTTTCCTCTTGTATTGGGTGTGAAGTAAGTGTCAGAACATTTGCATCTCTCTCTAACTCCAAATCATTACAGGAAGACCAGCTCCGGGTACAGAGCTCACAGGCGAGTTCAATGTTTTAGAGGCTAATCTATGGAATGCAGTTTCTCTCAACAAAGGTTCGTGATTTCCTGACCCCCGGGCTTTGTAACTCACATTCCTAGTCGTCGTGCTTAACTAGAAATAATTCACAGGGTGTTACAAAGGACAAGAAACCATTTCTAGACTCGTGACATATGACGGCATCAAGCAGAGGCTGTGGGGAATTCGTCTATCATCCCATGTTGAACCAGGCAGCATTATCACAGTAAACGGAAAAAAGGTACTATTCTCTTCAACAAGTGACTTAGATATGCAGAACTTTTTGTGTCACATTTCAATGTGGTGGTGGTGGTGGTGGTGAAGGTTGGCAAACTGACAAGCATCACGACGGGTAAAAATGCTTCAGACCCTTTTGGATTAGGCTATATCAAGAAGAAAGTTGCATCAGAAGGTGACAGTGTTACCGTCGGTGACAATGTTGTTGGGACAGTGGTGGAAGTTCCTTTTCTTGCTCGTCAGCAGCCACCATTGAAAAGTTCGGCACTCTGATAAATTGTTGGTATCCATGCAAGTAATTCAGAACCGGATCTGACCCTTGCATGTTTTCTTATCACCTATTTCTTTCCATTTGCAAAGTTGCAATCAATTTTTTTTTTTTTTTTTTTTTTTTTTTCATTTAAAATATTTTTAAATTTTGACCGTTTACATTTTAAACTTGAATAATTAAATTTAAAATGTTATAATAGTTTATTAAAATATATACTATTAATGAGTATCAAAGTTGGTGAATTGTATATATGTATAATGATAGAACTTTGAATGAAAAAAAAAATGGTTTGGTAAACCGTATAGAATGAATGGATATGCGTAAAGAATAGGGTCTCTGACTCACTGCTTCGTTATCATGATCTTTTAGAACTTAGAAGCTATATCTACTTCCTTTCGGATGCTTTAATTTAAGCCTCAAGTTCTACATAAAAATTTTCAATCTTTTCTGTTAATTAATACAAACTTTTATTCACTTTTAAGTGGAAGATTTTGGATACCTTCTTTTATTTAAAATTTTATTGAGATTATTTCATGAAGTTGAGAATTATTATTATTATTATTTTTAAAGGATGAAATTTACCAAAAATTTTTAAATAGGGATAAAATTAAGTTAAGAGACCAAATTTTTACCAATTTGCCGTAATCATAAATAAATAAATAAAAAGAAAAGAAAGAAGTAGAGTAGATTTTATTGATTTTAAAGGGGAAAAAAAAAAGGGTCAAATAATATTTATTTATAATGCCTAAGAAACTTAGCGGACTGAAGGGTAATATTTGACCATTTTTAGAAATTCAGGGATAAGTACTTCTTGAGACTTTGGGATTATGTTAAATAGTTTCCTTATTTTTTTTTTATTTTTTTTTTTTTTTCCCTCTCTCTCTAATAAATGAAAATCAACTGATTCAATCTGTTTCACCTTCTACAAGAAGAAGGTAGAAGTCTTTCCTATAATAATAATATAAAAAAAAAAAAAAAAATCATGTGTTACTACGATGAAGATGAAAAATAATAATATAATAATAGTGAAACTGTAATACTGTCATATTTATCTCTTCATAAATGAGAAATCTTTACTATGGAGTAACCTCTGTTTGTGATTTTGAGTATTCTGGGGATGAATTGACACCCAGTAGAAGAAGGAAAGAAGTGGGAAATATACCAAAGAAAAGAAAGAGTGTATTGGGATCAGAATTACATTCACATATACTGTAAAGTCAATTGCTTGGTTCAAACCAAAAGATCAGATCATCATCTCCAACAGAGCCTCAGTTTTCCCTTTTCTTTCCCTTTTTTTTTTTTTTTTTTTCCGTTTTCAGTTTCACATAATGTAAGGGGGATGCATCTATTATACATATACAGTTTTCCAGTACCTATTTTGCAATTGTTATGCCCTAATTGCTAACCATCATATACATATTTCTGCAGCCAATCTAAATTCTTCTTCTTTGTTTGTGTTTGTGGTGTCTGTTAGAAAAGACAGATAAATCAAGAAAGGAACAAACTTTGCTTCTTTTTTTTTTTTTTTCCCTTCTTTTGATGATCAAGAAGAATCTTGTTGCAGTATACTGACAATATCAGAGCGTTGATCATCAGTCAGTTCTTCAGGAAATTCAACAAGAAATCTGAGTCTGAGATCTCCTCTGGAGAAGGAGGCGGTGGATGAAACTGTAGTTCCTCCTTCTTTACGACAGGGCATGCCTTGTCCTGAAATGATTTTTTCATATCCTGGAAATATAATCTCATCATCCCCCAGAGAGAGATTTATCTTTCCACCTCCTAAGAGTGGAACCGATAGCGTGCATCCCGTCAATGCCTCCACCAAAGGAATCTCAACTCCAAGCTCCAAATCATCTCCTTCTCTCTTGAAAATTGGGTGCCTTTTCTCTTCGATTACAAAAATTATATCTGCTGGATACATTCCTGGTTTCTCATCTCCCTTTCCTTCGAATGTGATCTTTGTTCCCTTTTTCCATCCGGGTTTTATTCTAATCTTTAATATCTCTTCTTCTTCAACAAATATCCTGTAGTGTTGCAGGAAAAAAAAAGAAACAGATGATTATAGAAGAAGAAGAAGAAGCCATCGTCATCATCACAATCAAGAAGGGACAAGATAGGAATCTAATTTTTACCCTTCGTTTGAAATGACCTCCCTTGTAATCATCACCTTCTTCACACATCCATGGCATAACTCCTCAAGCGTGCATTCAAGTTTCTTCTCGATCGGCGGTGGTATTTTTTTGACAGTGGACTGGGAGAATATGATGGGGGTTGAGTTTCTTTTGCTAGCCATTTTATATAAAGCGACTGGATCTGTCGGGGTGCTTGGGGATGCTGGATTGCTGATCTCGCTAGAACTTCTTGAATGAGAATAGAAATCTCTAGACGTCGGCGTGATGCTCCTCCGGCTAGAGCTCTTCGACAATGATGCTCTTGGAGTTCCAGTTGGGGTAACCCGACGGCTCGTGCTTGAAATAAGGGAAGGGTTGGAAATGATGAAATCATCGTTTTGTCCATTTAGTAATGAATTTTCTGATGATCTGTGGTAATGATTTGAACCTTCCGGTGATTTTGTGCCATCATAATAGGAGTTGGACCCGTTCCCTTCCTCTCTCTTTCTACCACTAAGAACCTGAAATTAATGAAATCCCAACACAAGAAAACATCGTTATCAAAATTTTTCCACGAATTCGCATTCATGAAGGGGAAAAAATGAAGAAGTTTGCATACATACCCTGTAAGCTTCATCGATGGATTTTATCCTGGCTTCTGCTTCGGCTTTGTTGGATGAATTCCTTTCAGGGTTCCATTTCGTGGCAAGAAACTTATATGCTTTCCCTATATCCCCAATAGATGCAGATTTTGGAAGTCCAAGAATGCCGTAGAAATTCGACGTTGATGTCGGCGTCGGAGGATCTCCCATCTGAGAGAAAGAGGAAGAGAAAGACAGATAGTTTGGCTTCACAAAGCTAGGCAGAGGAAACGCAGAGATGGATTTTCCGGAGGAGACAACACACAGAGAGAACAGAGGAGAGGAGAAGGGAGGTAGGAGCTGTGGGAGAGAAGGAAGGATAAATGGTAAATGAATTTTGTTCTAACAAGTGGTGAAAATGGGAGCCAAAATTTTGCATTTATACAAACATATATGTGTATATATATATATCTAAGCTATATATCAAAACCAATACCCTAATCTTTATCTAATATATATATATACACACACACACATAAGCTAAAGAATTTTGTTGGATTGACTTGGACCAAACAAAGCCTAAGAATGGCAAATATGCATCATTTGCAAAGGCCAAAGAGACACTATAATACATATACATGCGTATATATATATATAAAGATTCAATCTTTCTTTATCTTCCCTGAAATTCAAACAGGTTTTGAGCAAAAAAAAATGTATCCTCTATAATACATGTTACTTCAAGATTGTGCCTCGGAATCTGGAAGCAGAATGCGAGTGCAACAGGGTTTTATCAGCAAAAACTGGCCTGTCTAGAATTTCCGGGATCTCAATATCTCCTTCAAGCATTCTCAGGGCATCTATAATTGTAGGCCTTAAGGCAACCATCAAATGAGCACATAAAATTCCGACCAGCAAAAACCTTTCCATTATTATCCTCTTCGGATCACTGCTGCTTCCGGATTCTGCATTTCTTCTCAGTAGCAGTGATGAATCAAAAACTTCCTCCATCTTTCCTGCTTTCACTAGTGACCAAGCCCAATCCGTGACTAAGAATGTGCCACCGGTTGAAGATTCAGATGGCATCGGACCAAGAACTTTCCTTCCTGACATGATTTCAAGAATCACCACTCCGAAACTGTACACATCGCTTTTCTCCGTCAATTGTCCGTAGAGTGCACATTCAGGAGCTAGGTAACCATGTGTACCTGCTACTCTGGTCTCGAGAAGATGAGATTCACTCTCTCTACTTTGTCTTACAAGCCCGAAATCTGCTATTCTTGCTCTCATATGGTTGTCTAGTAGTATGTTTGTAGCCTTTATATCTCTGTGGTAAATTGCAGGTTTTACCCCATAATGTAGATAAACTAGAGCTTTTGCAACATCCAAGATTATGTTCTTCCTCTGAGGCCATGTCAAATGTTTGTGCCCCTCATTCCTCCTGTCGGACAAAAATAGGTGTTCGCTAAGATTTCCATTTGGCATATAATCATAGACAAGGTATCTTTGGCTATCTGAAACACAACAACATCCTCTTAGTGGGACAAGATTCCTGTGATTTAAGCTGCTAAGGATCTCAACTTCATTCAAGAACTCAGCATCCCTCCCATGAAAATCTGAGTCAGTGATCAATTTCTTGACTGCTACCATGCTTCCATCCTTTAGAACCCCTTTGTAAACAATCCCGGATTGGCCTCTACCGATGAAATTCCTAGGTGAAAAATAATCAGTTGCCTTCTCAAGTTCTCGAATCTTGAACCATATTGCTCCTGATTTGGTTCTCCAGTGTGACCATGATGATCTTGGAATGCTCGAGTCAGAAGCAAAACGAGAGAAGGCTTCTTCTGACCTCTTCTTTCTCTCCCTCCTGCTTTTCCACCTGCTCCAACAACCCAGGTACAATCCCACCAAGCAAGACACAACAAAAATAGAAGAACCAGCTCCAGCAGAGCCAAAAATCAGTGCCAATTTCCCAGTATTGCTTGATTGCTCCTCTTTGAAAGATACAGGCAATCCAAAGATGCACGAAACAGCTCCCATGCTCTCAGGGCCATGTTCATTCACGAATGCTGCAGCATACAAAACTGTGTAGTGAAAACAACCCCTGCCATGGGAACTGTTCCTGTCAACTGAAAGTAATTTTGAATGAATTTTGAACCCAGCCATGACACAGGCATCACAGGAAGTGAGATCAGTAAGGTCAGGCTTACAGTCAATGTCAAGTGAGGTAGATGAACCGACCACGTTAACCCAGTCTTGCTTAGTTTGAATATCAGCACAAATATTAGTGCTCTTAACGAAACGCTGAGGATCGAAACACATTGAAGTAAGGGTAGAAGGTAGGGAAAGAGAATCGAGCTTGTCTTGGAAATCAGACAGACAAGAAATGGAGGTTCCCAGGTCTGGAAGCCTAAAAAGTGATGTTCTTTTCAGGTATTGAGCAAACCCTATTCCGTAAAGGCTTATCAGAGTCTGGCAACAACTGCTGCTATCGCCATAAACATTTGTTCTAGTTCTTGATTCATAATTTTGGCACGAAGATGTGTCCCATGGAATTTTCAGAACAAAATTTAGGCCTATGGGACATGAGAATACACGGGTAGGGGAGGATGATACAACATTTCTGCCAAAACACAGAGAAATTAACAGTACAAGAATCGTCAAGGTATCAAACACCATACCTTCGTTCCCAGCAAGAATTGGAAAAAAAAAAAAAAACCAGCAGTTTTTTTTATCCAAGTGGGTATTATCTTAAGTGTGGGGGGAAAAAAAAAATCAAGAACTGAGGTTTTTTTTTTTTTCCCTATTAGGAAATTCCAAGGCAATTATTGACGAAGTATGGTCAAGTGTGGCTATCAACTACCAGTGAAGATGATTTTTTTTTTTTTTTAATAAATATTTCAAAAATTTGAAACTACAAGTAAAAACAATAAGATAAACTAAAATCATTTTCATGGAAAAACGTTTAAGGGACTTAATTGTGTTATATGTAAGAAGTTGATTGTAAATGTTATCCGACTAATAATTATATTGTAAACTTGCAATGTTCAGATAATAAAAATTGATAAAATTGAAGTGAATGTGAAAAAGTTGTCTGGTAAATGTAGTGTTAACTCAATTTAACACGTGTGGACCGATCACAAATTTAGATTGGAACACAAGATCTCTTGCTCTGATACCATATTAAATTGAGTTAAATTATCACATACTCTAAAAACTTAAGCTGATAGAGAGGAGTTAAATTTATTATTTTAACACACCCCTCACGTATGGGCCGATCACAATTTTTTTTTAATAAGACACAATACGTGCACAATAACTAACAAAGGTCCAACACATGCACAATAATCAGCAAATGCAGCAGGCCAGCCCACAACATATGAATCAGCGGACACCAATGAGCCCGCAATTAAAAATGAGTAGAAAATTGAAAAAAAAAAATTCTGATTCCAAAATAATTTAATAAATATTTATTGTCAATTTAAAATATTATTTTTTTATATCGTAAAATTGATTGTTAAATAATTAATCCTAATGTATTACTATTAGATTAGGTTAGTGGGGAAGCATATTGTAATTATTTGACCCCATTTTTTCACCAAATTCCAGGAAGGGAGAAATTGGATTGGATTGGATTTGGAGAAAGAAAGACTGGCTTCTAAGTCAAAATAATAGACAAATCTTTTCTTTTCTTTTTCTTCTTCTATGGGGGGTTTCACTTTCCTTACAATTTCTATGCTTGACTTAAACCCAGAAAGGTGGGGCCAAGATTTGACAACACAATATATTAAAAAGAAAAAAAAAATCTCAACTAAATTTTTATAATTATTTTATTTTTATGAATTAAATTTTATATTTTTGTTTAATAATATTACATCTTATAACTATTTATAATTATTTAGCTTAGTCTCAAATTAATTTTTTTAAAAAAATAAATTTATTTGTTTTGGTCGTATGTTCATAATAAAAATAATTTTTTTAAAAGATATTTTTAATATAATAACTATGTGTATATAATCAAAATGATCAAATTATTTTTTTAAAAAAAAAAAAATAGTTGAAGGACCACCAATTTAGATAATTATAAATACTTATAGGATTTAATATCATAAAAATAAAAATATAAGATTTAATTTTAAAAAAGAAGAAAAATTGCAGATCAAAAGTGATAATTTTTCTATAAAAAATAATTAAGGATGTGTTTGGATTATAATTATTTTTTAAAAAACAAATTACTTTTTTGATACAAAATTTTATTCAAAATAAATATTGTTTGTAATTTTTTTTTGAATTATATAAGTTTTATAAGATGTAATAATTATTTGTATAAAATAATATTTTTTTGAGAAAAAAAGTGTATAATATTATTTTATTAATAATACAAATATTATTGATATCTTAGTAAAACCCACAATATTGATGTGGTAAAATAATGTCTAAATATGTAAAGTTATTAAAAAATAAAAATTCTCATCTTCAATTTGAATTAAGTGGTAATTTAAACACACCCTAATGTTTTATATTTTAATGTGTGAGGAAAATAGATGTAGAGGAATGAGAGGAAAATTGGTCAGTTTAGTCCTCTAACTATTTTCATTAATTAACATAAATCCACAATTTTTTTAACCTGTTAAGTCTTACATCTTTTTACGAGCAACCTATTAAATCCTTTCGGCCAAAATTCATCACGTGTCGAGCACGTGATAATTTTTTAAAGGCAAAATTGTCTTCTTGAGTATTATAAAATTGTGAATTTAGACTAACTGTAGGGTTTTATAAAACTGTTTTTTTGGTATAAAGAGGACGATTTTACAATTAGTCTAAGTTCACAGCTTTATAATACTCAAGGGACGATTTTGCTTTTAAAAAATCATCACGTGCCGGACACGTGATGAATTTTGACTGAAAAATTTAAATTTTTGGTCGGAATGACTTAATAGGCTGCTCGTAAAAAAAAGTATGATTTAATAGATTTAAAAAAAATTATGAACTTATATTAATTAATAAAAATAGTTAAATAATTAAATCAGCCAATTTTCCAGATTGAGATGCGATATTAGTTAAAGATTTTCAACGGGCAGATGTATGTACGACAAAATTAGCCGTTCAAATTTGATAAGCCACAAACCCATACGTGCAAAAATAATAATCTTTTAAAAATATAAGAAATAATGTACATTTTAAATAAGGCAAATTGGCACATTTAGTCCCCAAACTATTGGCAATTGGTGGTTAAGGTCCCAAATCTATTTTTTTGGTGAAATAGATCCCCAAACTATTCAAATTGTGTGATTAAGGTCCTTCCATCCAAATTTTCAGT
>JAXGGT010000054.1:2218765-2245064 GCA_035583425.1 Marsdenia floribunda | reverse complement strand
GATAATTATTGAGACATTCATACTTACTGACCTTGAAAATTCAGATGATGTATTCAAAATTTCCCACACAGCGCAGCAACGCTGTTGACATTTGGCAAATTATGCAGAATAAGACCGTCCCATGTCCTTCCACATCTTCCCCCTTTCCAATCTCCCCAAGCTCCAATTGCACTGCAATTTGCAGCAGCCGCCATGGAATCCTTGACTATTTTTATACGTTTCTCAAGTAGTTAGTTCATCATCATCATCTTTTCTTCTTCCTTCACCCAGTTTTGCTGACGCCTCCAGCTGTGCTAGAAACAAATATCTCTTTCTCAGAAACATCTTAGATAGGTTGGTATACAGTAACTGAATATGGCGGCTTCATTTAGTTTTTTCTCAGGTGGTACCACCAGCCTAGGAAAAATCCTAACTTTGGATAATCAAGAAATGGGAGTGAATTTTTCTGCTTTCTTGATTCTTTTCCGTTTATTTTGTCTTTCTGCAGCTGTTTTTGCAGCTTCTAACAATTCTAATACATCTGCTACTTGTCCTATGGATCTAAACTATGTTATGAGAATCCCATGGTCCACTGATAGTTGCAAGAATTATCCCAATTCAAGCTCAACTTCACAGGTTTCCTCCAAGAGTTCAGATTCCGGCAACCAGTGCTACCAGACCCTCCTCTCTCTTTATGGGATAGCCCTTGCGCAGCATTTGAAAGAAACTTCTTTGTTCCAGTTACCCAATTTGGAAACCTCCATTTCTTGCCTAAATGATTTTCAGTCCAAGCTCGATTCTTTTGCTCTTCCTTCTAATCTTAGTTTTATCTTGTTTGATCCTCTTCAGTTTGTAATAACATCCAATATCTGTGCCTCTATTGAGACCACTGAAGATTGGGTTAACAAGCTTGGTCCAAAAACTCCTCTGGACACTGCTTGTAAGTCTGACCTCACTGATCTCACAGCATGTGATTCTTGTGTGGCTGCTGGATTTAAGGTTCAGACAGACTTGGTTAGGATTGATGGTAATACATCTCACACCACGGATTGCTTCTATTTCGCAATTTTGTATGCTGCTGGTATTGTCAATCAGTATGGTCCCGAAAGTGATGCTGCCATTTCTTGTATTTTTAATCTTCAAATTCATCCCAAGAAGAGTTCTTTGAGGAAGCGATATTATACTTTGATTTTTGGACTCACTGGAGCTGCTGTTGCAGTTTTGGTAGTCTCACTTCTGCTAGGATTTTATTTCTGGTGGGGCAAAAAATGGAGGAGGAGAGGTGGTGAGGATATTGTTTGGGGTCCAGAGGAAATGGGTTCTAGGCCAAGAATGAGGCCTAATACAGGGTCCATATGGTTCAAGATTCAAGAGCTTGAGAAAGCTACCAATAACTTTTCACCCAAGAATTTCATTGGCAGAGGTGGATTTGGGATTGTTTATAAGGGAAAATTGGATGATGGGACTATCGTTGCTGTTAAGCAGATTATTGAATCTGATTTTCAAGGAAACGACGAGTTCTGCAATGAAGTTGAGATCATAAGTAATCTAAAGCATCGACATCTTGTGCCCCTTATAGGCTGCTGTGTGACAGATGGAGACCGAACTGCTGGACACACAGACGGCCAAAGGTACCTTGTTTATGATTATATGCTGAATGGAAATCTTGATGATCATTTATTTCCACTGAGTGAGGGTGGAAAAGGGAATTCACCATTGACATGGCCTCAAAGGAAAAGCATCATTTTAGATGTGGCAAAAGGGCTGTGTTACCTGCATTATGGAGTGAAGCCAGCAATTTATCATAGAGACATCAAGGCTACAAATATACTGCTAGATGCAGACATGAGGGCCAGAGTTGCAGATTTTGGGCTGGCAAAGCAAAACCGAGAAGGGCAGTCTCATCTCACCACTAGAGTGGCTGGAACACATGGATATTTAGCACCGGAATACGCCCTCTATGGACAACTGACTGAGAAGAGTGATGTTTATAGCTTTGGTGTTGTAATTCTGGAGATAATGTGTGGGAGAAAAGCTCTGGATTTGTCTTCTTCGGAATCCCCTCGAGCATTTCTACTCACTGACTGGGCTTGGTCAATGGTGAAAGCAGGGAAGATAGCAAAAGTTCTGGATCCTTCTTTGTTGAATGATGGTGATTCATCAACTTCAAATCCAAGAAGCATAATGGAAAGATTTGTACTTGTTGGGATTTTATGCGCCCATGTTATGGTGGCTCTGAGACCTACCATCTCAGAAGCACTGAAGATGCTAGAAGGAGATATAGAAGTTCCTGCAATTCCAGACAGGCCACCACCTCTTCTGCATCCAACCTTTTATGGCAGTGAGGGCAATACTTTTAGCATATCACCAACTTTAAGTGGATTGCAGCTACATGCAGGTGACATGCTTAGATAATGAAGAAATCACCTACAAAATCAGCCATGGTATCCTGGGAATGAGTAGTCCTTGCAGCAGATGAAAACTGATTTTAGTGGCATAGATATAGAGGAGGAATGTAGAAACACAACAACATGTGATTTCCAGAAGTTATCTGTAACTGTTTTCTTCTCATCTTTAAGAAGTGAACTCATAGGAAAAATTGTAGGCGTTTGTCTAATCTAATTGTATATAAGATAAAACACTTTGTTCATTACTGGCTGCACTTGACTTCCCACAAGTATTAAGGGGACTTCAGTTCCATGGTTTACCTGCCTGAAGTAATTGATGATTCTCAGAAATATCAGCAATTGACGTATCCTCTTTGAGGATGTCTTCAGGTAACAAAACCCTAAAAACAGCATAATGATGATTCAAGCTCTTCTGTCCATGTAATCTGTGAATGCTTTCAAGAGCACCAGCATTTGGATTTGGAAAAGCATAAAATATGCGCTTTACTCTCTGATGAACAAGTGCCATTGCACACCTAAAATCAGGAACCAAAAAAGGAAAAAAGATAAAGAAAAATTTAATACATACAAGATTTAGTAGGGACTTCCATAAACTATTAGGTCACAATTAGAAAAGGGACTCTGAGCAGATGCCTCAGAGAGGTTTAGTGTGACAAAGCATGACTGAGAAATGTGATCCATGTTTCATTTTAACCTTTTATGGTGATTGCAAAGATAGAACATCATAATCAAAGAGACAGCATGACATTTTCCTTTTAAGAGAAAGGTAAATGGAAGCAAAGGTCTGATAGTGATCATAGCCATGGAAACTTACATTGTGCAAGGCTCCCAGACAAGGTAGATGTCATAACCCGTACATAAATATGGCCTAACTGTATCACTACTGAAACAATTGATTTCGGGGTTGAGAATCTCATCATCCTTGGTCTGAAAGAAACAAATTAAGGAATTTCTTTTAATAATCTGACACTGCAGTTTGTTCTTATATGAAACGAGGGATATGGGATGTGTATTTATGGAACCGAAATTAGTTTCCATGAAATTCACTTTTGTTTCCCAAAAGAAACAGTAATTGTTACAGTTAAAGAGTGCAATAGTCACAATCATTCTATTTATTAACATGAAGATGAGTAAGTTTGCCCATTTCCAATTTCATCTAACAATATCAATCATCAGAGAAATAGAAGTGCATTGATCCCATAAAATGTTACTTTGCTAAAGAAAGAAAAAACATTGTAATAAAATGGCTCAACACTACATAACAATTAAGATACAAAGAAGAACAGTGTGAAATGGATATCGCACAACAATAAAAACTGAAAAAGGACAGAAGGCTTACACTAGAAAGATGTAACTTCTGCCTTTTTGAAGGCAAATCTGTTCCAAGAGAAAGCTTATGATCCTCTTGAGCAAACTCACTCTGACAATGTCCATCATTAGGAAAAAGAAGTCTATCTCTTGCAGCAGAAGATTCAATAGCTACCATAGCAGCATGTTGCAGAGGATGCCAAGAACCAGAACCTATAGGTTGCAGTTGCTCAGTCCACCGCAATGGGTGCAAACAAGATACAAACTCATATAACTGTTCAGAATCACATGAAGCAAGGCTTGCAAGTTTCTTTTGATGTTTTTGCATATTCAATAACTTGCCAACTTTTGTTGGTTCTGAAGGATCGAAGCAATTTCTTTCTGTATTGGCATAACACTTGGGAGTAGAGCAATGCCGGACTTGGTCACAAGCATTTGAAATAACCTTTTTAGTTGAAGGATCAACTATAATGGCAGCATTCACCACCTGAGAAGCATAACTAGGTTACAGATGAGAAAAGTTTAACCACAGAGTTAAGCACTCAATACAGAAAGCCTATACAATTTAGTTAAATTAAGTTCTGAAACATTTGTGGAGTATGACAAGCTTAGTCAAGCTGTAAAAGTATTAGGAAACAGAATGTAATGAGTATTAGCAACTACACAGTTCTTCTAATCAGCTTCCTCGTAAATAAAGGTACAAAAAGTAAAAGCAAAGTTAAACCCGCCAGTTATTAGTGGATAATAGTTATAATTCATAGATAAAGATACAATGAGATTAGCTACTACCTTTGATGGATTAGTCCAAACCAAGAAAATCTTCAAAAAGATGACTCCAAGTTACGCCAAAGTGAAGATCCCAGAATCCCAGATGACAAAATTAAATACCATTTAAACAGGAACTTAGTTCACTAGTGAAGATAAGTTCACTAGTATAAAGCCTAGGAGATATTCTAAACATTTATACTCGTAAAGCATCCAATAAATCTTATTTTAGACAAATTGGAGTACCATTGTGATGGAAACTTATGGTGAAAACATTCAGATTACATGCATGCGCAAGAGGATTTCAATTTGTTCTGCAGACAATATAGCATGAACAACCTAAACAGAAGTCGGAAAAATAAGTTACCACATCACAGCTTGATATTGCCAAATCCATGGCATACTTCATAAACCCCAAAACAGACTGAGTGTCCTCTTCACTAAAGCCAGTTATGCCAGAGATATTACTGTCAATGGAAGAAAAAGAATTTCAGGCAAAACAAAGATTAACAGTTTCAGTATCATCTTTAGACAACTTATCAAGTACTTACTATGTGGGTGGATGAAAGGACGTTGGCCAAATTTTGCACTGTTCTTCCCATTCTTCTTTTGTTGATGCAGCATATTTGCAGACCTACAACAAGTAAGAAGCAGCAAAATATGACAACAACATTAGGTGGAAAAGTCAAGTTCATTTAAGTTTCAAAAGAAAAATGCTAGTAGCTACATAAATAAGGAACCAGACTACAAGTGTAACACAAGAAACGTGTAAAAATACATCACTGTATTTTCAGTTGCTTGCCAATAACATAGTTCCCTCTTTTGGAGTATGTTTACAATTCATACAACAGTAAGAAAAATATTTATGAGAAGTGGCCAAAATGCTGTCTACCCATATAAGTAGAGGATTGAATCAAGAAATTCATAACAAGTAAAAAACAATACAACAACCATCCTTGTGTTAAGAGAATAAATTTAACTCCTCTCTATTAGTTTAAGCTTTTAGACTAGGTGGCAATTAACTCAATTTAACATGGTATCAGAGCGGGAGATCTTGTGTTCGAATATCTGCTATTGCCCCCATTTATTGATTATTGTGCATGCGTTGGGCCTTGTTAAGAAAATTTGTGATCAACCCACACATGAGAGGGGTGTGTTAAGAAAATAAACTTAACCCCTCTCTATCAGCTTAAGCTTTTAGAGTAGGTGGCAATTTAACTCAATTTAACAGGACTCCATAAAGTCGGAACTAATGAATCAACAATTCAAATTCACAAGTAAACAAAATTTCACCAAAGAGGATATTATGCTATTTGTATGTTTTATCAGACAAAAAATGCTCATATAAATTACAGACAAGAATGAAATGGATAGAAAAGATAATTTTGGGTAGTTTTCTCTTTTAGGAGGCAAGGGGTTAAAATAATGTTAAAGTACATTTAGGGCAATGATGGGGCTCTATGGAAGGAAACCAGATTGCACTTGTGCCCCTGAACTATCAATTAAGTGCAAGCTACAACAGAATTCCAACAAATATCAGTAATGGATTTCATTGGCATACAAGACATGTCAATGTGGAGTTGCCAACAAATTAATATGATATGGAATAGGAAATAAAAAGTCTCTACAAGAAACCTCGATCCAAACCAGATTTTCAATTTGATCTTACTGTATAGGGCACCACATATCTGTTCTAAATATAAAAGTGGAAAAAGGTTATGAAGAAAATGGACTAATTATAAGAATATCATTGGCAACTGCCCTAAGTTGGTTGATTGACATGATTACACTTAACATCTTGCAAACAATAATCTCTTAGCAGCTTATCCTATAATTGCATAATAAAGTTCAAATTTACAGGATTAAGTACTCATCTGGTTATTGCATATTAAGCATTTTAGATCACAAGCTAATGAATGCCAACTCAGTGTTTCCGATCTTAAAATTATTACATTTCTTCTTATGGAAATTCTATGGCAAAAGCATAAAAATAAAATAAATCAGCAACAATGAGGAACAAGGTCAAAGATAAAAGGAAAACCCACTTTAGCAGCAAAAGTACTCAACTGGTATTGCTTGATGAACTCGATCACTTCACTAGGCATGCCACCCAACTCACCACCATTTTCACATCCCAAGCATAAGATCACAGACAACTCCCATTTTCCTGTCAAACAAACACCAATTTATATTACCAACTTTGGAAACATCACCATTCTTGAGCTCAAGCAAAAGATTTCATAACAACATAGGAATTCTCACTGGGGAAAGAATAATGTAATCCATATTCCCTTTTGAACTATTAACAATTCAAGTTTTTTTTGCAGGACTAGTCATTAAACTCTTATCTTTTTCATAGACTAAAACTTTCTACAAAGCAGCGGACCACTATCGTTTTATTGTCATCATAGCAACTCATGATTTCCCATGAATCATATGTGCTTCTGTGTAGAGAGAAACTGAATTGGATACCGCCTACATTTCCAGAATGTACTAACTGGCTCAGGCAAAATTTCAGCAGCCCAAAATTATCCCACAAGGAACTTGCAAGAATATGTAAACAGGTTTGAATCCAATGTGAACCCAAAAAGCATCGTCCCCAAGACCAAAGAAAAATATTAACATCATTTTAGCTAAAGAGATTACCTCCTTCCAGAGACCTCTTTCGGACACGCTTGACATGGCGAAAATTCTCCATTGGCGCAATTTGATTTAACTTTCTGGTACCAGAAGGAAATACACAAAGAACTGGTCTTTAGAAAGTTTAAACATAAAAATACCCAAAAAAAATGATAAAGCAACTTCAAAACAGTAAGTAGAACCATAGAAAAAAAAAAAAAAAAAAAGGTAAATCTGTAAAATAGATAAAAGACAAACCTCACTATAGTGTTAGCATGTTTTGGTTCAATTACAGCAGCATGGACATTCACTGTCAAAGAGAGAAAAAAAAAAAAAAAAGGAAACACTTCAAAAAGCCTCAAAATGATAAAGTTAAAGGAAGCAAGAGTCTTTTTCTGTGCGGTTGTTGAATTTACCGGTGGGTTGTAGATGGGGTGAGACTGGAGGCTTGTCTGGTATGTGAATGATCTTGCAAACCTCAGCTTTAACTCTGGTATCCTCATTTGCAGAATCCATTCTGTACCTCTAGCCTTTTCTTTCTCCTCCTCTGGTTTCACTATACTTTTCTGGGATTTCAATATTTTGAGACAAAAGGAAGGAGGCGACGGAGGCAACTGATGGGAAAAACACCGGTAAAATTAATGTGAGTTTTTGCCAAACTTTTTCATTTTCCAGAATTAACACAAAATCTGTAAAGAAAGTGTTTTAAAAAATTGCAGGATATTACAATTATACCCTACACCTTATTAAAAGACTGAAGGGCCCAAATAATGTAAACGTGTCCCAAATCGATTGGGTAGCCCACGTTTCAGTTGGACAAAGAAGGGACGCCGCTGATCCCTAACACTCTCACACTGGCACTCATCACTCATCAGGCCGAAGACTAACCTCCCAAGGTTTTGGTCTCCGCTACTTCTGGAAATCTTCAAAGCATAGACTTCAGCCTTCAAACCACCCCCACTTCCCCGAAGAAAAGCATTCGAAAAAGAAAGAGGAAAAAAAAAAAAAAAATCTTTGAGTATCAAGAAAAAATTCAAGATTGTTTAATTGGGAGGTACTTTGTCAATGGATACATTTTGATCACCTCAAGAAAGGGTTGTTTCCGTGGTCAAGATTCAGCAATGATGCCTCATTTCAGATCCGGATTTTTTGTCTTTTTTGCTGTATTTCTCCTTGTTGGCCTTTCGGAGCATTCAGTTTCTGCACAAAGTCGTAGACCAAAGAATGTTCAAGTGGCACTCAGGGCTAAGTGGTCTGGTACCTCACTACTTTTAGAAGCCGGGTACGTTTCTTTTCAGAAAGCTGATATGTAGGGTGTGGTCCTAATTGTGCTGGTTGTTTTACATTGTGGGACTACAAGAATTGTTGTTACTATGATAGTTTTAGTGTGATTGGTTGGTTAAAATTGTTTAAGTTATAATTACTGAAGCATACTGAACATAGTTATCTGCTTAAAAATTTAGTGCTTTTCTCGGGTAGGTTTGTCAGACTTCAGAACAGAAAAGAAATCAAAGGGCGATGGAGTTTCAAGTTTTCTTCTTTTCTCTTATTTCTTTTATTTTTTGTATCAGTAACATCGTCAAGTTTTGATTCATGTCGCATGTTTGTTAGAATAAACGTAGCTCGTGTATGAAATGTTTGGATCCTATGGCATGAAACATCAGGATGTATGACTAGTAAGTTCAGAGCTGGAAGTTCTAATATATATATATATATTTGGAGACACATGGCATCTATGAGCCACTTTCAGCTCAATGAGATGCATTCGAAACTTTTCAGTTGATCCTTTTCTGAAAGTAACTTTGTCTATGTGCTGTCCATCAGCTTATACATTAGTCATCCAGATCATTTACATTACATAAATTTTGATACATGAATTTTTTATCGAAGTTTATGTAATGTAAATAATCTAACAAACATGAAATGTGAATCAAAAATTGAAAATTGACGATGTTACTGATACCAAAAAAAAAAAAAAAACACTTGAGGAACATGCAATTTTTAAGGTTAAATTAGTAATATTCTAATATAACAATATATGAATATATTGAGCTCAAGAGGTAGTCTAGCTGAGTATTGAACCATTTGAACTCAGCTCGCTTGACTATTTGATTAGTTCAAACTTGACTTGAAGTCACAGAATTGAATTCAATTTTTTCTCAAATTGAGTCCAAGTAGTTTTTTTATCTGGTGTACCATTTACACCACTAATAATAGGTTAAGATTAAAGAGTAATATCAAAAGGAATTTTTTTTCCCGAAGTGACCCTTATTTTGAGAGGGAGGGAGTTCCATTTGCATTGTTATATATATATATATTTCATGTGGTAACCCTGTGCAAAATAAATTCTTTTATTTTATCATACTGGATAGGTCTATGCAACCAGCTATTTCCTAGATAGTTCCTTGATTGTTCTTGTTAATAAGCAATTTTGATGTTTTGATATTTTCTTTCACAGGGAATTACTATCTAAGGAGTGGAAATATCTTTTCTGGGACTTCACTGAATACTGGCTTCTTGCAGCAAATGAAGATTTTGAATCTTATACAGCCAAAGATTGCCTGAAAAGGATTGTAAATTATGGGAAATCTGTACTACGTGAGCCTTTGGCATCAGTCTTTGAATTTTCTCTTACCCTACGATCAGCATCCCCTAGGTTAGTGGTCTATAGGCAGTTAGCAGAGGATTCTCTTTCCTCCTTTCCACTAGCTGATGATAGTAGCTTGAATCCTGTGAATGAGGACCTTTCTGAACAAACTGATATTAACAAAAGCAAAAAGAATGAACCCTCGGTTGTGGGACCAAACCCAAGGGTTCCTAATGGGAAATGCTGTTGGGTTGATGTTGGTTCTTCAATATTTCTTGATGTGATAGAGTTGCAACAATGGCTACAAAGCCCTAGCAAACTGTAAGCCCTAAGTATAAAATTTTCCTTTTGGCTAGTGGAAATGAAAGTTCTACTTTAAATTAGTCTTTTACTCAATTACATGTTTTTGACATTATCTTTTTTGGCTCCCAGAACTGGTGATGGATTTCAACAGCCCGAGCTTTTTGAATTTGATCATATCCATCCAGATTCAAGTATTGGAACTCCAGTTGCCATTTTGTATGGAGCTCTTGGAGTCGACTGTTTTAGAGAATTTCATATTGCGTTGGTTGATGCTGCCAGACAGGTCTTTTCACTATTGGAATATGTTCTTCCATCATTTGTCTGATTAATTATTTAATTGAGTTCTTTTCATTTAACAAGGCGCTGCCACTTGTTCCAAGAGAAGGTGCAACAAGCATAGGGCAGATTAGCTTGGCATTCCATGTGGTGTTTTTTCTTTTTTTTGGGAAAAAGGGATTGTGTATTTAATAAACTCTTGACAAATTTCATGTACAGATTATTCTGTCAACTATACATCTAACTACAGATACTGTTTTCACCTAGTCTAGTACTATTCCAGTTAGACTGGATAAACAGAACAGACTTCAAGGTAGTCCTCTATGAATAAAACGGTGTAGGAAAATATATTTCATTTTACTACTTACCAAGATAAGGTGCAAATCTTTTTGATGTAGTGGAAATTCTACTGATGGTTTAAGTGCACTAACATCAACAGTAATCAGTCTTAGTAAGGTAGAGAAACATTGTCTTCAGAATGTGCATGGATGGTATCTTTACATGTTTGTACTGGATAGTTACTCTTACAATAGCTTACATACAACTGTCACAGTTTTGGTCTCTAACAAATTGTTATAAGTGCTTGTTTTGTCAGTTTCATCTTGTTGTTAAAGGTACTTAAAAAATGATATACTTTAAGTTGGTACCTGCATTCTGAAGTTCTCACTTGTACTCATTTGTAAAAAAAATTCACAATGCTCAGGTTTTGGATTGACATGTTGTTATTCTTTGTTGCAGGGTAAAGTCACTTATGTTGTTAGACCTCTATTACCTTCTAGCTGTGAATCAAAAGGTGGCCTTTGTGGACACATTGGTACCAGAGACCCATTGAACTTAGGTGGCTATGGTGTGGAACTTGCTTTGAAGAATATGGAATATAAAGCTATGGATGACAGTGCAATTAAAAAGGGTCAGTTCTTTTTCTGGTGATGTAGCTGGATTACTTCTCTGTATGCAAAAAACTTCCCCCCGAATATGATTGCATCTATAAGTATGAAATTTCATTCTTTTCTAGTTCCCCTTATTTTCTGCTTTTTCTTCTGTTTTTATATGTTTTGAGTTGTCATTAGATATTTAGATTCACAAGGATACATACGAATAATCTAGCAATATCTGGCCTCACATAAAGAGAAGTGAATAACTGGCTTGTACTTTACTTCATTGGAAAACTTCCAATATCTTACCATAGACCATTTGGTTGGAGTCTTGAAACACTGAAATTTTGAGAAGTGTAGTGGTAGTATATGTTTTCTTAATCTCAACATTGTCTTGAAACGAATATGTTCTAAACCATAAAGAATGTGAAATGGTTGTGAAGGTTGCCTTAGTGGTCAATCTGATATCATTCCGATTTAATTGATGGAAGCAGAATGATTTTATAATTTTGACAAACAATTAAAATGCTGGAAGATTTCAATTCCCATGAGTTTTGATTTTCTAATACATTCAAATCCATGTATTAGAGAAAATTCCTCTGCTCCTGTTGTGGTTGCTTGGTGTTGTGCATTTCAATTTTCTTGAAAATGAAAGCAAGGGGCCCAATTTCTTTCTAAGAAAAACTGAATGGATGTCTTTGATCTTTGTGTATGTTGTGCAATCTTTTTCCTATATGTTTGTTTATTCAGGAAAGCAATGATGAGCTTGTCTTAAGCAAGTGCTGGCTTTATACTGTTTTTGTGTATTGTGTACATTATTAAGAGTCAGTTGATATTCTTTGGAAAGATATAAAGACCCAACTGAATTGATCCAAACATATCAATTCAGCTCCTTACTCTTCTTTGGGCCAAAATAGCTATTCCTTTGGTTTTAGAATTGTAGAGTGAACATAGTCATCAAAGAAAACAAAGAAATGTAAATGTAACTAAATGAGTAATGATATAATATTTCTAGTTAAAATATTACAGATGATTCATATGTCAAATGGGGTAATGTAAATGAGACTCTCAGATTATGGAGAAATAAGGATTCTCAATCTGGCTACTAAATGTTCACAACCCCTAGTCCAGCATCAACCCATGATGATGAACCCAAAAAGGGTTTGCATTTTGCTTTGTGTAGCTAGAACCCCTATATTTTGACAATAAAGAAAACATCCAACAAAATTTTGATTACCAAATATTTTTTTATTTAAGTTGCTTCTACTGCTAGTGGTGATGGATCTTATTGTTACACAAAATGGTTAGAGTGATTAAATTTGTTAATGTATTAGAGGCAGTTTAAAAAGCCTATTTACACAACTATTTCTTTTAATCAAATATGAAGTTGCTGACTATATATATAATTACATACAACGACATCATAAGCTTGATTTAGTTTTTGACAACTTTCTGATCTGAAAGGGTTAGCATCTCTGAATTCTTTTGTAGGTGTTATCCTTGAAGACCCTCACACTGAAGATCTCAGCCAAGATGTCAGAGGATTCATCTTCTCGAAGATTTTGGTTAGTTTATAAGATATATTTGACATTGATTAGGCTATTGGTCTAGTTTCAGAAAGATTAACTGCTCACATTATGCCTAACTGTTTCCCTGGTACAAGTTTTCTTGACAAAATAATAGTTTTTGAGAAACTTATTGATGGACTTTGAGCAGTAAAGGGCCTAAAGTTTGGAACGGGCGTGCGAATCCTTACAATTATGGGCATTTGGGCTTTGTTACAAAAGGCCTAGTTGGTCATTTTATTCTGAAGTGGAATGCCTGCCATCTTATCAGAATTTCTGAATTCTTTAACAGATTAAATCTCTTCTGTCATCTATAGCCAGTTGTTTTTGCCTCTTCTTTATAGCCTTGAGTTTTATTATTCCTCTTGCACAGTAATTATAATTTATTTTCTGGGATATCAAGTAAGTTACCAAGCAATTGTTGTTTGATGTTGCAATTTATGCCTACACTTGGGCAGGAACGCAAACCAGAGTTGAATGCTGAGATAATGGCTTTCAGGGATTATCTTTTATCATCAACTGTATCTGATACATTGGAGGTTTGGGAGTTAAAGGGTAATAACCCTAATTCTTTGGAAGTTCCTGATTATTTCAGAATAATATTGGATTTGACTTATTTTTCATTTCACTTATTCAACTGGTCCAGATTTGGGACATCAAACAGCACAGAGGATAGTTCATGCCTCTGATCCTTTACAGGCAATGCAAGAAATTAATCAAAATTTTCCTAGTGTTGTATCTTCCCTCTCACGTATGAAGGTTGGTATTTTATGACACCCTTTTAATTAGTTTGATAAGGAGCTAATTCATGGGCAAATCTGCTAGACACACATAAAAGGGACTGATGATACTGTAATATTAATATCCTGATTTGTATTCCCATCTGAGTGCTGACAATGTTTTGCAGCTGAATGAATCCATCAAAGATGAAATTATTGCAAACCAGCGGATGATCCCGCCGGGCAAGTCCTTGATGGCTCTGAATGGTGCCTTAATCAACATTGAGGATATTGACCTTTACCTGTAATGCTTTATTCCTTACCTGGGTTGGTTTTGCTGTCTTTATATTTGTTTTTCTGTATTATCACATTGCATTTTGCCAGATTTCTTGAAAAGTTTTGAGAAAATGGGATTTTATCAGCAAGGCGAATCCAATGGGTCTAGGTTAGGAATTAGGAATGGTATAAGATGAGGATAAGGCTATGTAATCAAATATAAATTCTTTACTATTTGGTACTAAAAGTGAAAGATGCACTTCTGCCTGCTGGATGGCATTCCCTGTGCCAGACAATTCCTTATAAAAATTGTCTTCACAAAAAATTTCTTGAATACTGAAACTTTTTAACGGATGCGGTGCAGTTCTTTGGCCTTATAACCTTAACCTTTCCTTTTTTCAAGTTTTAACCATCGGGATGCTTTCCCCATATGCAGCTATTTGAAAAATGAAAATGCCACGTTTTTCTTGATGTTAAGACTGTCATCACTACAATTGCTATGTTTATCTATGTATAGCTTTGAAGTTCCTTCTGTTGGTCTAGATAAACTTTATGCATATATAAAATGGTAGAAAAGTTGTGATGAAAATCAATGTTGCCAAGGTTCGCGTTTAGATACGACTTGTTTGATATTCTAGATATTCTTTGTATTTGCAGATTGTTCCTCCCGCCCCCTCCCCCAAATTTTTCTGCCAGTTGTGGTGGGAGATATTGTTTATGAAGTGATTTGCCATGATGACAGACTTGTAGTAGTTTCTGAACCTTTCATGTATTTAATAAATTAATCACAGATATCTGCAGTAAAGATTTAGGTTGGCTAATCTTGATTATCTGCCATAGAAATTAGCACAACTAGAGAATGAGTTAGTCATTCTTAAAATCAACATTATATTCAGAAAGCACAATCTGACTAGATGGCCTCCTGAGACAAGACTACATACAATTACCAAAAACAGAGTCATATCCTTTTGTTTTGTTTTGTTTTTTTTTTTTTTTGAAATCTCTACCTTCAAGTAGAGTTACACTTGCATGCACTCAAACTACTTTTATTATATAAAATATTGGCAATTCCTGTCAAATTATGTCATACTACTATTCTCTATCAAATGTTTAATTTGGAGGAGTTTTACCCTTGCTATTTTTAGGTTGTTTGACATGATCCATAAGGATTTATCTTTGGCTGAGCAATATTCTGAATTAAAGGTACGAACTGCTGGAACTTCTCACACCAAATGATATTGAGTCCAAATGTGTAAACTGGGCTGAGACTGTCTTATGTGAAACTTCTTATTTATGCTTCACCTGTTTGAAAGTGATTTTATGTGCCATATAAACTTAACTACTATTTTCTGCAATATGGAAGTGCTAGATAATTGTTCCCAGACCACCTGGTAGACAGTTCCCTTATTGGGTTTCACTTTTCTCGCCATTTATGCCCTGTTATCTCTATTTCAATTAAAAAAAAAAAAAATCATTTAAAACCATTCCCTTTTCTCTGCAGACCTCTTGATGATTTAACTGATAGTTTGGAGTTTTTCCACTCCCATTTTACCTGACTATGTCCTCTTGTAGACAATATTCATGTCATATATTTTTGCTGATTCCATATATCATATACTGCTAATGGTTGTTGACCACTGTATGACACTTCACATTTTGTAGTCACTTTTATTTGTCATATCCAGAGAATTTATATATAACAAGGTAACTCTAGTTTACAATATTTCTTCCATTTTAAGGAACTATTCGTCTTCATAAGAGCTTTTATTAAAAAAAATTCCTCTTAATTTTAAGGATTTCTGTATTGCACCAAATTATTCGAGAAGTTTGAAAGATACACATGTTTAAACTGCATAATAACTGGTCAAATATTTTATCTGCTTGCTTTTCATGTATTAATTTTTTTTTTTTTTTAAATAACATTTCAAAAATTTTCAGATTCCATCAAATACTGTGAGGAAACTTCTTTCAGTTATACCCCCATCAGAATCCAACTTGATCCGTGTAGATTTTCGTTCTACACATGTTCATTATATCAATGACCTAGAGGTTGATGCCATGTATAGGCGTTGGAGAAGTAATATACAAGAGGTACATTATACCATTTTCTTAAGAGTGCTTTTTCTTGAGGGAAACAGTTGATCATTTTTTGGTATATTGAATTCACGTTGAGCACAACCTTTCAATGTGGTGATTTAGATCTTGATGCCAGTTTTCCCTGGACAATTACGATACATCCGTAAAAACATATTTCATGCAGTTTATGTTCTGGATCCATCCTCCATTTCTGGGCTCGAGGCAAGTAACCTGGCTTCTCATTTGTGCTCCATATTAATATTAGTTGCTCATGTATTCTTTTATAATCGTATAGTGTTCAACATGATTATTTCTATCCGAAAATAATCTCCGTAACTTTTCAATATTCTGTAGACTGTCGACATGATTATTTCTCTGTATGAGAATAATCTTCCAATGAGGTTTGGTGTGATATTATACTCAACTAAGTTAATCCAGAAGATTGAGTCAAACATTGATGGAATTCAGCTTAGTAGCATGGAGGATGACAGTCAATTAGAAGAAGATATTTCCAGTTTGGTAATTGCATCATCTCATTCTACTTTCTTTGTTCCATTTATTCTAATATAATTAACAATTCTTGCTTCTGTTAAGCCACTTATCACAAAGGAGAATAAAGATTATAGGAAGGCTTCCACATAATGCATGCACAGTAGCAGAATGTTGAATTTAAATATGTTCTTGAACATTGACAATGAACACCAAATATTCTTCAGAAGCTTAATATGCTTCTGGTTATGCATTGAGAGTGAGATGTGTCGATCAATGGGATAGAGATCACACCAGTGAAGAATCTTTTGTTGTTAGTTATTTCCTTGATGCTTTGATTCTTTGATGTGCTGATACATGTATGAATACAGAAAATTATTAGGTGAGGAATAAGTTAATACGTAAATAATTGCTAACTAAGGTTGCTATTAGCTTGCTATGTGGTGCTAAAAATATCGCTGTGGGCTTTTGGCTTTTAATTATGATTACTGCTGGTATTGCACTGTCTCAAATTCAATTGCACAAAATATTATAAATCCAACTGGCTGTCCACTCTGCAGAAAACTTTCTCACAAGATCCTTAAAGTAATAAATTCTAAATGGCACATTAAAATGTTAAAATGGCTCAAGTCTACCACTTCCCAAACCAATTGATCTTGTTCTGTAAGTTTCATCGAGATTGATTTCTGTTATCTAATTTTTCATGCCTTGTTTTTGTCTGGCTTCACTTTATATTCTGCTCTATAGGACGAGATGATACTTCAATTGCTCGTGATATTGATGATAATTTAATTGTGCAGGTGATTCACCTTTTTCTCTATATAAAGGAAAATCATGGGTCTCCAATGGCTTTTCAATTTCTACAAAATGTATGAATTTCATCTCTTTGCTTGTGAATTTTATTCTCTTTTTGGGTAGCATTTTTCTTCTTTCAAGAAAGAAATGAAATCTTTCTGCATTTGTCTGTTGCGTGATCTGTTTGTCACTGTGCTAATCTTTTTGGCAAAACAGAGATGGTGTTAGAGTTTCACAACCAAATTGATCAAGAACTTCATGCTATATGCTTCTCTCGTGAGTTGAACCGATGTCATGACCCGTGGCCCAATTTGAATTTCTGAATCATGTTAGCTGAAAATGCATCATTTCCATCATGTTCTTGATTGTAATTTTTTTATCTTTTAAAGATTTAGTAATGCTAATCATGCACAGTACCTAAAGTAGAGTTTTATGCTTCAGTTGGATGTTTTTTTAACGAGGTAATTGGTGTTGATTGTTTCTTTCCCTCCATCTATCCTTTTTTGTTTGCTTCCAAGCTTCTTCTGTGAAAATCAGCCTAGTGCATGGATATATTTCTTGGCCTCCTATATATTCTACCTAAAGTGTAGAGGAATTTGAGAAGTAACATTATTTAATTCATTTAAGGTATCTAATTATTTAGCTTGCCTTAAAATACAGGTAAATAAATTCCGTCTTGAGTCATCTGCTGAAGAATCTCCTGAAGTTTATCATGTGGAAGGAGCTTTCGTGGAAACATTATTGTAAGTTTTTGACAGAACTACATGAACCTTAGTCTTATTGTGGTGAACATATTGATTCATCCATAATGGAGTCAATGCAACATTGTTTCCTCTTTTCCCTGTAAGGTACTTATGTGTGTGTTTTTTTTTTTTTTTTGGCTTGACTGTGTAGACCTGCTGCCAAATCTCCACCACAAGATATCTTACTGAAACTGGAAAAAGAGAAACCATTCGATGGACTCTCTCAGGAAAGCTCTAATTTTGCTTTTAAGCTCGGTTTGACCAAGTTGCAGTGCTGTCTCTTGATGAATGGGCTTGTCTATGATTCTAGTGAGGTACTGCTTAAATTGGTTGGGCACTCATGGCTATTCTTTTGATATTGTTTTGTTTATCTAATGATATTTGTTTTTGTTAGATGGCCTAATATTCTGCTATTGCATTTGTTCCTATGTCATATCTTATTTATATATGGCATTTTGGTGGCATGGAATTATTTCTTTTCCCAACATTAGGTATTTATAATTGATGACCATTTTTAATTATGTACAAGGTGCTTGTTAGCCTGAAGGTCAACTTCATGGATGCATGTGTTGGGCATAACTAGAAATTTAGGTGGTATTTAGAGAAAGCACCTTTTTTTTTTTTTTTTTTTTACTTAAAAAAGTGCTTTTCTTAAAATGATTTTTTTTGTTTTCTTCCTTTTTTTGCTGTATTAGGACAAAGCTCTAAATGAAAATGGTTTTGTCTCAAACTTTTTTCATTTTGAAAAAATATCCCTGTTTTACCTACCCAAAATATCATCTATTATTGTCAAGATCATTTACTTAAAAATATTTGGAGAAAAATAAATAAATAAATAAATAACAAAAATTATGCTGGTAAAGAGGTCGAAATATAAACTTATGATTACATATTTAGTATACCTATTATATTCAAAATAAATCTTTATCCAAACAACACCACAAAATACTTTTTTCAATTAAAAAAAAAATTAAATAACTTTTTTCCAAAATAAACTTCACTTGAATTGGGAATATATATATATATTGCTATCTAAATACACCCTTACTTGATAAATAAAAATTTTACACTGTTGCATTCTATCTTTCTCTGCCTTGGATTCCATTAGTGTATTTCCTTTTTGGCTAAATCAGACAAATCTGTCTTCCTCTTTCTGTAATTGCTTGTTAGTCTGTGTTTATGCATTACATTTTGTGTTTTGCCTAAATTTGTGTTGAATGGTTGGTGCAACCTAAGAAGTGTGTTGCTTATTATGTACGATAAATTTACTGATTACCTTTTTTAGGAGGCTCTTTTAAATGCAATGAATGACGAGCTTCCAAGGATACAGGAACAAGTTTATTATGGGCTAATTAGTTCGCATACGGATGTTCTGGATAAATTTCTATCAGAAAGTGGTATCATGCGCTATAACCCAGAGGTAGGTAATTTTGAGATACATATGAGTTGTGTAGATATCGTTTTATGGCATTATTTGGTACAAGAAGAAAGCTTTTTCAAATATGTAGTGTCCAATGTTATTGTGTAGATAATAGCGGATGGGAAGGCCAAACCAAAATTTGTCTCCTTTTCATCATCGATTGTTGGAAAGGGATCTTGGATCAATGAGTTAAGCTACTTACATTCCCCTGGAAGTAAGTTTTTGCTAGCTAAAACCACCAATCTTTCTTGTTAATTCTGGTTCTTGTAACATACATTTCCAACTGCATTGCTACTTTGATATATTTCAACAATTGAACTCAAATTCCAGCCATAGATGACATAAAGCCTGTTACTCATCTTCTTGCTGTTGATACAAAATCAAAGAAAGGGGTAAAGTTGCTTCGTGAAGGACTGCGTTATCTGGTATTGCATTCTTAAAATTTTCAACTGCAGCATGGATTTCTCACATCATAGTTTTACAGAATCTGCTGTTACCAATATTGATAAGTTATTCTGATCATTGCAGATGTTAGGCTCTAAAGTTGCTCGTTTAGGCATGTTGTTTAATGCTGACAAGGATGTGTATTCACCAAGTCTTATATTTGTGAAGGTTTTTGCAATAGCTTCATCGTCATACAGGTTTGTGTAACAATGTTTCATTTTAATTGAGAAATTGGGAAATGTGGGCAGAGAAGGTTTAGCACTTCTGAGAGCCATACTTGTTAGCAATGACCTTTTTCCCTTAAATTATTTTACTTCGCTTAAAAATTTGCAATGACTTTGTGCAGTCATAAGAAAGGTGTATTGGAATTCCTGGATCAAGTGTCCTCATTCTATGAACGCAATTACATAAAACTATCTTCTTTGGATACTGAAAGCACACAAGTATTTATTGATAAGGTCATTGAATTTGCTGGCTCAAATGGGCTACCATCTAAGGGTTTTGAATCCTCTCTCTCCGCACTTTCTGATGACAGTTTGAGAAACCATTTGAATAAGGTATGCAGTTGTTCTTGTGTTACATTTCCCATCTCTGAAGTTTTAGGAGAGATGATATTTTTATTTTGCCAATTCTCTTTATCTGAAGTTATTTTAAATTCGTATACATCATTTTTTTTTTCTTGGTCAACATTTCTGGTCGCAACTTTTAGTTGAATGAGATTGTTGTTGATAAATTTCATCAGTCTTATAAATTTACTTTGCATTCCTCTGTCGGTGCACCTTATCTCGGCAATCACTAGACATCTTTGAAGCTATCACGTTAAAGCTTTCCTACTATTACTGTGACAAAAAGGTTACAGAGGCAAAGTTTGTGGTTCAGGCTCACTTGGTACCAATAAATTCTCCACCTCTTGGTACTTATACAATGTACCAGACATCAGTAGTCTTCACCACACTGTAGAAAGTTTTGTATATCTGTATTCTAACTCTTCATCTTGCTTTGCTGGATAGATCTGCCTTTAAAATTTTTAAACGTGCTTTTCCAGATCAAAACATCTAAACCATATGCATTGATCAGACTTTTCCTTTCCATGTTGTTACTTTTGATTTTGAGAGAAAATTGGCTATCTGGTTATAGACTATTTAGTAAATCAAATTTATATGCAGGTAGCACAGTTTTTGTACAGGCAACTTGGTCTTGAAACTGGTACTAATGCAGTTATTACTAATGGAAGGGTAAGTATTTTATTTTGTCCTTTTTTCCTGTTTCACTCTAAGACTCTTTCAAGTATTGTTAAGAATGTTTCTTTATGGCTGTGTTGGATTAATTGTGAATTTTTATGCAAATAAAAGAAAGGATTCTTAAATTTAATTTTGCTAAATTT
Organism: Marsdenia floribunda; assembly: GCA_035583425.1. Taxonomy (NCBI): domain Eukaryota; kingdom Viridiplantae; phylum Streptophyta; class Magnoliopsida; order Gentianales; family Apocynaceae; genus Marsdenia; species Marsdenia floribunda. Next base: position 2,224,033 of record JAXGGT010000054.1, on the reverse strand, counting down.
AAATAAGTTTCACTGGGCAAAGAACCAATCAGAAAGAAGCTATGGATACTTTGAGTATTATAAGAATTGTATGGGAATCTCGAGATCATTAACTTCTTTGATGGATTTTAAAACAGTTAAATGGGCATTTGAATTCATCATATTCAGGTCTTTCAATCCAGATGGGCTCTTATGCAAGCATAACATATTCTTTTAGAATTTTGTAGTCAATTCTTGTATGGTAATGTTTTTTGTTCTTTGTGATTATATTGAGCAAAACCTCATGAACTTTGAGTTCTTAAACTTGATGAAGAGATAGATTTGGTTTTAATATTTAATGTGGAAATCATTTTCTACATCTCACAGGTTGTTCGCCTTAGTGCTGAAAGTACATTTTTCAGTGAAGATTTGCATCTTTTGGAGTCCATGGAATATAAGCAACGTATAAAGCAGATTTCTGAAATTATTGAAGAAGTTAAATGGGAAAATGTAGATCCTGACATGTTGACAAGGTGCGTGCAGCCAGTCATATTATTTTGATTTTTAGTTTGTTAGTTAATATGCTACAATAGCAGATGGTTATCTTACTTTCTTTAGTAAAAATAGTTCCATTTTTAGTTTCTGCTAATTCTGCATAGTCATTCATTAAAGATCACCTGAAGCCAGTAAATTGTACATTATTATAGAGCTACTTACCACCATTTATATTTCTTGTTGAAAGGCTTTGGCAAAATTCTTTCTTTATAATTGCATCCACTTGTTGCTTTATTGTCATGTTTTGTTGTTCATAAAGGAGGTTTTGCTTTGCATGTTACTGAGAGTTTTTGTTTTCTTTAGCTTAAAAGGCTTGAGTGACTAAAGGTTTCTATAATATTCACTCTTCTTAGCAAGTTCATCAGCAACGCCATTCTGTCTGTTTCATCTTCAATAGCTACCAGGGATCGGAACTCTGAAGGTGCTCGCTTTGAGATATTGAGCTCAAAGTACAGGTGCAGTCCCCTTTTCTTTTCTTTTCTTTTCTTTCTTTTAATATGTGTACGAGTAGTGTTTCAATTCTTTTCATTATTCAAATTTTGAAATTTGATTTTTTAAATTAAGACCAACGAAAATTTCAAAGGTCTTAAGAGAGTAAGAATACAGCCATTTGAAAAGTATGAGCACCATATTAATTATCTCTTATTGTGATATAGGAATCTTATTATCTAGTTTTCTGCAATTTGGAATGGGCAATGCTCTTCTGCAGTTGGCTCACATTCAATCTATCTTTTTTCTCCACAGATTTGATGTGATAGCCTTCATTAGTTGATTTTGGGTGTGGTTTGAAGTTTCTTTTAACTTTCATGCGCTAAGAAACGTGGTCAGTCAAATCACTTGATGAAAAATAAGTAGAATATGATGAGAAAGATAGAGCAACTTTCCTGTAAGATTGGTTTTTCCTGAAATGATTGTGTGCCATGACTGTATGGCATATATCTCTGGAGTATGGTTTAATTGGAGTGAAAGGGAACAGGGATTTGTGGTTTTGGTTTTGGTCCTCTAGGATGCTTTAAGTGATGTAGGTGGTAGTAAGTCTGTATTTGGTCTCTGCCCACTGGAGAGTAGAGGAGGACATGGATTCAGGAAAGAATCGGTGTCCCACTAACTTTTGATGTACACAATTACCTTTTTTTTTTCCAAATATTAAGTAAGATTTCATACTCACAGAAGTAACAATCTAACCATTCAGCATTATTCCTATATCAGCCTTATTAGAATGCTCTTCGTTAATTCTTTGTCGATAATTTGCAAAACTGTTGTAAAAGTGTAATCTTATTGTACAAACTTAACATTTGGTTCAGGGTTCCTGTTTTACGGATCCGGTAACTATTAGAATCACTGATGTGCAGTAAAATGTGCAGTCTTATACCTTTTATTTCCTGATATGTTGTGATACTTTGTCCCATATTGGAAGTGTACATGGATATGTCATGGCATATAAATATGGGTCTAAGTATTTATCGTCAATTTGGGATATTTCTTTTAGTACAGCGAAGACGGTGTCAAGTAGTTGGCCGTAGGTGCCATCAGGCATGACATGGGCTTGCGGGCCTGAGTTGTGATAGTTGGTATCAGAGTAGATAGTTAGCCCAAATTATGGGAACTAAGTACTACACCATATGTGCAATGGGAGCCACTTCTAGGATTTTGGACATCCACTGGTTGATTTTGGGCTTAAACTAATTATGTTGGACCCTAGCGGGGCTACTAGGCCTTAAGGGGGGTAAATGTGATATTCTGTCCCATATCGTAAGTGTACGTAGATATATCATGGAATATAAGTATGACCTAGGTATTTATTAATCATTATCATCTTGTGATATTGTTGCGAGGACGGTATCAAGTAATTGACCATGGGTGCCGCCAATCTCACAGTAGCAGCATGGGCTTACGGGCTCGGATCGTGACATATGTACTACCAGTTTAGAAGAATTCATAGGAAAAATGAAAAAGAAAAAGAAAACCAACAGACATTGTATGTTGCAAATGCGCCTTTCTAACATATCTTCCTTTGGATCCTGTTCCCTCAACTAGTGTAAATACCACAAAGAATATCATAGAATGTCTGAACTAGCTAAATTACTCTTTTTTTCTCAAGTCGACTTATCTCTTAATGATTCCTGTCAATGCTTCCTTGTCTATTATAATGTGACCTTTTGGCGTTTGTAAGTGTTAATATATGACTCATCACCTTTTCTTCTGAGATAATTTGTGCTAATGCTATTTTGCCTACTTTTATGTGTGCAGTGCTGTTGTTCTTAACAACGAAGATTCAATCATACATATTGATGCTGTTGTTGATCCTTTGAGTCCATCTGGTCAAAAATTATCATCACTTCTTCGACTTTTATCAAAGTATGCTCAAGCAAGCATGAGGCTTGTACTTAATCCAGTGGTATGTCTATTTTCCCCACTTTGTTTTTTCAAGAACCTCTGAAATGTATAATTTTCTGTTACTTGATTGTTCAGATGTCACATTTCACCTATTTGAAACTTGTTTCCCAATGAATAAATTAGAACCTTCAAAATGTATAAGTTTCTGTTACGGGTATTGACCTATGAACTTTAACTGGATTCTCCAATTTTTTTTCACTTTTTCTTTTTAAAAAGAATTTTAAAGGGGATATTTAGATGGGTCCTAATAAAAAAAGATGATATTTTCAATAACTAATGATCAATTTTCTCCAGTGGCTTCTGCAGTTTAAAGGCAGAAGTAATTTTGAGAATTAAGCTTGTTCAAATATGATGTATGCATTAATACGATCAATTTCGGCCCTGGTTGGAACTTCAAATATATTGTGGGAACAAATGAGATCTTATGAAGCGTTGTTTGGTTTGGGAACTCTCTGGTAAACCAGGCTTCATAGGGCACCTGAATGAAGGACAATGATCCATGACAGAATGTAATGCTGTAAAACAAAACACGTATATATTTTGTTGCCTAACTTTTCAACTAGATTAGAAACTTCGAATTCCAACTTTAAAAACAGTATCTGTATATACTTGCTTTCCCTTTTTTATTTGGATGGAAAAATGAAAGCTTCAAATGGTACCCAAAATTTGGATTCTAGCAAAGAAAAACTTGAATCTAGACACAAATGTAATCTTTTTTCCCATTAAAATTTAAAGTCTCAACAATGTTTCTTCCTTCTGGAGCTTACTTGTGAAACAACTTGTGACAAAGTCATCTAAACAAGTTTGGCCTGTTGGTAAACTTTGGATTTCAAAATTGATGTTTTCACATTCTTCTGCAGAGTTCGCTTGTTGATCTTCCGCTGAAGAATTACTACAGATACGTTGTACCAACAATGGTATCTTGAAACCATCTTATCTCTTAACTGCTTTTTACTTCCCTCCTTCATTTTTTGGTCTTTCCATCTCATTCTTCAATTTTGTGCAGGATGACTTTAGCAGCACTGATGAGACAGTATATGGTCCAAAAGCATTTTTTGCAAATATGCCACTGTCTAAAACTCTTACTATGAATCTTGATGTTCCAGAGCCGTGGCTGGTTGAACCAGTTATTGCAGTGTAGGTTTTTACGTATAGTATTTTTATTTTGTGGAATGAAGCTCTTATGCTTTGTAGCATGATAAATTTTGTGGAATTCAACTTGCTACTTTTGTTTTCTTTCTTTTTTTTAATGGTGAAGGGTTGAAAGTCCCTGTGTTATTAATTTCTTCTGTTGTTTATTTTAGCCATGACCTGGACAACATTCTGCTTGAGAACCTAGGTGATGCCAGAACATTGCAAGCAGTTTTTGAGCTTGAAGCTCTTGTCCTTACGGGTATTAACTTTCTTTCTTTGGTTTAAATATTATTATAATGCATCAAGATTTTTTGGTAGAATTCTAAAGTTAAATGACCTTTTAATAACCCTTGAATAAATTTCAGGACATTGCGCAGAGAAGGATCATGAACCTCCCCGAGGGCTTCAGCTGATCCTTGGAACCAAGAGTATACCCCACATAGTTGATACCCTAGTTATGGCCAATTTGGGATACTGGCAAATGAAGGTCTTTCCAGGCGTTTGGTACCTGCAGCTTGCTCCAGGTAGAAGTTCTGAGCTCTATGTCATGAAAGAAAATGGTCAGGGAAGTAACAACACAATGTTATCAAAGCGTATTACGATAGATGATTTACGAGGTAAGTTAGTTCATCTGGAAGTGGTGAAAAGAAAAGGCAAGGAACATGAAAAATTGTTGGTCTCCTCCAATAATGATGAGGGCTACTCAACAGAAAAAGTAAGCCATTCCTTTGTTTCGATGATTCTCTGGTTTATCTTTTCATCTTTTTTTTTTTTTTTTTTTCCTTTTTCCCCGTTTTTTCAGAATAGGTAACCTATTTACTTCCATCTACAACTGTTTTATATATTAATGATACAGGGTAACCAGAAAACTTGGAATTCTAATATCCTTAAATGGGCTTCTGGATTTATTGGTGGCAAAGATACAGCTAAGAGAACTGATAGCACTTCAATGGTAAATTACTGTCCCTTTGTCTTAATTTTCAACAAATTAGGCTGTTTTTGGACTGGGATTTTTTTTCAAAATTTCACTCAAACTAAAAAAAAATAGTTGTACTTGTTTGGACACCAATCTGACATGTTACTGTTCATGTTTGGTGAGGTGGCAAAAAAACTAATAAAAATTCACTCACTTACTATAAATATTCAATATATACATATAAACATATATAATTTAAATAAAATATCATCATTACACTAATAAAATATATTATTTTTGTCTCCCAC
>JAXGGT010000054.1:2200811-2213602 GCA_035583425.1 Marsdenia floribunda | reverse complement strand
TTATTACATCTTTTTATGTTTCTCCAATTAGGTCCTAAATCTTTAATTTTGTCTAACTTGATATTATATCTTTTTACGTTTTCTCAACTAGGTCTTAAATATTTGATTTTGTTTTACTTGATATTATATCTTTTTTCGTTTCCTCAACTTCATCCTTCCAATCAATTTTTTTAACATTTTTTATTACTTTTACAATGTACAATTTTACATGTAAAAATTTGAAATGCCTAAAATGCCTCTCAAGAAATCATATACAAGAGATTTATACCGTGAAAGTGGTCAAAAATATTTAAAAAAAAAAAAAAATTTAAGTGAAAAGACGAAATTGGAGAAATGTAAAAAGATATGATATCAAGTAAGACAAAATTAAAAATTTATGACCTAGTTAGAAAAACGTAAAAAGATATGATATCAACTAAAGCAAAATTAAAGATTTAAAATTTAGTTGGAGAAACAAAAAAAAAATGTAGGATTAAAAAAAGATATGAATTTTGTATTTATTTATTATTTTATACAATTAATGTAATTTTTATTATTTTCTTTTTAATACTTTATTATAATGCTTGATAAATAATATTTTTTTTATTATTATAGAAAAATAATAAGTTAAATATTGTTTTAATTTTTTTTAATTCAAAATACATTAATTTTTATTTTTTATTCTTTTTAAAAAAGAGTATAAAAATTCGATTGGGTAATAAGTAAAACAAGCAAAAGAATAACATTCTAATAATGGTAATTATTAATTTCCGAATAAGTAAGGGACTTTTTTGACTTATATGAGTAATATTTTGAGTTCGTGACTTTTCTTGAGACCAAAATTTATCTCTTAAAAGAGAATTGTAATGAGTTTAGATATAAATGTAACTTAAAAATATAATTCATAATTAAGACACTTTTAAAATATCTCATAACATGAAACAAATATATATATATATATGATAAAATTGGAAATTCCTTTGGGTCAAATTTCTTGAATGAGAAAAAATGCTTTAGAACTTAGTAGAAAACACAATTTTTTCTGAAGAATTTGTCATGAATTAATTTAGATGTAGACATAACTTGAAGATATAATTTATGGTTAGGATTCATCGCCATGAGAATATATATATATATATATATATATATGTATATGTATATATAATTACTGTTATTTGGGTGATAAAATTGGAAATTCCATTGGGTCAAATTTCTTGAATGAAGAAAAATGCTTTTGAACTTAGGATGCACATGTATTCATTCATTGAAAATGTTTGGTAGCAAATTCATTTGCAAAAAGACATGTGATTATTGTTATTATTATTTTCCATGGAATCATATATATATATATATATATATATATATAATGGTTAAAATTGGTGGATTGTAGGAGAAAAATTTGTGAAATTATACCAACTTGTTTGGTTCCAAAAGCTATAAAAGTTTTGTTTTTTTATTTATTTCATGGCAAAGACTTATATTTGAAATTTGACCAATTAATTAATATATTGTAGGCATCAGTCACAACCAAACAAACTTTTTTTTTTTTTTTAACTAATGTGACACTACATTTATAGAATCTTAACTATGGAAATTTCTTAGTGAATTTCTTAATTGTGCCCATTTTGAAGCAGCAATTCAGGAAGTCTACAATATAGGGGTTGTTAGAAATTAATAATTATATGTTCATATTTTCTTTTTCTTTTTCTTTTTTTTTTTTTTTTTTGTTTCCTTTTTATTTTACAATTTTTTAAAAAAATAAATAATAAATAAAAACTTACTTATTTTTCAATTTAAATATTCATAATTTGATTAAAATTGATGAAAATGTTAATACAAAAATAGAGTTAAAAATTTTTTAAAATCAGAGAAAATTATAAATAAAAATATAAAAGTGTTATTGAAATAGAAGTGTTGCATGATCAATAGTAATTCGGATGTATGAGTTCTCTCCGATCAAGAGAGAATTTCAGCTTCGGTTGAAGTTTCTTCTTGGTTGGAGAACATTTTCTCTTCTGTTTTTCCTTTGCTTCTATTTTACTTTCACTTTGTTTAGTTATCATTCCTATATTTTAGTTTATCTTCACGGGTAGTAATGTTCGGGTTGACATCTGTGGCTAGTAGTACAACCAAAACCATGGTGACACAAAGGATGGGTTCCGACAGTATCGAGTTGGTGATAGAATGCTCGTTTAGGCCATAGAAAAAGGCAACGGCTCATCACATCAAGACGCTACTACAAAAGACACAACCTTGAGATATCTGTTGATGTGGTCCTACTATATGTATCTTCCTCTCTCTCCGCTCCCTCTGAAATGGAATTTCGTTACCGACGTCGACGATGATGCTTCTTCAGCTCCGTCTTCTTCGTCGCCTCCACAATCTCAATTCGTATTCTCAATCGATTGTTTTCATATTTATATATAGTGCAATATAATATTGGCGTAATACGTATGTTATGATCCTTCTAAAATACCACTTTAGGGTTTCTACTACTTTTAGAAACATTTTGCTATAATTTCATTCTTTTAAAAATTATTTTTAATTTCTTCTTATAAGATATCTATTTTAGTAATAAAAGATCCATTTTCACAAAAAAAAAAAAAAAAAAAAAAAAAAAAAAAGTAATTCAGATGTTGCATTTAACAATCATGCTATTAAATTCATATAAGAAAAATTGGTCATTTTAGTCCCCAAACTATATATATATATTACCTTAAAATCTAAAATTGTAAAATAATGTTTATTATGATTTTCTTTTATTATCCTTCTACTTAATTTTTTTTTTTTTTGAATTAAAAAATTATATTTATTTGTCACTTCAAAAAATCAGTGTAATATTTATAGTTAGAAAATATTTAAGTCTTTTAAACTAAATCATATCTTAATTTTATAATTTTGTAAAAGGAATATTACAAATAAAAGAAAATATTGAGGGAGAAATAATAGATGACAGTAAAATTATATTTCATCTTTTTTCTTTACTTATTTTTGGGTTTGGACTAATATAAAATTGAATTGTCGAATTTTTTTTTTTTTTTTTTAAGAATATAAGCTCTCCTAACATCCATTTCTTCATTTATAAGGTAAGATCTTATTAAGAAGAATCAATCTTTTTGCCACTTGAACCAACTAGAGCAGAATATACTTAGTCGGAAAGGGAGTATTAGTATAATCTTTTTTTTGATAACTCAGCATCTTCGTCAATTAATGTCGGAGAAATTTATAGAAAGAGACTTCAAAGATTAAGGTATATAATTGAAATATAGTACAAAATTATATATTTTCAATGTGACTGAATTCAAAACTATAACTCTTACTCGACAAATCTAAGTATAAGAAGTCACGCAAATTCAGCTTCTAGTTAATACAATAAATTTGACTACTTTGTTGAAGTTGTACGTAAGTGTTTAAGAAATTTAATGCAAAGATTAATAGAGAGAGAAATCAAGAGAGAGAGAGGACCCTCCAAGAAGTGGACCTCAAAAAAAATATATGGATCCAAAATATTGGATGCCATAGCCATTCGAATTATACAAACCCTTATCTCTTAATGCTGGTGCTTTTTTCATATCTGACCAAAAAAAAAAAAAATCATCTCAGCTCATGATCAAAAGCTTTTTTTAATGTGATCAGGCACGATTTTAGAGAGAGAGAGAGAGAGAGAAATAGGACCACCCAATATTCCACCCATTCCTTTTCTTCCTTTCTTCCTTCCTTCCATTCTCTCTTTCTTTCTTTCTTTCATTTCGTTTGTCACACCAAAATTATTTGTCACACCAAGCCAAAGCAAAACAATAGTGGCATTTCCATTTTCTCCTTCTCTCTCTTCATTTTATATATATATATATACATACATATATCATTCTAGTATACTAATATATATATCATTCTTGTTCTCTGAGTGTCTGGATCGGTCGAGTGAATCAGGAAAAGAAAAGAAGAAGATTTAATTAATATGCTATGGAGCTGAAGTTTACATCCAAGTGTTTATACTCAACCTCCTGCAGTATGGACAATATGAATCATGTCCGGGAAAACATGGAACATGGGCATGTTCGAGATGATGGTAGTACTTCAGATGAGCTCAACTTGCGAAACTTGTCCAAGATCATCCTTCCTCCATTAGGCGTCTCGGGTTTAAACCAAAACCAAACCATCTGCAACCGGAGGATCATCTCTCCCATGAATTCTAGTTACAGGTTCTTTTAGTCATGTTTTTTCTTTTTTCTCTCATATGGTTCAATCTATAATATATAGTTCTTCTGTCAAATCTGGGCATCTCCCCTCCTCCTATATATATATATATCTCCCACAATGATAGAGTGATATAGAGAGAGAGAGAGAGAGAGAGAGAGTTCCCAGTTATAATGAATGAATGTGCAGTACAGTTCGTATATATATATATACTTTTTTTGATTGAATAATATAATAATGTGGTGTGTGTGTGTGTGTGTGAATTTGATGAGTTGCAGGTGTTGGGAGACGCTAATGGTAGTGTTGGTAGGGTACTCAGTATGGGTTTGTCCATTCGAGATAGCATTTCTGAATTCTCAGACCGTTAAACCTCTGTACATAGCCGACAATATCGTTGATATCTTTTTCGCTGTGGATATTGTCTTGACATTTTTCGTTGCTTATATCGATCCAAGAACTCAACTCCTTGTTCGTGATTCTACCAAAATTGCCAAAAGGTGTGTGTGTGATTCATTTTCTTATTTATTCCTCTTTTTTTTTCCTTCTAATTAGCTAATAATAATATGAAGCAGCCCATGCCCATGTTTTTATTTTCAAAAGTCAAAATTACAAGGTGTTTCTTGTGACAAAAAATTTAATTAGGCAGAATAAGCTTTCACTCCTTCCTAATTAACTCTTTTTTTCTTTTTTTTTTTTAAGCTTATGGTATGAAGTAACCTATTATTAATTCATGGATCAAAAAACTTATGGTCATTATTAATTTTAGATGATAGATCATTAGGCAGGCTACTGGAAAAACAAAATTAATACAAATATATACATACACACACATATATATATATATATATGTGTGTGTGTGTGTGGTTATAATGAGAATATTATTGTCATCTATTTGTTGTGGGGTTTGTGGGTACGCAGATTCTTGTAGAAGAATCAAGAATGGAGAGTGGACCACCAAATTAATTCTTGTTCTGATGTTCACGGGTATGGTTATTTAATGTGTGACAAGAGATAAAAAATGTGTAGTAACAATTTTATGATCGAAGATCCAAAAAAAATTATAATTAAGTTTGAATTATGTTAGAAGTTAAAAAAAAAATTAAAAATTAAAAAATATATATATATATATATATTGTATATATTGAAAAAAAAAAAAAATTAGCGTATTTATCATTTTCGAGATATTATAATTTTTTTTACTTTAAAAAATTAAGGGTGTGTTTGGATAAATTTTAAATTAGAGTTGAATGAGAATTTTGGTTTCCTAATAACCCTACATATTTGGACATCATTTTTTTTTCAAGTCAAGTTTGTTCCCTATTTCTATAACCTATTCTGTCACCTATAATATTTGTCTTACAGACAAAATCATTACACCCTATAAAATCTATATATTTAACCTTACTTTTTTCAACATAAAATTCAATTTTAAAAAAGTTACAGACAATATTTAATTTAAATGAAAGTTTGTCTCAAATAACTCATTTTTTTTCTAATGACCCTAATATAGTATTTATGAATTTTTTTTTAGGTAGAAGTACGTTTTCTGGTACTATTTGTTTTAAGGTTCTATAGTTCATGAGTCCCGTGACCAATTAGGGTCAAGAAAACAAAAAGGTCGATTACTTGTTGACCATGTGGAACACGTTTCTACTTGTAGTAGACTTGGATTTGGTTGGGATTAAATTAAAATTCTTGGTGCATCCAAAGAATTTCCTTTCCTTTTTTTTTTTTTTTTGTTTTGCCTTTTATTATTTATTCTATTCTTCCTAGGATGTAAGAAGTACTAATTAAATGGTACTTTCTGTGCATGAAATCATATAGTATGGTTGGAAATAAAGAACAAGAGAATGTGTTATAAACAGTTTTAAGATGAGTTGACGTGTAAGTAACAGAGGCTCTCTCATTTAAAATAAGTAACTCAAATTCTATATCTTGAGGGATTCATAAAATTCATTTTTATTTTTAGAAATTCTTGATTGATCAAAATTATTAAAAAAAAAAAAAGAAAAAGAGAGACATCTTGATAAAGACGAGAACTTTAAGGTTTGTGAAAATGAGAATGATTCAGGTATCTTTCGACATGGTTTCTGATGGATGTGGCCTCAACAATCCCTTTCGAAGCAATTGGGTTCTTGTTTACAGGAAAACATCAAGTGGGTCTTGCTTATTCCATCCTGGGGATGCTCAGATTTTGGCGTCTTCGCCGGGTTAAGAAGTTCTTCACTAGGTCAGTTCCCACGTAAAATTTAAGGTTGCTTTCAGCTTCGTATTCTTTGATTTGTCAAAAAAAAAAACAACATTTTTCCGTGGAAATGACATGTACTGGGTAGCTTAAAATTTTCAATTAAGAATCTTGAAAGTAGTATTATTGATGGTAGGTATTTTCTTGATTTTTTGTCTTTTTTTTTTTTTTGCAGGCTTGAAAAGGACATTAGATTCAGCTACTTTTGGGTCAGATGTGCTAGGCTCTTATTTGTAAGTGAATCCCATGTATTATCTCTTCAACCACACATTGATTTGTGCTCCATTACATGTTTAAAAAATTGCAAGAATTGGATTAAATATACATATGCCCTTCAAATAATATTATTGATGGGCTAATGATTGTTTCTTCGCTGTTTTTATACATTTTGGAATACATGCCTAACTCTGACAATGGACATAAATCCAATATTATGTATATAGATGATGACTGATAGCATCAAGAAATTTAAAAAAAAAAAAAACGAAGGAAGGAAGTTTTACTTCAAGCAACTAATCTTAAGTGTAATATTTCATTTAGGTGACACTGTTGCTTGTGCATTGTGCTGGATGCCTTTACTATTTTTTAGCAGATCGTTATCCACACCAGGGGAACACATGGACTAGTGCTGTAAATCCAAATTTCAAAGAGAAAAGCCTTCGGTATCGATATATTTCAGCAATATATTGGTCTATGACTACCATGACTACAGTTGGTTATGGAGATATGCATGCTGTAAACAGCTTGGAAATGATTTTCATAATCTTCTATATGCTGTTCAATCTTGGTCTAACTGCTTATATAATTGGCAACATGACAAATCTGGTTGTTGAAGGAACTCGTCGGACTATGGAATTTGTAAGCTCATTCTGTTTCCTTTTTATTTTGTCTTTCCTATACTTTGCAAACGTTGTTGTCAATTATACAAAATTTGTAGCGTGGTTGTTATATATTCCAAAGTTTTGGCTTCTTTTTTTTTTTTTTTTCAGAGAAATAGCATTGAAGCTGCATCTAACTTTGTGAGCCGAAATCGTTTGCCCCCAAGATTGAAAGAGCAGATAATAGCTTACATGTGTTTAAGATTTAAAGCAGAGAATTTGAATCAACAGCAGCTGATTGAACAGCTACCTAGAAGTATTTGCAAAAGTATCTGCCAGACTTTGTTTCTGCCAACTGTTGAAAAGGTTTATCTATTCAAGGGTGTATCGAGGGAAATTCTCTTGCTCCTGGTATAAAGCTTATTTCAGTGCTGAACAAAGTTGAATAATCATGTGACCATTAGGCAATTTTGTTTATCTAAATTGTGAAGTACTTTTTGTGAGGAAGTGTATATGCCTACCTTATTTCTATTCAACTATTCAGGTTGCAGATATAAAGGCAGAATATATCCCACCTAGAGAAGATATTATAATGCAGAATGAGGCACCTGATGACTTGTACATCATTGTATCAGGAGAAGTGGAAATAATCAGCTGTGAGATGGACAAAGAGAGAGTTCTATGGACTTTAAGATCCGGTGAAATGTTCGGTGAAGTTGGTGCTTTTTGTTTTAGACCACAGTGCTTTACATATAGAACCAAGATCCTTTCACAAGTATTGAGACTCAAAACCAGTACTCTTTTTGAATCAATGAAGACCAGACATGAAGATAACATTACCATGATTAAAAACTTTCTTCAGGTGTGTTATCTAACCATCAGTTCTTATCTTCCAAACAGGAAGCTTTTTCTTTGGTTCTTTTCTTGTGGAGGACTATCAATTGCGCATTTCTTCTCCCTCAATCACCTGGCTTCTGGAGCAGGAAACATTTTTAATGAAAGTCATTAAGTTGCTTTGACGTAATTTGACTCGGTATAAAATATTTTGACTGCAGCATCACAAAAAGCTCAAAGATTTGGGACTTGGGGATCTATTTCTTGAAGGTGGGGATGAAGATGGCGATCCAGACCTGTCTATAAACTTGCTTAATGTTGCCAGCACAGGCAATGCAGCTTTTCTGGATGAGCTTCTCAGGGCTGGGTTGGACCCTAATATTGGTGATTCCAAGGGAAGAACTCCACTGGTATGTTTTCATTGGTGCCCTATTTCTAATACCTGTCAAAGTTCCTTTATTTTATTGGTATATTATTTTGGTCATTTTCCAACTTCTCCAAGCATCTTTATTCCAATTTTGATGAGAGATATATACAAGCGAAAATACTTCTATTTGTAATTGTATATAGCCTAAAAAAGAACCTGATAATTATGTACTGAACCTTATGACCAATTGCACTACTTTCTATTTATCTAGCTTCTGCTTTCTCTCTTGTTTTTTCCCCCCTTGGAGTTTCTGTAGTGCTTATAGCATTACCTTTTTACATATCAGCATATAGCAGCTTCAAGAGGACATGAAGAGTGTGTTGTGGTGCTCCTCAAACATGCTTGCAACATGCACCTGCAAGGTAAACGTATTATTTTAATACCTTTCTATTGACACAGAAAATTAAGTAATATTTCGTTGATCTTAACGAGGTTTCATAAATTTGTAGACTTAAATGGCAATACTGCGATATGGGATGCTATAGCCACAAAGCACCACTCCATATTCCAAATTCTGTACCATTGGGCATGCATTTCTGATCCCTACATTGCTGGTGACCTTCTCTGCACAGCAGCAAGAAAGAATGATACTGATGTGATGAAAGAGCTTTTGAAACATGGATTACATGTTGACTCCAAAGATCGCCATGGAATGACTGCTCTTGAAGTTGCAACTTCAGAAAACCTTACAGACATGGTGAAATTTCTTTTGATGAATGGAGCTGATGTTAATGATAACATCAGGCAGAAGATTCCATCTTTGAATTTGAATGAAATGCTGCAAAAACGAGAGATAGGACATCGTATATTAGTGCCTGACACGTTACGTGAAGATGCAATCAGAGGGCATGAAGATGAGCATGATTGCTGCCGGGGAAGTTTTAAGGATGCCCGTTCTTCAAGTTTAAGCATAAGAGTGAGCCTGTATAGAGGTCATCCTGTGTTCAGGAGAGACACAAACTGCACTGAACCTGGAAGGTTAATCAGGTTACCAAAATCACTTGCAGAGCTCAAAAGTATCGCAGGTACTTGCATCGTTTTCTTTGTCATTCTTTTCTGATCATTTTCATTCAAGCCAACTGCAGACCTTTTTTTATGAAATTGCTTTATGCACTGGATTTAGTCACTGAAAGATCTCAAAATGCAGAGTCTATTGTACTTATGTCCTGTTTCAAAATGTCTGTGGTACAAATTAGTTATTCTAAAGTATTCTTTCTCTACTCCGCACAAGTGTTTCACTGGTGGCCTAGTAATCTTAGAATCATGGAAATGCTCAAGCCATAACTCATACCTCCTTAGCTAAAATTATTTTAGTTCATGAGAAATTAAAAATTCAGATATCCTTTTTTCTCTTTTTTTTTTCCCCTGAAATTACACTCATTCACATACAACATCCTGTCTTCATAACCTCTGATGTTTGCATAAAAGTTGACCAGAGTCACTTCTCTTGTAACTTTTCTTGCCAGGTGAAAAGTTTGGATTTAATGCAACAGATGCTTTGCTGATGAATGAAGAAGGAGCTGAAATCGACTCTATTGAAGTCATAAGAGATAACGACAAACTTTATCTAATCGAAGACCCTGATTCTCTAACATAGTATAACTACTGATCCTTAACGGATCAAATACAACAATAAACTCATATAGATTATTGCATCACCATCTTAAAAGTCCCAAACTGGGATCTTTTAGGAGCCCAAATTCCAAATGTGGGGGCACTTGTAACTGTAGAAAGAAATACCAGTCCATGCTCAGTTCTTTTTCATGTAACATGAGAAAACAAAGTAACTTGATATAAATAGTTGTGAGTACTAAAAATTTGTCATTCTATTCTACGGATGACAGCTCTTTCCATTTCAATGCTTTCTATTAGCAAAAAGAATAAGAATTCATTGATGGCATTACTTTGATAATATATATATCAAATCTAGATCCTCTGAACAACAACTGAGAGACAGAAATACTGATATGGGGTTGGTTGCAGTTGCAGTTGCAGGGAAACTTGGGAACATCAACCTGAATAAAAGAAAGAACTCCCAGGTCTTCTACTGCCTTTTATTTTTGCAGTGGGATGAGGTAATATAAGCACAATCCTCTGCTGCTTGCATAGTTGTACTATTTTTTTTTTTTTTTTTTTTGTTTTAAGCTGCTGAAATGACATTGCACTGTCTTCTTACATTATATTTTTGTGCAAAAATCTGCATTTTCTTAACAGCTTCAAACGTTACCTTTTGCTACTTTTTTGCATTTTTGAGGAACTTAAAAGGGCAAAGAGTGATGTAGTAGTAGTAGTAGTAGTAGTAATGGGAAATTAACAAAGTGAACATGATTTTTTTTCTTTTTTTCTCTTGAGTGTACCATTAATGTTTATTGTTCGTGATTGAGTGTGTCATTTAGTGTTCACCCATGCTAGAGATTGACTGATTGATTGATTGATTGATGGGATGGATGGATGGATGGATGGATTTGATATTTTTGAGATGGGGAAAAGTTGTAATTAGTGTATCTGATGATATGATATGATAAATCCTCGAATAGTTGGAAAAATAAACAAACAAACAAACTGCAGAGGGTGTTGTTTGTCGCTCGTGACCAGAACATTTTTTTTTTTGTGTTGAGATACAGTGTGCAGTCCACCAGGAAATATGGCTAATGAGAGAATATGCTATTCCTAGTGTTTTGCAATCAAAGCACCACCACTTTGGCTGGCTGGCTGGTTAGTTTTCTTAGTCCTCTTTTCTTTTGGTTTTTCCATGCAATCTGTTCTTTTTCTCAACTCTTAGATTTGATTGACAACTATTTCTCTCTCTTTATCTCTCTCTCTCTCTCTCTCTCTCTCTCTCTTTCCAGTGGCAGCATCACAAAGTTCGATCATGGTGTCACATCCTCTCCATGATCCCTCCACACTACAATTCTTGGTTACTTCTGTTCTTACTTGAAAGCAGCACCTTCTTGAAAAAGTAATTAGGTCCTAGAATACTGCCTTTTCACTATTATTATTATTATTATTACTCAAATTTATTTTCCTGTATACATATGGATTCAGGGTTTTATTTCTTGAGATTAATACATCATGAAGTAGAGCTATAATCATAACAAATTATTAGTTAAAAGGAATTTTCAAGAAAACTTTTTTAGAAAGTTTTTAATTAGTCAGAATAGTAATTTTGAATATAGAATGATCTAATTAAACAGATAATATTCTTTTCTACCTCCAACTCCACTTTTTTTTTTCTTTTTCGTGTGTGTGTGTGTTGTTGGGGTGGGGGGCGAAGGTGGGAGTTCACTGTATACAAAAGAATAATAATTATTCCTTTCGGAGGAGGGAAAAAAGCAGAAAAGAAATGAAGAATGGTGCCTGAAATAGAATGCTGGGGACACAAAAAAGGGAAGCATCTCTGTATAAATAAATCTGCATTCATGGAACCTCATCATTTTTTTTCTACTAAATTAACAAAAAAGCAGAACAAAACAAGGAGGAAGAACAACTCCCCCCCCCCCCCCCCCCCATTGTGGAGTTACTTTCTATTTCTTTTATATATATATAAAAAAAAATGAAAGAGAGAGAGAGAGAGGGGAGGGGGGAATTGGAAGCAGCCAACACAGCACTCAATTCCAAAGAGAACAAAATCAAACTTGAAAAATGGGCACAAAAAAAAAAAAAAAAAGAGAAGAATCTGAGTCAAAGTAGTCAAACTTTTACCGCCCAAGAACAAAGAAGCACAAAAAAAAAAAAAAAAAACAAAAAAAAAGCCCTCTTAGAATAAAGAGCTCCAAAAAGATACAAAGATTTTTCTCTCTAAATTTACCCTCCTTTCCTTTCCTTTGTCTATACCCTTCTTTTCTTAAAAGCTTCAATGAAACATTCCATTATTATTATATGTCATTTGTTTGATTCTCATCCTAACACCTACACATACACACCCACATACACACACACACACATATATATATATATATTCCACCCGAATATTTTACTTATCACGGATAAAAAATAACGTATCTTTCTTTTAGTCAAAAAAAAAAAAAAATTAAAATATCTTTTATTTTTACTTTCTTTAATAAGAATAATTAATAAGTATAAATTATATAACACTAATTATAGAAATATTAAAAAAAATTAATAAATACACCTTTTCCTAATGTGAAAAAAATTTGAGAGAATACTTATATTAATTTTATAACTTTAAAAAAAAAAATGAAGATTTTTGGCTCAAATACAACTTAAACATGTGACATTTTACATTTATTAGTAAGATTGTTTATTTCGAAGAAATTTTGGAACTTTTAAA
>JAXGGT010000054.1:2149487-2167245 GCA_035583425.1 Marsdenia floribunda | reverse complement strand
ATGGTTGCAAATTTTATGAACTATGAACTTCACCATTAGTGTTCGATAAAATGCCTCGCTGAGCCTCCCATATGTACTACTACTATAGATGTTGAAGAGGTTGGTTCTTCCCCCTTCAATTTCGACAACAGTGGAGCTGATTTGCAGGTTCGAGCTTCTCACAGATTGGAGCTTTAGCTCATCTTCGAAGCTGGCTAAAGAAGCTCCATGATGAACCCGTCCATCTTTCGTTCACCCAAAAGATCAAAATACCCTTGGAGTTTTTTTTTTTTTTAAAACGGATGAACGGTGTTTTAACTGAAAATTTGGATGGAGAGACTTTAATCACACAATTTGAATAGATTAAGGATCTATTTGACAAAAAAAATAGATTTGAAACTTTAACTACCAATTATCAATAGTTTGAGACTGAATGTGCCCATTTGCCAAAATATAAAACAAACTTATAGAATCGTAACTTACACCAAAACTAAGTATGGAACTAAATACACCAATTTGCCTACTACACAGATAAATAGTTTGTTTGAATTATTCCAAAAAAGTCGTCCTCTACTGAAACTGGCATTCAATGCGCGGGCCCATTGGTACTGACACCGAAGTTGGTGAAATCCACTTATAGATGCAGGTAGAAATTAGGGATGTCCATTAAAATTATATCCGATAGAAAACTTGTATACCGATCCCATTTTGATTGAAAAATCCCCGCTTTGACCAAGTTCGGGGATGGAAACTGTGATTCCCCTAAACAAAAAATAGGGGATGGAGATGGAGATGGTATTCATCATTAATTTCCGACCCCGCTCTATCTCCGTCCCCACAAAATATATATATAATATTTTTAATTATATACTTATATAAAATTAAAATTATAATAGGAATTTTTTAAAAAATTTTAAAAAAATCATAATAAATATTTAATAAATATTATAATTATTTAATAATACAAAAAATAAGTGATAAAAATTCTCTGTGGGAATCCCCAATCCCCAACGGGGCGAAGATGGTATGAAAAAAAAAAATTCCCACAGAAAATGAGAACGGGGAATATATGTGAGAACCAGGGATGGGGATAGGGGAAGAAGTCCCCGCATATCCCTGTTGCCATCCCTAGTAGAAACCACTACCCTCCTCGGCAGGCACGTGCTTGTTAGAACTTAGAAGCGCGCGTTTGACCGCTACGCTCGGCATCGCGGTCCAAGGATTTCATGATATTTTTTACATTTAAGGCGTTTCCCATTTGTCCCACAGAGATTTGCCCGTAAAATAATCTACCCTTGCTTGGCGGGTTTCAAATGGCCAATTAGGTGGTGGCAGCAATAAACAGCAAAATGCTCACGTACCCATGGGCCTCGCCAAATATAAATTAACCCAAAAGCTATCCATCAAAACTGAATCAGTAAAAAACAAGGATCCTCACTTCATCAGTTCAATTCGGCTTAATTGTACAAGTTCTCTATTAACCAGGAAGGTATATCAATGTACAGACACCAGAATGAACCTCCTCTTTAGTAACATTTACAACATGTTTATTACAGATGCTTCCAACCATGAGTTTGATATTTACAGAAGCACCACCATGATCACAGCTTCACCACCAAAACCGACTCTCCCTACAAGAAAACCAAGGCAAAATGGAATTATTTTTCCCTTTTGTTTTTCCCCTCATGGAGAAGCAGGAAGAACGAGAGAGCTATGATACGATGGAAAACCTAAGCATCAAAGTTGAACAGCAGCCATCTCCCTAACACGTTGCAACCTCCTCCTTCGATGATATAGCCCAAAGACATACAATACAAACGAGAGTGCCATAGCTGAGTAATCAAAGACATCAATAACATTTTGTTGACCTAGAAAGGGCAAGGAGCAGATATGAGTACAACAGTGTCAGACAAATACTTCTAGTTCTCAATGAAATAGCACCACGAAGGTTCCCGAGATATAATATCAAGAATGCCCTCAAGGGCTAAACATCAGAACATCTGGGAAACCCAAATGGACGATATATTGCTATTACTGCATCTGTAATCACTAAACAAGCATTTAATGGTAAGCATCATCATTCAAATCTACAATATCTCACCTATACGCAAGAAATCCAAGGGGCTGAATGTGTAGAGTAGACCCAAAATCATCTGTAAAAATGCAGAAATATAATTGTTACATATTAAAGGTGAATGTTGAAAGGACAAACAGTTAATATATCAATTAAGCAGACATCTTTGCCAGATATGCCAAGTAGAACCGAGCATAAAATGGTAGTGGACTTAAATCTCAAAACCAACAGTGTTAGAAAGAATTTTCAGAACACTTAACTGCAAAAATACGCAATTTGTTGAGGTGAGCACCGGGTCTGTCAGGATTCATCATATCATGAAACATTCGCTTCATGTATAGGGGCAGCTCAAGCAACCTCTGCAAAAGAGACCAAAAAAGAAGAAATTAAAGGCATACAAGTAATCTTCTTTTGGCTTGTCCTTTTGCTTTAGAGAGGCTACAAATAATCATATATAAAAAGTTCCTTCACAAGAAAGCATGAAATTCACATACTGTTAATCACAAAATGTTACCATAGTTGCTATACTGATAAAATTCACATAATTTTGGTAATTACTACAACCAAATACTCAGACAGAGAGCAAGGAGAATTTCTGCCATGTATCTGATGTAACACCACATTCAGTTATTCTGAGGCATTAGGTCAGCTAAGTCTTAATCCATGAAAATATAGTTGTTAACCGGATTTGCAAATGACCTACAGACTCTCAGAGACATGTACCTGAAAGGCTGAAACATCTAACATCATTTTGAAGCCCAAATACTAAAAACTGACAAAGGACTTTGGGACCAGCTCTATTCCATATCTTAAAGGAAACAAATGGTGCTACTTAGTGAAGTATCCAAAGAAATTTCCCAGATCAAATAGTTAACGTAATAAAATTGATCAAAATTAGGAATGGTTGGAGGGGAAGCAGGATAGTCAACAAATGTAACATAAATTGGATTACTCACTTACACACACACATGTATATATATTCTGAAAACATCCCCTACATTTATTCAGTAAAAGATATATGCTAACCAGGAAAAGCCCATATCTCCCTCCCACAAAAAGGCGATTATATCGACGGATATTCTTCAGAATTTCAGTAGTGTCATCTTCCTGACGCTGGCCCAACGATGCCTGAGGTGTCAAACTAGTAATCTTCCGTGTGCACATTGGGCAATTGCAAGGCTGAAGAGCTGCACCATAGTTCCAATATTGTAGGATGCAACCTCCTGGAGGAAAGAAAAAAAGAATTGCAAGGCATGTTAAGTGGTAAAAGGATCAGCACCACACTACATGATAATTTTTAACTCCTCTATGAACTGTCCAGCTATAACATATCTTTTACCAATTTGTAAAAGTAAAGTATAGAAAACCGTACCCCCATTTGACCTACCAACACTAATTTTCACTTACACATCATGGCCAATACTCTTGACGCAAAATCTTGGCATAACCTTTCGATGACAAAATATGTAGAAATGTACCAATGTTAATAGCTCCAAGCCACATTATTGGAATAAAAGAACTATTTCAGAGAAAATTTTCTGTAATTACCACTAAAACACTAACGTTACTGAACACAACACATTCTTCAGTTTCATTTCCACAAGTTTCTCCAATTAATAGTTATTGTCCTCGAAATTCACCCCAAAATCACAAAAGACAAAATATCTTCAGCCGTTCATAACAGATTACGATCAAATTACTCATACAAGTAGAAACAAAGGATCAAACATACCGCAATACCAGTGGCCGCAAGGAGCTTTGCAGGGTACAACAAAAGTACCAAAGCAAATAGGACAGCAATCATCAGTAGGAGGACTATCAGTGTTCCTCCTCTCCTCCACACCAGGAGTACTCGTGGCCGGTAGTTGAGCATTCGTAACAGCCTTGGAACCCTCGCCTTCATCCGTAACCTTTACTTCACCAGGCGACGACGCCGTATCCTCCATTTCGCCATTCCCTTCTCCGCTACTACTACTGCTGCTGCTACTTTTATTAACACAAATTCCAATCCGGCTCGAAGACACCTCCGGAGTCTCATATCCATCCTCTTCCTCCTCCTCGCCGGCAACCATTCCAACATGTTGTTGTTGTTGGTGGTGGTGATGGCGGTAGTGGTGGTTTCCATTGAGATTTAGGTTAGGATTCGTTGTTCCTCGAGGAGAAATCAGGCGTAGGCGAGGGAAGAGTTTCATTGGGTGGGGAGTTTAATCACAAAAGGTGTACGTGGCGAAAATGGAAAGGAAATTTTGATGGAATCTATGAGATGATGAACCCAAGGGAGGAGAGAAGAAGAAGAAGAAGAAGATGACGACGACGACGACGACGACGAGGCGATACATAATTAATAATTAATAATTAATAAATAAAAGTGGCCTACAAAACAATAATGGGACCCACTTCTTTAATTTTTTTAATTATTTTTTTGATCTCTTACTTTTCCATGGGTTATCTATCTGCTCCCTTCTTGTTTTCTTCCTTACTTTTTACACACAGTTTTTTGAGAAAGGAAATCAAATGAGGTTTTCTCTCAATGCAGAAAAGGGAGGGAGGAATAATGCAGTGAAAACAAATTTTCTCCCTAAACCCTTTTTTTTTTTGTTTTTTGTGCTTTGAAAATTTGAAATCTTAAAAAAAAAAATTAGATTTTAATAAAAAGATTAATATACTAATCCTATTATTAATAAAAAAAATGTTGTATACATATATATTTAAAAATTTGCGAGATTTTTTACTCTATTTAATTTAAATTTGTAATTTTTCTTAGTTAGAGAATAAAATTATTCAGAATAATTACTTTTTATTAAAATAAAAAGGAAATATTAATAAAACTGTTTAAAGTTTTATTATATTTTCTTCAGTAAATAACTGTTTAAAAAGGAAAAAAAAAAGGAAAAGAAATTATATTTATGTAGCAAAAACGTGATATGTATGTTTTCTCTTCTTAAAAGTTAAAATCGTACGCTTTCTTATTCTTGCAAACACAAATTATTATTTTATGAGCTAAAATCCTAAAATTAAGTGGTCGAAATTGGCATTTAATTAACTTGGATTGCAACCTACCCTCCAAACATTTAAGGTCTATTTGTAACACAAAAAAATAAAAATAAAAATAAAAATTAATCAACTTTTTTATTTTTCTTTAAAAATAAAGTAAAATTTAATTTTGTTAATATAAAATATAATTTACAAATTTGATTTTTTTAATAAATAAAAAATTATCCAAATTTTTATAAGAAGTTGAGAAACTTTCCCAAACATTGTTAGTTAAGTTTCTTCCCTTAAACTCTTTACTTACCTACCAAGAGGTTTAGGGGTTGAATCTCCCCTTCTTCCTAACTTGTCAAAAAAGTGTAAGAGTAACCCTCACTCGAGTATTCCACAGTTCAAAACATCTTTACACTATTGAACTTCTCTGATTGAATTAATTTGGATCAAAAGGTTCGAAATACTACGGTAAAAAAAAAAAAAATGTTTTGTTTTTTTACCTTTTCAAGTAAAGTAAAAGTTTCATAATATTTAGATACCTATTTGATTTAATTTAGTTTTTTTTTTTTTTTTTTTTTGAGTTCTTGATACATGTTGAAGAGTACAATGAGGAAAAAAGGGGAGGGAGAGAGGAAAGTAAAGACACATAATATAGTACGTCCCGTGTAAGGAAAAAGGAAATAAAAGGGAGAAGGGAAAAAAAAAAAAGGAAATCAGTGGACCAGAAATTAGTGATCTGTCTGGGTACGTTAGATTTTAATGGAACTCATTAAACTTTATCAGTTTCAAATGGTTATCAGGGAAAATAATAATAATAATAATGAATCTACATAGTAGTAGGTACTATGTTAACAAATTTGGGGATTATATTTTGCCATTTTGGACCTGTTACTCTTTAGTAGGCAGCAACAGCCAAAATGCATCAAACAAAATATATTTATTTTCACTATATAATCCCACCAATGTTTACATTAATTAATACCTCCATCTCAAAATTTATATTCCTAAATTATTGGTGGCAAAGAATTTATGCATCTATACATCATTCACTTTTGTAAGAAAATAAGAATAAATTCAAATTTATCCACTAGTTTTACACATTGTATTCCCCTGATGATATATATATATATATATTTTGATGAGTGGTTACCGTTACGATTAAAAACGCATCGGAAAATCCGACGCATATATTGTACACTATTCACCACAAAGAAGCTCAATCACAGTTTTAAAAATGACCTTAAAGAAAGATGCAATAAAAATAAAAAATAAATAAACAAGTTAATAGTCTAAGCATATACCTTAGCTCCTGGAGTTGACCATGAAGGCAAAACTCTTCCTCCATCATTCACATCAACCTTCAAGTTTGATCCATTATTTTCCAGTTCAAGGTTAGAGTCATCAAAGTCAATATCCACATCGAAAAATTCCTCGTAAGGATCTGGCGGCTGTCCTTTTTCAACAGATTCAACATTTGTGTTCTTTTTCTTGAGAGTTCTTTTCTTAGAACGACCAGTGGCTTCACTGAAATCATCCTCATCTTTTGAATTTTCTGACAGTTTGCTTAAGTCTCTTCTTCTCTTCATGGATTCGTTACTGTCATTACTGCTGCTACCGCCATTCTTTTCTGTCTTGTAGTGTTCTCTGATAGTGGCCTCAATGGTTTCTAACACCCTTTCTCCATACTTGGTTACTTTTGCTCTACATCCGACCAAAACATGGTTAACTATGCGCATTTGATAATAGTGAAACCACTGCCGTAACCAACACGTAAAACTTACTTGCTAACTCCATTTATCTCCAGAAGCTCATCCTTGGTTCTCGGTATTCTCTTGCTTATCTGCTGTAGTGTAGCATTCCTGACACAGGATGCTTGTGTTATTTTATCAATTATCAAAAAAAAAAAAAAAAAAAAATGACACTAGAAGTCTACCACAGCCACATCCCCTTCCCCTCAAAACCAAAAAAAGTTTTGATGTGTTACTTCCCACGCTTGCTATGTTCCAACCATCTTCCATATAAATCACATGTGAATTTGACATCCAACTTGTTTTTACAATGATTTATGAAACCTTACCCAAAAATATGATATGCCATGACCCCTTCTGCTGATTCCTTAACAAGAGCAGTTCGAAGAATCCGCAGTGCAGAATAGAGTTTGGCTGCAAGGTCCTAGGTATATGCATGCCAAAAAAAAAAAAAAAAAAAAACAGAAATAAGAACACTACTTTACTGGTTCAATGAACAAAGGATTCTGCAAAAGAAAATTCCTCTTAAACCATAAGCTAACCAAATCAACTTGATTTTCAGGTTGTCCAACCACTTCAGGGGGACTTTGCTTTCCTGATATTAATGAGCCTTTTGCCGGTGTTTTTTCAGACCTACACAAAGCAGGTTTTGTTGAGGAGGGAAATCTGCAAGGAAAAGAAAATTTCAGAATAACGTGAAACCATAAGTAGTGGTGATCAGCTGAACTACTAGGCAGACATGGATAGGACGTTCTACAATGTCATGAATATGTGCCAGCCAAAAGAGAAATAAGTTTAAGGACCTTTATCAGTACTTCCAATACATTGCAAATATCATGATTCATCTTCCATTTAATTTAGACATATTTAGAGAAGTTTCTACCAAGGTTGCAATGAATGTCAATGGATTGATCTCATAACTCTTTTACTGAAGAGAAAGTTTCATCACACCGACTGCACGAATGTGAGTTAGGAGCAAAATGATAATTTAGCAAAATATACTATTCAAGAAAAAAACTGGTTCTGCACATAGTTGAAGCAATGTCTAAGATTGAATGTCTCACATAAATTCTTCATTCCAAAAGTACGAGGGGAAAAAAGAAGCAAGACAAATAATGGAGAATCAGTTAATATTGATGGCCATAGCTCTAGGATAAAAAATTAAAAAAAAAAAAAAAAAAAAAATCATCATCATGAAATTTTTTAATACCCAATCACAAAATACTACAAGAAAATATCTACTTTAGACTATAAGCATGTAAACCCCTAAGTCTGCAAATCCTAACAATTTGGCAAATGCTCCTAGGTTGTCGATTCTCCCACTAACATGAATAGAAGTTCTTCACCTAAAATTAGTTCTCAAGATGATATACAAGATCTCACATGCATATTCAAGGCAGCAATTTACAAGAAAACAAACCTCAATATAATTGGCCTGCTACCAGCGAGCAGATTGTAGGCCTTCGAATTATTCACCTGAAGAAACCAATCCATCAAATGACCAATGATCACTATTATTCAACCGGTATTAGAGAATTACAAATCAAATGAAACATAATTCAAAATAAACCTCTCATACCTTTAATACAGATGATATAGATCCAAAAACGTCACTTTTCTTAATGTCCTCCATGAGAACATCCTCAATAACAAGATGACGCAGCACACGAGATGCTTCACCCTTGGGAAGATGTTTCCCAGCTCCATGCAAACTCAGGGCTTCATGTTTATGTTTCTTTACCTAGATTTTACAAGAAAATATCACTACTAAGATTACAAGCCCAAAGAGTAACAAGCAGAACCAGAAATACTTCTTCAGTACATACAAACTGGTTCAAGGAACCCCTGTAGACTTCTAAGATATGAGCTGATGAAAACTGTTGTCCTGTCATCTTCACAAGCCCAACCTGAGAAAAGCATGGGCATCCCACTTAAGTGAAATAATCCATTCTGTGCAGAAACTGAGAAACACCATGCATTAGCCAGAAATATGAGATCGGAAAATGTCAAGAGAAACAGACCAGTTGCTTTGCTATTGCTGTGACATCTTTCTCGATGCAGTTTTGAGTCTTGGAGCAATTGTCACATGTTTTCTGGCAATTGACAGAATCAAATTTTTCTCCAAAATGGATCAGTTGTACAAGACGTCGGCAATCGACATCATTTTCACAGTAACTGACCTGAAAAATTTTAGGTTGATAAAACAATTTCCAACAACAATAGTGATTTGAGCAGTTTGAGTTTTCCTAAGTACCATTCTCAGAAGATTTTCAGTATTTGTTTCCAATATTCTCCCACTATTTGATGTAGAACGACTAAATCCAGATGAAAGTGAATTCTGCTCTGCAATTCCTTGACTAATCATATGCTTGACTCGTATCTGGAAAAGGAAGAGAGCATATGCACTTGTAGAGCAGCATTTAAAAGGAAAAAAGTAACAGCAAGTAGACAGGATCGAAACTTGACCAGAAGATATTAGGCAAACAATCATAAATTACTGCAACAAGCCAAAATAAAAATGTAATCAAACAGTATAAGATGGCTAAAGGGAACTCACATAATCACTGTAACTGTAGTACAAGACGCAAGATGAAGGCAGGCCATCTCTACCAGCACGACCACACTCCTAAATATCGGAAAAACAGAAAACCTTGACAATTAGGCAGTTTCAAGACCTCTATATCTTAAGATGTTACCATTGTTTTGCTCCGTAAAATTATTTAAAAAAAGAAATGCAGGTTACAGGAAAACCTGATGGTAGCCTTCAATTGACTTTGGAAGAGAGTGATGAATGACAAACCGAACATCAGGCTTGTTAATGCCTGGAATATCTTAAGTGTAAGTACAAACCATTACAGGCTGTAAAGACAACATCAGAAGTAGTTATTCATACCCATTCCAAATGCAACAGTAGCACATATGATATTAATCTCATCCTTGCTCCATTGCTTCTGAACAAATGCACGGTTTGCTGAATCCATGCTACCATGGTAAAAAGCAGCTTTATGACCATAATCCTGTTAGCAAAATATGTGTCGTCATAAACAATCAGAAGTATCCAGGCACCACGGCTGGGGTGAAACTTACCAAATTGCTTAATTAATTGTACAAAAATGAATCAAAATCTTTTACCATTGTCAGTATATTAGAACCAGAGGTTGTTAAGAATAGATGTGATATGAATCCTACAGCAGGAAATATCTACAATCTCATTTTAAAAGGAGTTCGGCAGAATAATGATAATGGACCTTGGCAACATCATGAAGAAGAAAATACTCTAAATTAGCGTACAAATAGGAAATCCATCACTATGACACAGGAAAGAGCTCCAATTCTACTGTCTTCAAGGCAGAAAAGGATAAATATTTTAAACCTTCTAGGAGCAAAACACAGCCTAAGAACTAAACTCGGACCTCCTGATTAGGTACCTACAATTATCTATATAAGAATCAAATTTATGGCAACACAACAACACGAGCAGGATCTTCACACAAAAAGGTGTCTCATTGCACTTTAAACTATATTGTAGAAGATCTGTCTGCCAAATCAACACTTAGTTTAACATCATATGAATTGTTAATGGGAAATTGGCTGATTTATCCTTAATGTTGTCGTCCTCAATGATTTTTTATTAGCCAATATAGTCCTTAATCTTTCCATATGCTACCATTTTAGTTCTGTTTAGGCTATTTAGGGTACATGGCAAAACACATGGGAGGGACTAAATTGGCAGGAGGTGAAAAGATAGAGACTATATTTGCAAAACAAAAAATTATTAAGGACAAAAACATGACTGACCGTAAAATTTAAGAACTAAATACGTCATTGTCCCATTATTAATTGTATATAGCTTATGAAATGCATGCATACTGAAGGCCAAATACAATTCAAGGTGGACACAGTTAATGAATTGAAGAGCGTAAGTCCTAGTGCTCGGCAAATTTCCACATTTCAGACTGGTGACCACGATCTAACAGCAACCTTATTGTTTCACCAAGGCCTGTCCTTGAGTATGTATGTATATATATCATCTTTCAATTACTAGATTGTACCATTCAGAGAACTAGTTTCCCCCATTTAAGTCTTAAAAAGCAGAATTATGTAAATCATCTATGTAATTAGAAGAATTAATCTGCCATCTCCTCTGTCAAATTATTCTTTTGAAATAAACTATCAACCTTTTCGATCTCAGCAGCAATATTCTTATCAATTTTCACACCCAAAATGTTCAACAAGAATATTGTCATCACCTTTTAGGTGGAAAACCCGAAAATGATATTTACCTTTAACTTCTCAGCAACTTTTTCACAGTCCATTCTCGAAAGACAATAAATGATTCCGCACTCATCAAAATGATTCTGTTTTATGAAGTTATCAATATCCTCAACACATTTCTTTGTCTTGGGGATAACAGAATATCTGCAATATAGGCAAGATAAGTGAGGCATGTACAATTATTTGATTTTTAGTTGGAAAATGCTTTATTTTAATTGATCGGTACCGTAGGTTTGGACGATTAAAACTTTGCCGGAAAATGATGCAATTGACGAGACCAAGAGCTTGCACAACATCTTCTTTGACACTAGTTGTTGCAGTAGCAGTCAAGGCCAAGACAGGGACATCTGGAAACTTTTGTTTCAGTATACCAAGACCCTGGAGAAATGAACTAAACATATGAATATCTACTAAAATATGAACAAGTAGTAGCTTATCAAGAATTGGATTTTATTCAAAGGAAACTTGATACCTGATAATCTGGTCGAAAATCATGTCCCCACTGGCTTACACAATGAGCTTCATCAATAACTATCCTAGCAAGTAATCCACGAGCATGTAGACTCTCCAAGTGTCGCACCAGAACATCACTTCTGCAACATTAGTTACATAGCACATTCAGCACTAATCACATGAGAATTTTTTTTTCCTGAAATCTGGCTGAAAATGTGATTTAGAAACTCAAATGTACGACAAGCTATATCAATTGAAGAATGAACCAAAGAGTTTGACATAGTACTTACTAGGTGCAATACCATGCAATTCATTTTTTTCAAATACAAAAATTCCTCAAGGAATATGTGACACTAGCATTTAACATATGGATAAGACTTCCAGGGAAACTTACTTACAGGCAAATGCATCGCAAGGTTTTTGCTTTACAATAAATTAAAAGAACAAGATTTTTTCAACCTGACTCCAGCTTGTGAACTGGCAGATTAGGTTTCCTGAATAGAAAAGGTCTAGGATGTAGGTCAACCTAAGAGAGAGAGAAAGAGAGGGAATCAAAGGAACAGAGCTAGCACCAGACATCATCCAGCACTCATAGACAAGATACATATGTCTCTTCTGCCATACAAATTGAGTCCATATGTTGATACATTAAGAAAAGAAGTAGTACAAATAATATATGTTATTGAACCGTGCTTTGATCTGATGAATAGGATGTAAAACAATGAATCATTTAGATCTAATCAAGCAATCAAATCCATATCCAGTGTGAATCAGTTTGGATGGCATATAGGAAGATGGCCTGTTTTGATACCCTTGATGAGAGCTCACAGCTCAAACAATGACATTGCTTGTTTGGCAGCATCATAATCAAGTTCAGTTAAGAAAGAAATATTTAATCAACTTTTAACACTATACCAAGTATTTCTTTGTTAAGAAACATCACACATTATAGCTCACAAGATTCCTCTACGAGTTAGAGCTTTATCTACTTTGTAAATTGGAATACATATATGTGTAGACTGAGGAACCAGTAAAGAAAGAAAGAGCAGTTTCTGGCAGCTTCAGAAGAAATCTATCTAATGAAGCACATCAAGTTAATTTGGAAACAAAACACGTACTTGGCAACTTTCTCAGGGGTGACATAAAGTAGCTTGTATTTAGAATAGTCTGTATTGACCTCCCTCAAAATCTCTTGTTGTTCAGTCCATTCCATGTTGGCACTTAGATAAGCAGCAGGTATGTTTGCCTATAGAGCAACAAGTTATTGAAAAAAGAAACTGAGTTGAGGATACTTGAACATCAAGAGAAAAAAAAAATCAAGTAGATGAACTAAAATCCCACATACCTGTAGTAGATGCATTATTTGATCTTGGATGAGAGAAACAAGGGGTGAAATAACCAAAGTTATCCCAGGGCATACAAGAGCAGGGAGCTGCCAAAGAAGATTTGAAATTGTCCAGTCATTAACATGGTACTAAATAAACCCAAAAGCCTACAGAGTACACAAATACCAAAAATGGAAGTAACAGTTGCAATTTATATCTATTAGCAAATATAGATATAGAAAACATTGTGCGAGAAAATAACTTACATAAGAGAGCCAGTAAATGGACAAAAAGATTACAAGGAAAGAATTTTCATCACTCAAAAATCTGAAAACTAACCAAGTACAACATACTTGGAAATACTATCAATCCATTTAGTAGTGACAATCAACTTCACCAAAAAAAATATCAATAGTTTTCTTTTTTTACTTATAGACACCATATAAGAGAGTAACTCCAGCTTGGGCTGAGAATAAATTAACTGCAATGTACAGTGCTCATAAGAACATAAGTCTCTTGAAAGAGTATTTTCAGCTCATTTCATTACAGTAAGCACATGAAAATAAATTAGAATAGCCTATTGTGATAAGTTAGTTACCAAAGTCCCATCTTGCAGGTTCATACCTGATATGTTAGGCTCTTTCCTCCTCCTGTTGGCATTAGCACAAACACATCATGTCCGCTCATAGTTGCATTGATCACTTCTCTTTGATTGGGACGGAAGGAATGATTGCCAAATACCTTCTTGTTATTTGCCTAAACAATGATGAGAAAGATACAGAAAGGGCAATTCAGTGCTCATCTCAAACATAAAAAACATAAATAATTAGAAAAACAACCTCTAGCTCTTTTGTCCACTGAAAATCCCGGCGACTCCATTTTTTGTCACTTGACCCCTCAATATAATTGACATCAACATACTTAGGAACATATCGTTCCCTTTCCACAGGAACTGTTGAAGCTCCATACCAGTCAGGAGAAGAGAATGACATTGATGAAGAATTGCACCTATCAAAACCATTGTATTCATTGTGTACAGAGAAATGCGGATCAGTCCGAGAAAGACCAATCTTGAAAGAGGACGACTGAGGAGTTTCATATTGAAATGTCATCCTTGTTGCTGTAGATGCAGAGAAATGTGACATTTTCCTTTCATCGTTGACTGATGTAGCACGAATATGTTTTTCAAGTTGCTGAATTTGTGTATTCAGTTGCAGCCTAAATTGAAAAATGATAACAAGCTGTAAGCTGATAAGTTCTGGATGTACTGGAGGAAGAATGTGCAAAAGCGAAAATAACAGAAATAATCATAAGCACATATATATTTAAAAAGAAGAAAAGTAGTGACATAGAGAAAGTGGCATGAATCAGTAACATAGGTAGTTTTCATATTGCTTATCTATCTTCTTGTCTAAATGTCTTTATAAATAACAAAAATAAATGAAAGGAGACAATAGGGGCTAGCAAACCTGTCTTGGCGAAGCTTCTCTATCTGATCAACATTTAGGTTATTGATATTGTCAAGAAGATCATTTGATATTCCAATTAGCATATCCTTCATCTCCTGCAAATGTACTGAAGCTTCTGGGCAAGATCCTAGCTGTGATAAAATTAGGAATCAGGCACTGCCTCCTGTGAATCCCAAACATGTAATGAAAAGGGCAATGAGGGTACTATTCCATACGTTAAAACCATGACTGCACTTCAAGCACAATTCTGGAGGTAAACTTGACCCCTCAGGTCCTTCAGAATTTCCTTTACTTGCAATAGGAGTGAGTGGAGGAATCTTAGAGATTGATGGTTGAGGCGTACAAGTTGATTGGTAGTGTTCCATAACTATTTGGTCCACATCAATATTCTGAATGAGACATTGACAAATAAAATTACATATGTTGCGTGTTATCAACATAATCCATCTAATAATTGACAATCAGAAAAGAAAATAAAAATATTTTGTGTTTCTTAGCCAGCCGTCATCAAATTAAGATTATCAAAGCATGTTCAAATTCTAAAATCCCTCATATAACCTCAATCTGAGCAAGTCCAAGAAACTTCATAAAACTACTGCTTGTTAATACTAGATGACATATCATTTTTTATACCACACTAATTTGATTGCTTGTGTTACATGCAAACTAAATAGATTACCTCGAGTATGTTATCATCAATGTCATTATCATAAGCATTTCCAGACTTCTGCATGTCATCAAACTGCACCACAAAGTTGCTGGATACACCATGCATAGCCTGTGGATAAGAATTGTTACTTCTTGCAGCAGGCACAGTAGTATGCTTGTTCAATGACTTTCTCTCTTCAAACGCACCACTGGCAGTTGGAAGATTAGAGGCTCCCATGAAACCTCTGGGCTCAACAACTTTTGCAGAAGTGTTAGTACCAAAGGCTTGATGTATTTGTGCACGTCCTTGGAATGAACTATTTGTGTCCAAAAAAGATTGCTCAGAAGCTTGCCTAGATTCTCCAGATACAGAAGTACTAAAGTCTTTAGCTATTGGTTGAGTTTTGCCAGGTTTTACATAGTTCTTGGAAGAAAGCTTTACACTTGATAGCATTTGCCAAGCCTGACAAAGTAGTATAATACAAAGAAAGCACAATATGTACAAGATTAAAAAGTGTTGATAGATTAATATAAAGATGAAACTGATCAAAAAAGTTGAGAATATTTCCTGAACTAACAAGAGTTGCCTGCAAAACTGATAAAACTAAATGTAGAGTTCTATATATGCATGTATTCAAGGTCCACCTACTTACTGAGAAGTAGGTAGTTTGAAACAGAATATATTCTATTCAAACCAATTAGCTCTTTCATGATGTTACTGAAACTCTTTAGGCTTACCCTTTCAATTTCTGGATTGTGCAGACCTGCATTTTGAACTTGACAGACCATTGCCCTAGAAAAACAAAGTCAAGACAAATTTAAGCCAAAAGTATAGTGTAGTAAAGACAGATTTATCTGCTAGATGTTTAGCCATATATTAAGTGAATTGAAAAATAAAATGGTCAATTTGCAAGAAATAAGTTAAATATAGACTCTAAATATTTTGAAAATTACACATGATATATCTGTCAAAATTTACCTACTTAATGCTTGCAGCCAACAAAATGGGCATAGAAAAGATCTTGATGATACAAATTGTGTATAAAGAAACTATTAACCCATAAATCTCTGATGGTAACATACCTTGTAACCATGGCCTCTTCGGGATGTGGTTTTTGAGCAGCCAAGGAGTAAAGGAAATTTGAACTCAAGAACTTATTTTGATCTGAAAATCCATTATGCGCATTGGCATGCTGAGACCAATTAAATATAGGTAACTTATTGCTGAACTTAGAACTTTCGGCTGAAACATTCCAACTACATCTTGACAAGCAAAAGAGAAATATTAGAATAAGATTTGCATGGTAAGAAGCGAAAATGTTGCACCAAAATAAATAGAATGAACAGAAATGTTTGATACACTTGCCTTCTGTCGTCCATTTAACATATTCTCCTGCATTTGCCAGTTAACCCTCTAACTGAGTAGCCACAATCGCAGACAATATGCTGCCAGATGTAATTTGCTTTAGCACTAAAATGCTACTAGAAAATATAGGGTAAAACATATTTCTAACAGAAAAAGAAAAGACAGTGCATGCATGGCTAATGATATAGTAGAAACTGAAACGAGATTGGAATTCATTGCGTACACATAGACATTAGGAAGAAATTGATGTCCTATTAATAGTTTGAAAACAAGAGCACACCCTTTACCTCTCACAGTCCTTGGTTGTTAACTAAATGCAACAAGAAACCACATGACATGCTTTGGAGAAAATTAGTCATAAAATAAGTAATATCATCAAAAACTGAAAAGACTATTGAATTTGAATCAAAATATGAATTTGCACATGGCCAAACAACCTTTTTGTTAGTAACAAAATGAAAAAGTGTTCAACAATAAATAAAATTGGGAAACCTTTCAAATGCCAAAATCTTAACCACTGATCATCAAATAAGATCTGTCCTTTGTACCCAACAAGTGATACAACGCAATTCTCCGTACTTCGGATTCAAACACTAACAAAGTACAATATGCTATCCTCAAATTCATTTTCCACTTATAAATTAAAATATTTTAAATGTCAATATGATCCCCAGTTATAACTTATAACCCTAAGAACACTGAGAATGAAAAATATATTTCAAATATATATATACACACACATATCATGGTCGTATGGATACAAATTCCATATTTCAATGCATTGAAAATCAGAAATTTTGTGTATTTACAAAAAATTTCAAAAAGAAGATTTCTGGATTCATCGAATGAAACGAAACTTTAAGCTACTGGACATTACCGTTATATCTGAACTGGTCTCCGATTGCAATTACCGGAACCCGAACAAGCGGCTCCAATATGAATATTTGCTTCTAGTGTTGTTTGTGTGGCCGTGCGAGGATGACTGTGCAGACGCAAACAGTGTGGGTGTATGAGGGAGAGAGAGAATGAAGAGGGAAATCAAAGAAGCTTCAAATCGTGGCGCCGTTGTGAAGTGGCGGGATAATTTTCAGTGGAAATATTTTTGGGGCTTAAACAATTTGAACCGGACCGTTTCGATTCTGAAAATTTTGTCCTTCAGTCTTTTAACGTTTTTTTCGAATTAGTTTTAAAATTTTAATTTTGTATAAATTGATCATTTATTTATTTTTTATTTTTTAAATTGGTCCTTCTAACCAAACTTAGCCAAAATTCAGTCATTTTATCAACCTACAATTAAATTAAAAGTATAATTTGGTCATTTAATGTGAAATATTTATATATATAATGAATAATTTGTGAATTTAGTCCCAAACAAATTTATTTTTGGCAACTTTAGTCCCAAAAGTTTTTTTTTAATTTTTAAGGTCCCAAACTAT
>JAXGGT010000054.1:2123757-2135122 GCA_035583425.1 Marsdenia floribunda | reverse complement strand
TATATAAGAGTTATTAAAATGCATTTTCTAAATATTTAATATATAAAATATACACAATATTTCAAATAAAATAAAAATTTAACTAATTTAAATTTTATTTTTTTAAAGGAATTTAAACTTTATTAATATACTTTATTCTAACTTTTTTAAAAGATATAAGTTTAGATAGTTATATTAATTTATATTGAAAACATAAAATATGAATTTAAATTTAAAATCCTTCGTTAAAAAAAAAAAAAAAAAGGGAAAGAAAAGGGTTTAACCTCCAATATTACTTGAATTAGTCACTTCTTTGGTAGTCAAGCTACAAATCAATTTCTCCTGTCAAATTTAGAAAGTTTTTACCCAATTTAATTATTTATTATTTGTTTTAAATCATCATACAAATTTAATTAATATATTTATATTATATCATGTGTATACATATGAATTTGCAATAATAATTTAACTTTTTAATAGTCACATTGGAAGTGGAACATTTCTCTAGTATATTTAATAGATATTTTCATTTTATAGAAATATTATTATTATTACTTCTAAAATGAGTTGTTTGTAAATATTGTAATTTTTGAAATTTATTATTATTTTCATTGAAAATTTAGAGGGGCACTAACCATCACTAACGACAAGATGACTTATATTACTTTGTGGTAATTATTTTTATAATTCAATGGGTTACGAGTCTGAGTTATTATTGAGGTAAAATTTTGAAGTTTTATTGCCTTCAATGTGATATTTCTACCAACTATTGAACTAAACCATAATATGGACATTCTATTTTCAAAAAAAAAAAAAAAAAAAAAAAAATTAGAAATACCATCAATGCACTTAATGATCATTAAAATTACCCTTGCAAGTACTTGACTCAATAATATATATATAGTAGTTGTTTGATACTCATTTTAAACCTTAGACTAAAAACTTCATGTTGAAAAAAAAAAAAAATCAACAAATTTTGGATAAGTTATTCCAAAATTGAGCTCAAAAGACCAAGTGTAATAAACATATGTCTTGCTATAAAACTCCATGTGTATTTTCATAAATTTTAATATTAAAAAGAACAAAAAAGATTTCTTTATTTGAGTCAGTTAACAGGGTGAGTATTATTGAACTCATGAAATCGTGTAACATTCACAAAGCACTTACCCACTTATGCTAAATCAAAGACTTGTATTAAAATATTGTTAATAAGTATTATTGTCTACATTAGATTAATTAATTAATTATTTATTTATTTTTCACTTTGTGTACTAGGTGTCTTGAATAAATTCCAACAATAGGCAACATTTTTAAGCCATGTCCACATTCAAACTAATCCCTACTCGAGTCGGGTAAGTCCCTTACGAGAGGTACGCTCTAATCCCAAGTTTTTAAAAGGCTGTATACGTGAGTGTGGTTTTGATTTCGCGACCTCACTTATGCTAAGAGAGCACCTTACCAACTCACATACGCCTTGAGGTTGTCTACATTAAAATTTAAATATAAACCCCAAGGCGTAGATGAGTTTGTAAGGTGCTCTCCTACTTTAAATGAGGTCGCGAGATCGAAATTACACTCACGTATACAACTGTGTAAAAACTTGGGGCTATAGCTTACCTTCCGCAAAGGACATATCCACTCAAGCGGGAATTAGTCTGAATGTGGACATGACTTAAAAGTGACGCTCATAATTGAGACTCATTCAAGATACCTCAGGCTATTTTTGGACTAGCTTTAATTTTGAGTTGAGTGAGTTATTTTCAAAATAAGTTGAGTCTTTTTGTTTGGACAAGAACTGAATTTTTTCTTTTTTGTCTTTCAACTTGCTACCAAAGGGCCCCACACTTTTCAATCTCTCTCTTTCAAGAATGGGTCCCACACTAATTTTTACACCTCATTTACTAGACAACTTTTTTCACTCTCAAAAAGTAACTTCCGCAATAAAATCCACTCAACTTAAAATAAACTCATTCAACTCAAAATAAAAGTTAGTCCAAACACAGCCTCATACACTAAAAAAAAAAAATTAAAATATATAGCGCAAGAATTTCAACTCTTGGGCTATTGGGCCTTCTTTTGTCACTTGGTATTTATGGGCCTATAATTGAGTACATGGGTTGTTGATGATGGTGATTTCTCCTTGGTCTTTGTCTTGAGAATTACATTTCATGTTTAGATCCTTAGAAGACACGTACAAAAAGGAAACTTAGTCAAAGTGGTATTCTCATTTAAATTTCAATAGTTAGATAAGGGAGATTTTCTTAGATTCAAAGGAATTTACTAACAATACGTATAATGCTTTTTTTTTTCTTTTTTTTTTTTTTTTTTTTAATGTATATATATAAATAATTATCAGTGGTTAAATTGTAAAAAATTTTGACGCAATATATTATTTAGTATACCGATAAAAAATATAATTTCATTGTAAAAAAATTATTAAAACAAGAATGATAGTAATATTTATTTTATCATTCTTCATTTAATATATTATGTATTTTAAAATCAAGTAAAGTAAAAAAATATTATATTTCATGATATTCTCTAAATCAATATAATTTATTAAAAGATTAAATTTAATTTAAATAAAGAAAATGTCTGAAAATTAAGAAAAATATTAACATGAATTAAAATAGTTTAAATAATTCTAAATATTTTGATAGAATTGATATTTTTTTATAATATATATATATATATATATATATATTAAGTTTTAATATTAGTTAATAGTAGTTATTCTTATGACTTAGAAAAAATGTAAAAATAGTAATATTGGACTCAACAGGAAATTAGAGAATTAAGTAAATGATTAACGAGCTCAAATTAAAATGGATCAAAAAATCATGTTATGGTTAAATCTGCATAATGTTAATATTTTTATAAATTAAATATGTATATAATTAGATTGACAAAAAAAATTTTTTTCCTTAGTGTACAAGGTGTCCTGAATGAGTCTCAACTATGGACAATACCTTTAAGCCATGTTTAAATTCAGAGTAATCCCTACTTGAGTCGGGTAGGTCACTTGAGGTCCCTTAGGAAAGGTATGCTCTAGCTTGGAGTTTTTAAAAGACTGCATACGTGAGTGTTGTTTCGATTCAGCGACTTTACTTAAACTAATAGAGTACCTTATCAACTCACCTAACATTAGGATTAATCAGATTGGCAAATTAACACATTAATTTTTGTATATATTTAAAATTTTTCTTATTGTTTCTATTGAGTTTGACTTTATAATTTAATAGTAAATTTTTTTTTTAGTAAGTAATTTAATCGTAATTATTTTAATAGAACATGTTAATATTATATAAATTCCTTTTTTTGTCACTCTTACATAAAATTTGTGATTTTGAATTTTTTTTTTTTTTTTTTGAATATCTTTGATTTTGAATTAAGTTGAACTAAAAAAAAAGAAAAAAATTTAATTTACTAAAAATGGAATTTGAAAATTTTGTATACATTGTAGACAGTTTAATATTACCAAAATTTATAGTTGACCTTTTTCCTTTAAAGCATAAACTTTTTCGTATTATTTCGATACATATGAAATCTAATTACACATAAATTTTTTATTTTCGTATATATAAACTCACCCGAGTCCAACTCTCGTATCTTCCTCTCTCTCTCTCTCTCTCTCTCTCTGCCTTCTGTGTCTTCGCTCTATCTCAACTTTTGTCACCGTAAGATCCAAAAACAGCGCCGGCGATCTCTTCTCCGAGATGCCGCTCTCCGTCGGATCCTTTGCTATCTTATCTATTCTCGCCGCTCTTTCCATCCTATCGCCGG
Organism: Marsdenia floribunda; assembly: GCA_035583425.1. Lineage (NCBI taxonomy): Eukaryota > Viridiplantae > Streptophyta > Magnoliopsida > Gentianales > Apocynaceae > Marsdenia > Marsdenia floribunda. Next base: position 2,131,360 of record JAXGGT010000054.1, on the reverse strand, counting down.
CGTTTGCCGCCGAGTACGATCACAAGGTGAGTTCATCAGGCATTTATCCGGAACTTTGCTTCGATCTTCTTGTGTTACTGAAGGAAAAACCTAGTTTTAGCTCAAGTCTTCTTTTGCATTCGGATTCCGTGTCGTGGATCTTTGAGGTTCTGTATGAATAGGTTTCTATTGCTCAGATCTGTCGAGAGATCAGCAAAATCTTCAGGCCATTTATCTGCATTTGATTTCTCTTGCTTTTATGGTGCTTGGTTGTGAATTTTGTATTTTGAGGAGCACAACTTCTGTTTTGAAAACGTAAATGCGTAGACTTTGATTAAACTAATGCATTTTTATGATTCGATCTTCAGAATTTCACCATTTTGCGTCAATGGTTTGAGCAAATGCATGTGTGCGCTTGTTTATTTTATTAAAATTTTTGCTGCATCCGTTAAGACTGCCACAAGAGTATTTATTGTGCTAGAGCATGAATTAGCATGGGAATTTCCCTGGAGTTTTGGGCTTCTTGTTGTGTAAAACTCCACTGGATTGTGAATCTGTATTAAACTGTTAATAACATTAACACGGAGCTCATAAATTGGGGTGGAAACAGTGGGAGAGGACGATTATAGGGGAGTAATTGAGCACGTAGGTATATATCTTTTGCAAAATTGGCTCGACTAGGGAATAGGAAGGGCAAGTAGAATAGAACCCTGACCTTGGATCAAAGTTGAGGTACACTTTAAAAATAACCATTGATAAGGCTGCTCTACATCCTTTCAAGGACACCACAACTCACATGTTTGGCATCTAATCTTTTGGCGTACAATCCACTTAGAAGTTTATTTCTTTATTTTCACTAAGAGTCTGTCCTGTCTCTTCTTATTGCCTTTTCTACTAACCTGTTTCTCTCTCTAACATCTTGGAGCCTAAGGATTTATTAGTTCTGCTGATGCAAGGTTGGAATCTTTGTTTTGTCTAGACTTTGTTTCAGTAAAATTTTCTGATAAGCTGTATGTTTTTAGACTTGAGTTGGCATCTCAGAACACATCTATGTAGCCTCGCAGAAAGACATGCGCTTTTCTGGTTTATGAACTGCTGTATGGTAGATATTTTAATTTACAAATATCTTAATCTGTTTTCTTTAGTGGCAAATGCAGTATGAGAAGTCACTTTTTCTTGATTACTCTTAATATTTAAGTCTTTTTTGTTGTTTTGTTCTGTCTCTCATCTGTTGCAAGCTGTGGATTTGCTATGCTCAAGTTGTGTTTCTTGTTCTCTGCATGGAATGCATATTAGAGCTTCTGATTATATGAAAGCTTCCTGTATTATTTGCATGAGATTGTTCTTTTAGAAATTTAAACTTGTTTGATGGTCATTCTTTATCTAACTCTGTGGCTTTGTATCAACAGTATCAAGAGGAAGACAAGGTTAATCTTTGGGTAAACAAAGTAGGGCCCTACAACAATCCACAGGAGACGTACAATTATTACAGCCTTCCATTTTGCAAGCCAGAGGGCAGTGCTGCTCACAAATGGGGTGGTCTTGGTGAAGTCCTTGGTGGAAATGAGCTTATTGATAGTCTTATTGACATAAAATTTAAAAGTTTGTATTTCTTTCTGGTCCTGTGGCTTGAATTATTTTTTTATTAGGCAAAGTGATGCTGAATGTTTGGTTTCAACAGAAAATGTGGAGAAAACTACCTTTTGCGAGCTTGAACTTGATGAAGCCAAGGTTAAACAATTCAAGGAAGCAGTTGAAAACAATTATTGGTTTGAATTCTTCATGGGTATGTTACACCCTTTTTCCTTGAAACTCCATTGGCTTTATTATTATTATTATTATTATGGTTTAACTTAGTGAATTTATTTAGTGTTTTTTTTTTTTTCCCCAAACTATTACGTGATTAACTCTGGGTCATTCTCAGATGGTGTGGTATTTATTTATTTATAATTTTTGAACTTTTACTTGTTTTCGTTACATTGTGATATTCTTTGATCACGTTCTAATGTTCTTTTGTTTATTTTTTGGCCTCCCATCTTTGGTTTCAGATGATCTACCTTTGTGGGGTATGCATCTTCTTTCTTCTGTTTTTGGGGACTCTACATCTCATTTATTTTATACCGTGCAAGTGAGGCTATAAATCTGACTAAAATTAATATTGTAGGATTTGTCGGAGAACTTCATTCTGACAGAAACAGCGATAACAAGCATGTGCTTTACACTCATAAGAGCATTGATGTCAAATACAACAAGGATCAGGTTTCTGGCTTTTGATTGTAATTGAAATTTCATGCTACATTTTTTTTTCCTTTTAATTCAGGGAGAGGGATAATAGGGGGACGTGCTTTTATTTATGTTTTGCTGACTGCTCTTGTTTTCTTGCAGATCATTCATGTTAATCTCTCTCAGGAGAGTCCGAAACCATTGGAAGTTGGACGGACATTGGATATGACATATTCTGTCAAGTGGACACCTACTAATGTTAGTTTTGCACATCGTTTTGATGTCTATCTGGACTACCCCTTCTTTGAACATCAGGTAGGTAATGGGATTTTGTAGTTCTTAAATGCACTGAAATCTCTTAATTATTTACTCATTGCAACTGATGCATTGTTAGGTTTTCAATCTCTTTGAAAATATTTATCTTATCTTCCTTCTATTGTTTGGATTGATCATAGCCGGGATTGAATAATACTAGTGCTTCTCGTCATATATATTTAATTACCAGAAGATTTGCGTGGTCTGCAGTTTCCAGTGGCTTTCTTTTTATGAATTAGTTCTATTGTATGTTTGACCACTGCATAAAAGTTATACCTTTTCTAATTACCTGTTGTTTTTTGCAGATTCATTGGTTCTCCATTTTTAATTCCTTCATGATGGTCATCTTTCTTACTGGATTGGTCTCAATGATACTCATGCGGACTCTGAGAAATGATTATGCTAAATATGCCCGTGAAGATGATGACCTTGAAACTTTGGTATTTGTTCATTTCACCTGTCATTAATAAAGTTTATCTCTCAGATTTGTTTTTAGCAACTTCAGCTTTTCATTTTCAGGAAAGAGATGTTAGTGAAGAGTCTGGTTGGAAACTTGTCCATGGAGATGTATTCCGGCCTCCTCGCAATTTGGTGATCCTTTCTGCTCTTGTTGGCACTGGTGCACAACTTGCTGTGCTAGTTCTTGTTGTCATCTTAAGTGCAATTGTGGGGATGTTATATGTTGGGTAAGTTGTAGTTTAAGTGCTTGAGATGATCAATTTGTTTTTGCATCTTTTCTTTTTGCTTATTGAATTTCTTTGCAGGGGCTGTTTTGAATTACCCTACCTTCTCTCCCCCCTCCCTCTATCTATATTATATATATACTTTGTTTACTGGGCTATTGAGAAGTGGTGGTGGTTTGATTATGTTTGGAGGATTGAAATTCTGATGCTATATATGAAGGCACCAGGAGAGGTTCTCATGGTATTTTCTATGTTTAATCAGGAGAGGAACAATTGGCACTGCTTTCATTGTTTGCTACGTCTTGACATCAATTGTTTCGGGCTATGTTAATGGTGGAATGTACTCGCGCAACGGTGGTACGCATTACTTTCCTGAATATATCAACTATTGATCTGTTATGTTGGTAAACACCATCTGATAATTAAAAGGCATTGCTGTAGATGCATTTTCCCCCATCTGCCCCACATAAACTTGGCTGAGGTAACAGGCTGACATCCATAGCATATTACGTGGAAGATTATTTTTTCGGTGTTAATCATGATTCAATGGATCTGCTCTTATCCCCTCCCCACCTGTACTATTAGACTAATTTGTTTAGTGTTGCATGATTTTTCTTCTTTTAATTCCACCATTGTTTATCTGTTTTTTATTATTATTAAGAAGTAATGCCTCTGCTCTTTTGTAGGTAAAAACTGGATCAAATCAATGATCCTAACAGCAACACTTTTCCCATTTTTATGCTTTGGGATTGTGTTCATCCTCAACACAATTGCAATATTTTATCGGTCTTTGGCAGCCATTCCTTTTGGAACAATGGTGGTGGTTCTTGTCATCTGGACTTTCATATCCTTCCCCTTGGCACTTGTTGGCACAGTAATTGGAAGGAACTGGAGTGGTGCGCCAAATAATCCATGCAGGGTGAAAACCATACCTAGGCCTATTCCTGAGAAGAAGTGGTACTTGAAACCATCTGTAGTTTCCTTGATGGGGGGCTTGTTGCCATTTGGCAGTATTTTCATTGAAATGTATTTTGTTTTCACCTCCTTCTGGAACTACAAGGTAACTTTATTGACTGCATAGATGGTATTGTATCCTTTCATTGCCTTGTGTTGCTTATCTATGTTTTGCAGTAGTAAATAGTATTGTCTGTATCAGATGAGGTTGTGTGTTTATCTGAAACCTAGATAGATAATTAATATTAAGTTGAAGTGATATATGCTTGCAATAACCATAAAATGAACTCATGCATCTTTGATGCTTTAGGATGTGTAAATTTGTCTGTAGGTAGACTAATATTGTTGACTGTTCTAAAATTGAAGACGTGGATGCCATGTTGATGCCTTCTTTGGCAAAGGGGCATGAATTGTTTTGTGCATCTCATTTCTTTTATGTACTTGTTATGTCATCACTTGAAGAAATACCCTGTTGCTATGCTTCTAAATATAAAAATGAAATTCAAAATCATCATTGTTCAGTGAACTTCACTTGGTTTCTGCTGATCCTATATGTGGGCGAAATATGCTTGACGATGTATAATTTGTCCTTTCTGCTCACTTACACACTGAGCTATAATAATGCTGATTGCATGAAAAATATGAAGTATTACCTCTATTAAGCATGTAACAAATTCCTTGTGGTTGTCAATTGTCAAACCAAAGCAATAGAATGTTATCTGGCTATACTATATTATAGTAGCCCAAATATTATTTTTTGAGAAGTATCATTGAATTTTGTGTTTGTTTTTTTACAGGTTTACTATGTCTATGGTTTTATGCTGTTGGTTTTCCTCATTCTCATTATTGTTACGGTCTGTGTGACAATTGTTGGAACATATTTCCTGCTTAATGCTGAGAATTATCACTGGCAATGGACCTCTTTCTTCTCAGCTGCCTCCACGGCTGTATATGTGTACGTGTATTCTGTGTACTACTATTATGTGAAGACCAAGATGTCAGGTTTCTTCCAGACAAGCTTCTATTTTGGTTATACACTGATGTTCTCCATTGGCTTAGGAATTCTCTGCGGTGAGTGTACTCATTTATTTTTGGACAGTTGAATACAGTTCTATTTCACCTTGCCTGAATCGTAGATTTGATGGTGTTCTTTCTTCTATTTCAGGGGCTGTTGGCTATTTAGGCTCTAATCTCTTTGTAAGGAGGATTTACAGAAATATCAAATGTGATTAGTCGTGAAGGGATGGTGAGAGTTGAGATCAGTGAATTCATCACTTGTAAGAAAAGATGAAGAAATCATTTTTTGTGTCCCCATCAATGTTTCATCAAGGGATTGACAGGAAGAGGAGGTTTGTAACACAATATTGCGGGGAACCTCTAAAAATTTTTCCTGTTCCCCGGGCTGTAGAAAAAAAAAAAAGACCTCTTTTTTACTTTATTAGAATAGAGGTTGGTTGGAAAATCCTAGATGGATGGTCATTGCCCACCTTGGTTGTAGTTATTTGCTCTTCTTATCCCTCTATACAATAGATTCTCTGAGTAGCTCAGTCTTTTTTACTTCTTTTTCCTAGTAATTCTATATTTTAATTATGTGTTTTTCTGGTTAAAGAATTTCTTACTTGAGATTAATGAGGAAATTATTCTTGTTTGCAAATTCTCCGAATAACTATCCTTATCACTGTGTAAATTCATTAGTATTTCACTTCCTTACGGATAATTTTTTTTCGAAAAAAAAAAGGTTTGAGCTTTATTTTTATTTTTATTTTTCAAAAAAAATATTAATATAATATAAATTCATAATTTTTTTATCATAAAATTAAGCCATCTTGTTTCTTGTATAGATAAATTTTATTTTCTATTATTACAAATTCAAATAAAATTAAAATATTTTAAAATGAAAAGTAAATTTATAGAAATTTTAATAAGTTCTATAAATTTTAATAAAAAAAGGCAAATTGGTAGTACTCGTACAATTAAGGGTTGAAAAACCCTACTTTTTCCCTCGTACCTTTTCTCCCCAGCCACCGCCGCTGCACTCTTCCTTTTCTTTTTCCCTTCTGCTCTGACCAAGAGAAAGTTTAGCTTCAACTAAGTTTCTTTCTTAGTTGGAGACTCATTTTTTTTTTTTTTTTGTGTGTTTTTTTATGTATTATTCTATTATTTTTTTTAAAATTTTTCTGTCATTTTTTACTCTTCAAATACAAGAATCTTATTTGATCTTTAGAGATCAAGTCTCTAAACCCAATTTAAATTTGGGTCTTTTTTTCAAACTTTCTCTGAGATTTTTTATACGCCCAAAATTGTTTAGATTGTTGTTGAAGGAGAAAGATAAAGTCGAGTTTTCTTTACAAATGATAGTTGTACTCGATGATGAAAATGCTGTAGAAAGATTTAAGATGATTATGTTGTTTTTGTTTTGTATTTTATATCTTATTTAACGCACGTATATTTTTTCGAATAAGTGTTTTGTCTGTTATTTTTTTTATATTGGATGTATATTTTATTACCATAAATAATATTCATTTATGTGCAATGTTTCTTTTTATTAATAAAATTTCACTTAAAAAAAAAAAATAGTTTTGAAACTATTATACTTTGGTGAAATAAGTCTCTAAATTAATTACTTACAAAAAAAAAAAAAAAAAATCTCTAAATTAATTTTTTTCTAAATAGATTTTTAAATTATTTAAATTGTGTGAAATAGGTTCTTTTGTTAATTTTTTTTTGTTATAATACTTTTAAATTTTAAACAAAAATAATAAAAATTTGTCAATGAGCATTTTGGTCTTTTTACTTAGTAAAAAAAATCTCATATCCTCTCTATCTTCCTCTTTTTCTTTCCTCTGAAATAATCTATGGCGGATCTCATGTATTCATCGGTAACCATTTTCACTGCTTCTTGTACTAATTTCACTGCGAATGAGACTGGGTTTTCAATTAGTTCACCTGCGGTGCAAGTTGAATTCGTCAGAACAATTCCGTTACCAAAATATCCTTGGGTATTGGCCTGTAGAATTTGGATCGACCGCTAACGACAAACAATATGCTTCTATCCTTAAATGGTGGAATTTTAAGAGGTACTTCTCTGGCAATTTCACCCCATGAGTTCATGAATTCCATCAAACACAGTGATTCATACACAATCCCAAAACAAATCCACCACACTTGAATTTCGTCATCTATTGATATAACAAAAAAGGAAAAAAAAAATAAAAAAAATTCAACATCACAACAATCTTATGGCAGAAATAACAACAGAACAAATTAGAACAAAGAGATGTAAAAAATTTTCATTACATGAGCATCAAGATGAGGAATTTTCAATATATTTTTTGGCACCAGGAATGTCATAAACAAACTTCCCAAGTAGAGCAAACGTTCGCGAACAAAGCTCGTTCGAGCTCGTTTATGTTCGATTAAAGCTCGTTTGTTTATTAAACGAGCCGAAT
>JAXGGT010000054.1:2066080-2113653 GCA_035583425.1 Marsdenia floribunda | reverse complement strand
ATATCGAGAGTTTCTCTTCTATATCCCGTCAATAGAACAGAATCCTTGACTCCGATAGATCTCTTGGAAGAACATAAAGTTTAGAACCTTGAATTCAGGTAGGCTTCCTCAAATCTCTGTCATTTATTCTTGATAATCTGACATAAAGATTTTGGGCTTCTTTATGGATTTAACTATAGATTATAATATATATTTTTATATTATTCTTACATAAAGAAGAAGACACAAGAATTCATTTTGATTTGGGATACCTTGCAAAGTAACTTCAGCTGCAAAAGTTGCTTGATTTTCCCATTTCCTCCAGCTGTAGATCTGGTGGAATCACAGATTCACAGTAGGCTACAATAAGTAACTTTCCAGCCACAATCTTCAATACTCAAGTATATTTCTACGCCAAATTATATCATTTTTTTTTTCCCCGGTGTTTGTGAAGACTGGGAAAAGGGTTACTGATCCTATACCTACCTTGATCATAGACAACCCAACCGTGATGCAACTGTACACCACATGTGTAATACCAAGAACAAACAAGAATCTGTGAAGCTGTTCAAGGCCTTCATATGAAACAAATGGTTCACGACCCTGTAAAAAGAAAGAAATGGCAAGTTCTTAGTTAGATTGAACTTTGACAGCCAGTGACTGGTACAATATGAAATGGAAGGATTTACAACAACTCACTTCACCACATTGATGTGCCATTGCATGAGTTAGTATCCCTTTAGGAATCTCAGTTTCATTTGGGTAAGAATCTGAGAGTAAAACTCTCTTAGCATCCGCATAATCTTCTTCGGAGCAAAGAAAAAATTTACTATTGAATAGGGAGGAATTGACACAAATTCGAGAAATCCAGCTTGCCCATTGCCCCAACAACAAAGAAATAAGCCCAAGCAGCATCAGCTCTGTTCAAGAAACAGACCAAATGTATGATGATGTTACAGAAAGGAAAAGAATTTCTGCTGAAACTTCCCATTACTACCACCATGACATTATACCCACCCAGCTTTCAGTCAATAGCTCACCTTCTTTAATCTTCTCCAAGGAAGCAGAAAGAGCTTTCCTTCTTGTTTTCTTCAGCCACTACCCCACATCAAGAGAAACAAAAGAAATCCCTCAATAGCCCCAAAAATGGAAATATGGAACATTTTATGTAAAAACAAAAAACAAAATAGTACTTAGTGTATATATATATGCATATATTCAGCAATGGCGGTACCAAAAATGTCTCACCTTACCAAATCTGTAAATGGACCTCTCCACAAATAAACAAAGAAAAACCATCACAGTAGTTACTGAAGCCACTGACCATGTTGGAGTTTCCTCCAAAGACCTCCCTTCTCTGATCATCCCTCCACCCTCCATCATTTTTTTTTTTGTTTTTTTTTCCCTCTTTCCAACTTTGTGGGCACTCTCTCTCTCTCTCTCTTTTGTTTAAAGCAGTTCTTTCTTTTTTTTCTTAAAAAATGTTCTGATTTTCTTGATGAAACTTGGGATTCCGATTCAGAAGATCCAGGAAATGGGGAACTTGAGTGTTGTTAATGCTACAGCTGCTGCTGCACATTAATTCTCGGAGTTCTTGAAAACTTTTAGTAGTATTTATGTACTATTAATGCATATACATACATATATATATATATATATATATTAATAAATTATAAAGGTGATGGATCAAAGGAATCTTTGATTCAAGAAGAATATATATTAAAAATGAAGAGTTGGATTGGAGAGAGAGAGAGAGAGCTGAGTTGAAATAGCTGTTGCATGTGAAAGCTCTTTTTTTCTGATTAAAATAAGGAAAGTCCCCTTCTCCTTCTCCATCTCCATCCCCTTCCCCTTCCCCTTCCCCTTCCCCCAACGTTTCAATGCGTTTGGATGTGTTTTCTCCATGCCCGACCTTCCCACATGCTCGTTTCCCTGGTTGGCGCGCCATCTAAGTCTTTTCCTTTCTCGGTTAAATAAGATTATAATTTATATGATTTTAAAATAAGAACAATAAATAATAAAGAAATAATCCAACCAATTTAAGTCTCTTTTCAATACTTACCCAAAAAAAAAAAAAAAAAAAAAAAAAAAAGTCTCTTTTCCATGATAGATTTGTTAATAACTTCATTTTTCAAACTTTTAACTAATACATCTAGATGATTGAAATTGTATGAGTTTGGTTGGATTTAAGTAAAATTTTGAATTTAAATTTTATACATAAAAATTCATCGAAAAAAATTTCACGCAATTTGATTTTAGATTAATCTTAATAATATTATTCATTTTGAAATACTTGCGGTCCATCTCACATGTTTAAAATCCGTCATTGAGTAAAGGGTTTTAAATTTTTACTTAATAACCGCTCTTTTTTTTTTTTTTTATACCTTACCAAAAAAATATATATATAGTTATTAAATTTTTATCTATGAAATCCATTTGATGTTAAAAATTTATTGAAGAAAATTTAGAAAAAAAAAATTAACAAAGTATTAATGTTAAAGTGACTTAAAAGGAATTGAATTTTAAAAATATTAAACCAATCAAATTTTCAATAATAAAATCATAATTGGAGGTAGTACAAATTTGGCCCAAAATTCAAGTGCAATAATGTAAATTTCATCTGAGTTAAGTTAAGGTCATCACCTAACCATTAGTAACTACAAATATAGTATTTTTAATTACATATAAATCTAAATAAATGTATGCAATAATTTTTTTCTTTTTTTTTTCTTGTTTTTTTTGGTTACATCGCATATATCGGAACCACTGTTTCAACTAATTTGAATTTTGTTTAAGTTGTGTAAATAGAGTCTTAACTCTTATGGAAAAGAACGTCTCACCATGAATAATAATCAGAGCAAATATCAAATTCGTAGCTAAAGACTTAGGGTATATTTTGATTAGAGTAGTTTTTTTTTTTTTTTTTTTCCAATTTTTCACTTAGACTAAAAAAAAATGAGGTGTATTTGTTTAGACATCACCTGATATGAAACTATTCATTTATGTTCACTTAACAAAAAAATTAATAAAAAATCATTAAACTTAATAAAAAATATAAATATATATCAATTCAATAACAATATCATCATTATACTAATAAAATATATTATTTTTGTCCCCTATTTACTAGACAACTTCTTAATTTGTTCTTACCTTACTCCTCGTTTTTTGCAATCCATTCAACTTTTTTTGAAAAAATAAATAAACTAAAAAAAAAATTCCAATTCAGGTACACGATTAAATTTGCAATAAATTTGACCTTTGATATTTGCATTGAAATTTTAAGTATATACTAAGAAAAACGGTAGTATTTAATTTTATAGTGATTAATTATTTTTATAATTACTATTTTTTTTTAACATATATATTATTGTTTTAAGAAAAAATAAAATCAAAATTGATTATTAATAAATTTTCTATTATATTTATACTTGTATCAATGTAGTTAAGTTTAATATACTTATAATATTTTACACGTTCAAAGTTTCACATTAATAATTAACCTTTTTTTATTGATATATTAAATAATATAATAAAATTAAAATTGAATTAAATTTTAAATATAAATAATAATATATATATTTATATAGATATCCAAATAATTTTAATATGACTAATCTATTTAGATAAATAAGAATGCTTAATACATTGATTTATGCTTTATTTTCAATCAAAAAATAATTTATTGAATTAAAAACCTGTTGAATTATATTTAAAAATAAATAAGAAAAAAAAGGAAAAAAACTTATTTAAACAAACATTTTATTAAATTAAAGTATATATATATATATATATATATTGAGGAAATGGAACAAATCAAATTACATATTTTATTTACATTTCTAAACCTATCTTACATTTCTATCTCAACCATCAAAAATATTCGATTTTTTCACTTCTCATTCCTTCATTTCTTTCTTCATTTTTTTAGTATATGTATCATCTCTTTCTTCATTTTTTTAGTACATGTATTCCATTTTTTAAAATATAAAATAACAAAAATATCTTTTAAATTTAATGATGTGCCAATAATGTGATCGATTTTGTCCCATTTAAATAGAAAAATTAATTTCAAAAATTAAAAATAAATAAAAAAATTAATTTGTATAAAATTAAAATTTTAAAATCAATTCAAAAAATATAAATAATTAACAGAATAAACCAAACAAATTTTCGCTTGTCTCTTTATTCATTTTTGTAGTATTATACATAAAATCAAAATTTAATATATAAAGCGTAAAAAATATATAATTTTTTTTCTTTTCTATCCAGATTTAGACAAGTATATGCAATAAAAATTACGCAAGATAAATCCTCCTATATAATAATTTATAATATTTAATGTATATATATTATTTAAAATATTTTGGTTAATCTAATAATTTCTAGTGCATTTTTATTATTTAGTATAAATATTTTATTTCATTAAGAATGTTTCTTTAAACAAATAAATCCAGATTATTCGTCATATTTTATATAATTAAATGTTTGATTATCAATAATTAGCTACTATAGTCAAAATAATTAAAATAGATAATTATATTTAATTAATTTTGATAGAAAATTGATTTTAATAAATTTTGAAATATTTAATATATATTTATATAAAATTAATAATTTAATTTAATTTAATTTGTAACAATCACGTATAGAATAAATTATAAATTTGAATAACTTTGGAAGACAAAAAACTCTCATTATTAAAAAAAAAAAAAAAAAAAAAATGTTCGGACAATTTTGATAGAATTAAGGAAAATTGGCATAAATAGTTTCCGAATTATAGCCATTTGGTGACATTGGTTCCTGAATTAATTTTGTGGTGACATTGGCCTCTGAATTATGTTAAATTATGTGAAATTGACTATTTTGTTAAAAGTTTTTGTTATCCTATCATTAATTAAAAAAAAAATTGTCCAATGACATTTTAGTCATTTCACAATAATATTATATAAAATAAAAATATATTATTAGTACAAATATATATAATTATTTCTCTCATTCTCTTCACAGTACATATACACATATACATTAGCATTTTTGTATAATATTATTATGAAATGATTAAAATTTCTTTAAACAAATTTTTTTAAACAAAATTAATGGTAATATAACAGGATTTTTTAATGGAAAGACTTATCCCACATAATTTAACATAATTCATAACCAATATCACCAAATGACAATTGAGAACTATTTATGCCAATTTGCCATAGAGTTAATATAATTTTATATTTATTGAATTAGAAACGTATTTGAACAAATATTCTAATTGAGTTGAAATATATAATGAATCCCCAAATTTCTAATTCAAATTCCTAAAACCCTATTCGTACTGTTAAACCCCACTTTGTATTTCTATTTCAGTTCTGTCGAAACCCCTGCTTCTCAACCATCGGAGATGGCACAATACTCCCTCCGACTCCGTCGCGCCTTATCTCTTTCTTCATCTTTGTTGTACCAGCAGCAGTTTCAATATATTAGACCTGTATCTCCATTTCTTTCGATTTCCCCTTCTATATTATCGTACAAACAGAATGCTGAAAACCCTAGCTTCTCTTTCAATTCAGAATTACAGTTTTTTAAGTCGTTCAGATCATCTGCCCTCTCTTATCGGAACCAACGTTCAGGTCCCATCGACGATCAAGAGATTGGCCCGGACACTATTCTATTCGAAGGTTGCGATTACAATCACTGGCTTATAACTATGGACTTACCTAAGGAGTATACTCCTGAGCAGAAGGTTGAAGCCTACGTTCGAGCTGCTACTCAAGTCTTTGGAAGGTCATTTTTATTCTTCCTGATATTCTGTTGGGACTAACTTCGAACAAAATCTGCTCAATTTTTATTTTTTATTTTTTTCTTCCCCTCAATTGAAGTTTTTATTTATTTGTATAAAAAAATTATTTGCACTTCATTTCTTGTTCCCATTGCTTTGCTGAGAAGTTATTTGTGGGGAATCTCTACTGTTGTTATGCTAAATGGTTATTGTTTCTCACTGTTTGCCTTTTAGTTAGTTTATCTCGGTATATTTGGGACTGAGAGAAGCTGTTGTTGGTTCAATACTAAATGAATCTCATGGAATGCTTGTCTTTTGTCTGATTGTCTGTGATTTCAGTGAGGAAGAGGCAAAGAAGAGAATATATGCTTGTAGTACGTCCGTTTATATTGGTTTTCAGGTCGAGTGTTCGGAGGAGACATCTGAAAAATTTAAAGGTAGGGTTATAAAATCCGTTCTAATGCAACAATATTGGTCTTGAATGAGACGCTGACTGTTAAAATTATATGTGAACAGAGGTAGAAGGAGTTGTTTTTGTACTGCCAGATTCCTATATTGATCCAGTTAATAAGGAGTATGGAGGTAGGAATTTTCTTTTTTTGCTCACATTTTCAGTTGACTATCAACTACAGTGGTCATTTTTTTTTTGGGGTTAAATTATTCTAGTAATTGTTTTTCCTTTTGGATTTGATTGGTGAATCCTCTGATACCAGGAGACAAATATGTCAATGGAACAATAATTCCTAGACCACCCCCGATTCAATATGGTAGGCGAGAAGGGAGATCTGTTGATCGCCGACCTAGAGTTCAAAACAGGGGACCAATGCAAGGGGATAACAGGAACTTTGGACCTCCACAATATCCCCCTGCTCACCAAAATTATGGCCCCATGGGAGGTCAATCCCCTAATCAGAATTATGGTATGCCTCTGAATCCTCCAACTCAAGGTCCTCAGCAAAATTATGGCCCAGCAGGAGGTCCTCCCCCTCAGCAGAACTATGGTGTGCCTTTGAATCATCCAACTCAAGCTCCTCAACAAAATTATGCTCCGCAGCGGAATCCTCAAGGGCAGTACTATGGTCAGCAACAGAATTCTCCTCCAGGACACAACTATGGTCAGCAACAGAATTCTTCTCCAGGATACAGCTATGGTCAGCCACAAAATCATCCACCTCACCATGGACCAAGTTTTACAGGTCATCAGAACTTTGGCGCAAGTGGAGCAGTGAACTATGGTCCTACAAGTGCTCCTGGGGGATGGAATGACTATCAAGGAGGCAGGAGAGACTTCCAACAACAGGATCAGAGGGGTTATCCGTCTCCTGACCAGAGTAGCAATCAGGGTCTAGGCGGACCTCGGCAAGATATGAACCCTGGATATGGTCAGAGATACTCAAATAATGCCGAGGAACCTAGATTCTCACAAAGTGGATATGGGAACAACATGCAGGGCGGTGAACAAAGGCATCATAATACAGCTGCTGGGGTAGCTGACCAAGTGAGCACTTCTGCCACCTTTTGCTAGTAGTGATTTGACTTGTTTGGTACAAGTTGATTGTTCATAATGCTGATTCATGGGCACTTCACTGAAGTGTTTTCTTTGCTTTCATTTTCCCATCCAAGTGAAGGTTGAGAGTAAATGATCCTATTTGTTTTATTTTGACCATATTTTCATTCTTATTTGAAGAGTTGATTCGATACTCCTAGGATGTTTGGAATCCTGAAGGATCTAGGAATAAGCAAATCTTGAAGATGTTTTCATCTCTGATTTGTGGGGGTGGGGGGATTGTTGGTTTTACACTAATTGGAACCATGAGGCTCCCTTTGGGATATAGACGGATAATGAGGTTTTGCAATTTTATTGTGTGTGTATATCAGCGGTGATACTTTCATGTGTTGAGGTAATCTATAGATATTGGGTTGAGGAGAATTTATGCATCTCTTTTGTTGAAATATATTAGTGGGAAATTTTCTCAAGGAAATTACTAGCTAGTTTACCAATTTTGTAGCAGAGGGGAGAGAGTCAGAGAGAAATTAGATTCCATGCATACATGGGGGACTTGCATGAATAGAGAAACTCTATTTGGAAATACTTATATGTAAGTAGCCACCTGTTGTGTAGCTTCTTGTTTAGCTTCATCCCTTCAACCCCCTTCCGCCAAAAAAAAATGGGGGGGAAAAAAAAAAAAAACAAAGAAAAGGAGAAAGAAAGAAAGAGAAGATTGCACTAGATATTGCATTAATCTATATTTGTTAGATCATGGAAGAGGTCTTATGAAGTCTGTTTTAACTATCATACAATATGTTGATATATAATAATTAGCAGTTGGTAAGACATTTCTATCTATTTCTCCATTGTATCTGGATCTATATACATTAGGTTCCCTTTTTTCCATTTTTTTGTGCTTTCTGGGGAACGCATGCTCTTAAATTTGTCATTATCCATGGTGAAATCTTGCTGATATTTGTGGCTATCCTTGCAGCAGAGATACTAAAATGGTAGAAGGCGACGGATGGAATTGGAAAATGGGGCATAAGTTTCTGTTCAGCTGTGCAATCGATGAAGATGTTTTTTGGTTGGGAGTACTTATAGAAAAAGTAGAAATACTTTCGCTTTCTCTGTTGAGTGAATGATTAGGGGAGAGACTGTCTTTTTGCTTCTCGTGCTTAATGGTTTCCATTCTGGTTCTGTTCCAGTAACTTCTGAAATTGTGGCATCAAGTTTCTTTTCTTATTTTTTTGGAGAAATATTTGTTAATAAGAACTATTTGCTCTTTATATAAATGTTTGTCAAGATTTCTTTGATGCAAGTTTAATGTATTATTTTCTTTATATATATATATATATATGAATTCGAGAAGTTAAGAAGACATAAATCAATTGGTAGTAATTTTTTTTTATATTTTTAGATATTATAAGTTTAAGATACGATAGAGATAAAAAAAAAAATCTCAAATTTAAAAAAAAAAAAAAAAAAAAAGCACGAGAAAAACAAAAATTCAATAAAAGAAAAAGAATCCATTGAATAGAAACATGAAAGTACAAATAACCTACTCTTGAAGGTCTTGAGATTGGAGAGTTTATGATCCATGGCATACAATTAGTCAAGAAGAGCACGAGTAACAAACAAAGAATTTTTATTATGCAATACGATAGAGGGAGCTGCGGAAGAATAGTCATGAAAATGGTGCTTTCTTAATTAACTGGAGTATGAATAGTCATGAAAATGGACATGGAAGAATGTGGTGGTTGGGCACCCAAGAAGAGGAGGAGGGGGAGGGATTTGCAGAGGCGATAACAATGCCCGGAAACAGGAACGACGAGCCTTGACAAAGCTGGGATCTCCGATAACGGAGTTCCACTGCTTTGATACGGCCTTGAATCGCGTGAGTGATTTATTTGGCAACCGAATCAGTATTTCCCAAATCAGCTCATCTGGTAGGTTTACTACTACTACAGCATCATCTTCATCTTCCTCACCACCCATAATAGCATTATGTTTCTGGCTTTCTGAAGTTTCCATTTTTTCTATCTATTCCCCAACTCCCGTGAAGTAGAAGTGGCTTAATCAAAAGGCTATATATATATATGTCTATCTATGTGTGTGTGTATTTACTGTTGGATCATGGATGATGATGATGATGATTTTAACATGCTTCTAGATCTTTTTGACTCCATTAAAAAAACTTGAAGGTAGGATGGTGTTATTGAATTTCTGCAACTGTGGAATGAAGAATCAGGGAGACGAAGAAATATATATATATATAGATATATTAACCACATCTGGTTTCAGAAGGAAGAGAGAGAGAGAAAAAAAAAAAAATGATAGAAAATTGACAAGCTAAAATAAATACATGCAAGCAATTGTTTAAGAGAGTATAAAAATGGATTTAGAAGAAAAGTATGCATGTGCTTTGAACAAAGAGCAGGTAGGAGTAATCTTTGAGACTTCAAAGTCATAATCAGATAATTTGACCACATGAAACTTAACTTACTTTATGCAGCCTATTGTTTTCATCACAGAAATATCAGAAGTTATAGTATGGAAAATTCCCAATAATAATTCTATAACTATTTTTATTTTTATTTTTTAATTTGATACTAAATTTTTTTAAAATTTAAAATTAGGTTTTATAATTATTTTTATTTTTTAAATTTGGCCTTCAATCTTAAAAAAAAAAAAAAAAAAATTGGTACCTAACTATTTTTATTTTCGTAACTTGGTCATTCCGACTAAATTAGTAAGATTTTTTTTTTTTGTCGTTTTAAGTCACATGAAAAACACATAAGAAAAACACACTATTTTACTTTTTGTCAGAAAATACATTCATAAAATTGAGTATGTAAATTTTATGTGATTTAAACGATCGAAAAATTTTAAAAATTTGATTAGAAGGACCAAGTTAAGAAAACAAAAATAGTTATATGACGACCTTTTTCTTATATTATATATATGCACACACATATAGAGAGATTTGCTGCTTTTTTTTTTTTTTTTTGGTTGTAATTTTTAAATAGTTACTTTAAATTCTAAGTAATTTATAAAATACAAATCTCTCTAAATACTCAATTTTCTTTTCTCAACATTTCAATTTAACACCTTAATTAAAAATAATTAAATTTTTTGCAACTTGGACCAATTGTTGGTTGTGAGTTGGTGGGAGATTGCTTTGATGATGTTGGGCAAAAGTTTTGTGATAGAAAATAATAAGAAGGTTAATTTTAGACAATAAATTAGTGAATTTGTAATATATATATATTTAAAAAATAGAGATATATATATATTTTTTTCTTTTTGTCCTTGGATAATTATATATGTATATATATTTTATGTTAAAATTACACATCAAATGACCGCATAGCGCAGTGGATTAGCGCGTCTGACTTCGGATCAGAAGGTCGTGGGTTCGACTCCCACTGTGGTCGAATTTTTATGTAGTTTTTCCAACTTCATTTTAAGGTAGATTCATAATCTCAAGTTAAAAGGAAACTGTTTTTACTCTCAACTGGAACAATTTGATTAGATCCAATTTTATTTTTTAACAGAAACTATCAATTTTCCCACCATTTTTTTTTTTTTTTTTTTGTGTCTCCTCCCCCTTTTACCATTCTAAAATTTCTGTTCATGGATAGGGTTTAGGGTTTTGCAGTTTCAGTTAGAGAGAGAAAGAGAGAGGAACGCAGTAGATCTTTTATCAATTTGAAATAGTTGCAGTCCCAGGTCTCCTTAGTGTGCCAACTTCAGGTAAATTGTTTCGTTTCTATTACAATATTGAAAATATAAGAGTTTCATGTTGTTTCTTTAATTTATGTGTTGAAATAGTTGTTTACCGCGACCGTCATGCTGTAATTAAGTGTATTGGAATGGAAGAAAATGTTGAGTTCTTTTTGGAACCCTTGAATCTTATTTGATGTTTGCTTGTTATTCAGCTAGAAAGACGAGATTAAATGATTATGTGACCTTTGCAGAAGATAATCCTATGACCTTCTGTTGTCAGTTTGCCTGAACTCGGCCTGAAGCCCAAGCAATACTATGTTAAGGACAGAGAAGGCATCTAATTAGGGTTTAAAATTCTCTATGCTTTGTATTGGCCAGTACTCGAAGAATGAAATTTGCAACCTCAATACATTGTTTAGTATTTTTCTTCATCCAAAATAAGATTTCCCGTCTTAGGACAACAAAAATTTAAGGAAATCTTAGTCTATCAGTTAGGTCTTCGGACCTGTTATGACCTATGTTTTTCACTGGGATAAATTCTTAACTGAATGTGAATATTTGTGTAAGGGATGGATTAATTCTTTTGTTGAGTTTTTGAAGTCAGTAGTGTTGCTATGGAAAATTTTAGTTAGGGACTACTCGGCTCTTTTTGTAGAGTGTACATGGCATCGTCAACAATGCAATCTGGATTGCTGAAACGTGAGCCGACAGGCAAACGAGAGGGAGATCAGCTTATAGTTACCCCTTTAGGAGCAGGGAATGAAGTGGGCCGCTCATGTGTTTATATGACTTTTAAAGGGAAAACAGTTATGGTATGCTACTAGAAACTCATAATTGTTTTGTATCAGCTATGCAACAAAATTCTTAGCTTCACTGATTCTGTTTCCATTTGGTAGTTCGATTGTGGTATTCATCCAGCTTATTCAGGCATGGCTGCTTTGCCTTATTTTGATGAAATTGATCCCTCAAACATTGATGTTCTTCTTATTACTCAGTAAGTTTTCTATTTCTCATCCTGTATGCCAGTATCTTTCTCTATGGTGTGGTGCAGATTTTTTGGGTTTTCCAAAATCTTGTGAATTTTGTAGGAAAAGGAAATGAGAAATTTTCTCTTCTGGGGGTAAACAATGTTCCATATATTATCAAATTATCTGCATAAATGAATTGAACATCTAACTTTGGTAGTACCTTGAAAGTAGAGAAGAGATGGAGTGATGAAATTTGATATTACTAATGTGGTTGAGCTTTTGTTGAGACAGTGTGGCAGTTTCATAACTCTTTCTTATTTCTTATTTTTGGATTTTTCTCTTGATTGAGTTATAAGTGAAGGGAATATCACTTATTACCTTTCAAATATCTCCCACCTTCATCTTTTCCATACTAAACTAAAAGCATTTGCAGCTTTCACTTGGATCATGCTGCTTCCCTTCCATACTTCTTGGAGAAGGTTTGTTCATTAAATTGTTTTGGTCAATTATTATCTGGAAGTTTGTTGTAGTCAAGTTGATTGTTATAATTCTTTTCTAGACTACATTTAAAGGACGAGTCTTTATGACCCATGCAACAAAAGCCATCTACAAGTTACTTTTGACAGATTACATCAAAGTGAGCAAGGTATCGGTTGAAGACATGTTGTATGATGAACAAGACATTCTTCGATCCATGGATAAAATTGAGGTACATTTTATTTTCCAGTTTATATGTCATTTAGCATCAGCACAACCATAATTGTTTTAATTGCAGCTTTTTTATTTTAAACCTTATAAAGTTCAAAGATCAAGAGTGCACATTTTTGCCTTTTGGTTTTTGTCCATACTTGTAAACTTAAAATTGAGATTGATTCAGACATCAATAAATATGGGCAAATATCAGTTTTTAATGATTTTTTATTGCTGCAGGTTATTGATTTCCATCAGACCCTGGAAGTCAATGGCATCCGCTTCTGGTGTTATACAGCAGGTCATGTCCTTGGAGCTGCCATGTTTATGGTTGATATAGCAGGTGTTCGTGTACTCTACACTGGAGACTATTCACGTGAAGAGGATCGGCATCTTCGTGCTGCTGAGCTTCCTCAATTTTCTCCAGATATTTGTATTATTGAGTCAACCTATGGAGTTCAACTTCATCAGGCACGTCACATTCGAGAGAAACGTTTCACTGATGTCATTCATTCCACTGTATCCCAGGGGGGCCGTGTCCTAATCCCAGCTTTTGCACTTGGTCGAGCTCAAGAACTCTTGCTAATTTTGGATGAGTATTGGTCAAACCATCCTGAGCTTCACAGTGTTCCAATTTACTATGCTTCTCCTCTTGCAAAAAGGTGCATGGCTGTGTATCAGACATACATCAATTCCATGAATGAGAGAATCCGCAATCAATTTGCCAGCTCAAACCCCTTTAATTTCAAGCACATCTCCCCCTTGAAAAGCATTGAGAGTTTTAACGATGTGGGTCCATCAGTGGTGATGGCAAGCCCTGGTGGTCTTCAAAGTGGGCTGTCCAGGCAGCTATTTGATAGGTGGTGTGCTGACAAAAAAAATGCTTGTGTACTACCTGGGTATGTTGTTGAAGGAACACTTGCAAAGACTATTATTAATGAACCCAAGGAGGTTACCCTCACAAATGGCTTGACTGCTCCTCTCCACATGCAGGTTCATTACATTTCCTTCTCAGCTCATGCAGATTATGCCCAGACAAGTACTTTCTTAAAAGAGCTAATGCCTCCAAACATAATTTTGGTTCACGGAGAAGCTAATGAGATGGGAAGACTTAAACAGAAGCTTATGTCTGTCTTTGCTGATCGCAACACTAAGATCATGACTCCTAAGAACTGTCAAAATGTTGAGATGTACTTTGCCTCTGAAAAAATGGCAAAAACTATAGGAAAGCTGGCTGAAAAGACTCCCGAAGTTGGTGAAACAGTCAGTGGTTTGCTCATAAAGAAAGGCTTCACATACCAGATTATGGCTCCTGAAGATCTACATGTCTTTTCTCAACTTTCAACTGCAAATATCAACCAAAGGATCACAATCCCTTATTCAGGTGCCTTTGCTGTTATAAAATACAGGCTTAAGCAGATATATGAAAGCGTTGAATCTTCAACAGATGGGGAATCTGGAGAGCCAACTTTGCGAGTTCATGATCGGGTGACAGTGAAGCAGGAATCAGAGAATCATATCTCAGTTCACTGGACAGCAGATCCAATCAGTGATATGGTTTCTGACTCAATTGTGGCTTTAGTTCTAAATGCCAGCAGGGAAATGCCTAAGTTGGTTGTTGAATCAGAGCCCATTGCAAATGAGGAGGAGGATGCTAGGAAAGCTGAGAAAATAGTACATGGGCTGCTTGTGTCTCTTTTCGGAGATGTGAAATTTGGGGAAAATGGGAAGCTGGTGATAAGCATTGATGGGCATGTTGCATATCTTGATAAACAAAGTGGGGATGTCGAGAGTGAAAATGAAAGTCTCAGGGAACGTGTGAGATTGGCATTCCAACGCATAAGAAGTGCTGTGAAGCCAATCCCTCTTTCAGCCTAGATCTATTCCTCCTAAGAATACCTTCTTTCGGTTTGAAGAGATTATATAGTTAAATTTTTGTTGGCAAGCAATTCCATTAGCATTTTTCATGCATGCTCTTCAAAATGTAACTAATAGTTGAAGTTTTCTTAGGTTAGACCACTAGTAGTGTCCTGGAATTTTGAGTTTTGTCTGTTCTCTTCTTCGGTTACATTTAGGGAAAATGTGGTACTATGATTCTTGTTCTGCAATACCACTAGGGGCTAAGTTAGCTAGAATCTGAAGGCTACTTTAGTGGAACTAATACATTCTAAAGTTTTAGTGTTATATGATTGGAACAATGTTCCTTAAGCTTCTTACTGGAGTACTGACATTTGGGTGATAACCTTTTCTGATTGCTTTTCTGGCCAAGTAAAAGGCTCATGTTCATGTAAAGTTCACTGTACGTATTTGATATAAGCTGAAAATGCTGTGGAGCATTGTTTCTGTTCGTCATTGTCATTTTGATTTTCATATGATGTTCATAACGGGAGTTGAATTAGCGTGAAAGCTTCACTTTGTTTTGGAATTTGTACTTGTTCCTGTCTCTTGCTGTGTCTTTCATGTTAATCAATATTCTCCTCTGATCAAACTGCTTGTGAATGCATGGTTGGGAAATTCTTGAAGAGATTGAAGAAAATGATGAGTCGATATTTTAATATTCTACGAACAATAGAAGAATTATAAGTCAAAATAGATCTATTTATGTGAAATGTCTATGAAAATATTGTACATCAATTGTTAAATTTTTTTTTTTTGAAAATTTGATATATTTTTGTCTTTATTATATTTCGAATTCATGATTTATCAAATTATATGTGAGGTTGTTATTAATTGAAGTACATATTCTTGACATTATTTAATATTAAATTTTAATTTTTATCATGTATAGAAATATACAATATGGTAAAATAATATATAAATTTAATAATAATATTTTATTACATATAAATATTAAATAAATAATAGTGGAATAATTAATAATATTTATAAAGACTTAGGAAAGGAAATTAGAAAGGGCAAAAAAGTCATTTTATAATTGCAAGTCACGCTTGGCAGCCCTCCTAAACCAAGAGTCCCCTGTGGTTCCTCCCTCCTCTTTTCCAACTTGACCTTTGTCTCACACGAAAAACACTTCTCAAAAGACTTTGATAGTGATGAAAAAAAAAATTCAAAGACAATCTCTCCTTCCATTGTTCTCTTTTTTTCATTTTTTTTTTTCTTCCATAAATAATAATAATACACTTTCATAAGATCAGCATTCAAAACTCTTCACATGTTCCATCATCTTCTTCTTTTCTTCCTTCTCCTTGCCTCCTCACGAAATGTGTTGCTCATCTTCCTTTTGTTTGGCCTACTTCACACCTGTTTTGTGATTGTGATCCCTTCCCCGTCCTGATTATACCACCATATCATCCTTTTCCCAATTCTCTTATGAAAAATTTTAGTTTCCTCCCAATCACCGCGAATTTTCTTTTCAGTTGTTACTAAGATCTAGGGTTTTTTTTTTTCTTCTTATTTTTTGTTTGTGGGTTCTTGCCAATCAGTAGGTGAGTAAACATAATTCAAAGTTGTTTTTTCTGTCACTGTTTTTTTTTTTTTTTAAAAAAATTTTAATTCTTATTAGCTTTTTTTGTGATGTGCTTCCTGAGAATGGGGAATTCAGTTTGTGCTCTTCATGTTTCTTGAGAATTTTTACAAGATTTCGAAGGCGATTTTTCCTTTTTTCTTCCCTCCATTTTATGTTTGTTGTAAGTTCTCTATTTTGTTTTTTGGACACGGAATCAAATGCTGAGTTGACTTTACTTTTTTTTTTTTTTACTTTTATTTTCCAACTGTTTGTTTTGATTGAAGTCGATTTTTTAGGGTTTACTTTGAATTTTATTTTGGCATTGAATGGATTCCGTGATTGCATTGCATTGGATGATCAATTATTTCTTGCGGGCTCTATGAGAATGGAATGAATTGCTCTAGTTTCTAGTGGTTAAAGGAGTTGGAATCTCAGAAATAGATGAGCCTGAGATTGTAAAGTGATCATTCAGTTTGTATAACTCATATACCTCCTAGATATTTTGTAGAGGCGTTTCTTTTATCTCAAGGGGCTGAGAAAGCAAACCATTGTAATTTAAACTTCAAATGCAAACTTGATCGATGGTAGTAGAAATCGGCATCTGGTTTGTGCCTTAACTTTTCATTTCTTTTAAAAGTTCGGTTTTGTTTGTTTGTTATGGTTTTCTACATTTTTATTTTGTAATCATAATTCTTGGCGGACTATTTTGTGTCTGTGCCAGTGGATTGATTCGTTGCCTGCATTCGTGTCCAAATTTTAATGAATTTTGTTTGTCTTAATTATTTCCATTTAGACCCTAATAATATCTATTCTACATTTGTCTTCATAGACTGTTGGCATGAAGAGGATAGCATACTACGACACTGTTGTCCCACAAATGCAAGACCCATGGCCGATAAAAAAGGCCCTTACATTGTCTGATGTTGATATTACTCATCCATTCCTCACTCTGTCTCGTCAACAAGTTGAAATGCATATTCTTTTGAACATGGCACAGCAGCAACAAGATCAATTGAGGTCTGTTGGTCAGGTGGATTTTAATGCTCAGGATGATGATACTGGAGAAATGTATGTCATGAAGTTGAAATGGCGGGGAAGCTACTATAATTTGATTGGCAAATGGGGTAAAGTTGTTCGAGGGAAGGGACTTGATGTTGGGCAAGAGATTAAAATACGCTGGGCCAATGGATGCCTACATTTTTCAGTCCCACAACAACAAGTTGTTGCTGTACCGCCCTTACGAATGGCTCCAGCACCCCTAATACAGGACCACTGGCCTATTAAGAAGGTTTTGACATTGTCTGATGCCGACACCAACCATCCGTTTCTCCCTTTGCCTCGTCGATCCGTCGAAGATCACATTCTTGTGTATTGGTCACAGCAACAACGAGAACAATTAAGGAAGGAAGAGCAAGTAAATGTAAATGCCCGAGATTATGATAACGGTGAGATATATTTAATGAAATTGAAGTGGAGGGGCAACTATTACAACCTCATTGGAAAATGGGGAACAATAATTCGACAGAAGGGACTGGGTGTTGGGAAAGAGATCAGACTGCGGTGGGCAAATGATTGCTTATACTTTTCAGTTCCTCAAGAACGATTCATTGCAACAGCTTCAGGACAGGAGAGTTGGCCTATTAAGAAGGCTCTTACTTTGTCTGATGTTGATACCAATCATCCATTTCTTACTTTACCTGGTAAAGCCGTTGAAGATCATATACTCTTTTATTGGACACTCCAGGCTCGTGAACAGTTGAGAAATGAGTATCAAGTAAGTGTTAATGCTCGTGATGAAGACACTGGTGACTTATATTTGATGAAGCTTAGATGGCGGGGGAGTTATTATAATCTTATTGGAAAATGGGGAAAAATCATTAGAGGGAGGAGACTTCATGTTGGAAAGGAGATCAGGCTTCTCTGGGACAATGGATGCTTACTTTTCTCAGTACCTCAATGATGCTGTTCTTTCATGTATTGGTGAAACAACCAAAGAAATTCTATTATTCTTCTCATCACTCTTTTTCTTTAGGGTATCACTTTTAAGTTGCCCATTTTGGTTATTGCATAGGCTGTTCCTAAATTTGCTGGATGGCCTAGTAGAACTGGTTTATCTGATCTATTTTTTGAGACGAATAGGGCTTTCTGGAATCAACAAACTCGAAAAGGTGATGAAATATTATAATGTTGATTGGATTTTCTTTCGTCTGATGGTGCTGTATTTTCTTGCTGTTTTGTACATTCAACTCATCAAACCCCACTGCACTTTGAGCTTATTTTATCTTGCTACGGTGGTGTTTGTGGCCTGAAATGAAAATTATTGCTAAAATTAGGGATGACTTGCTCTCTTAGTCTTCATGCTTTCATATGTGGTCCTTCACTATTTCTTTAGTTCAGTGTAACCTGCAGTGTTTCATTTGTTCATTTCCTGTTCAATGGTATTTAGGCCTCATATGGTGAAAGAGATGCCGGATGAAGGCTTCACTCTAAACATTCCTCTTGCTAAGCTTCTTTTTGCTTGTCTTCATCCGCATTCCAATTTCAATGAATGGTGGCACTTAATTAATTTTTGTGGTTGACAATGTTGGTTGAATTTTATGTCATTTTTCTTTATTAACATTCTTAGGATTCATGTTTTTAACTGCTAAGACACATGCACATGCTACCCCTTCATTTCTCCCTGTGCATTCATGGGTTTATAGAATCTCAATCTTGACTAGACGTGTAATTTCTATGTTTTTATAATCTACTGTAATGATAACTAACATGATGGTATTCTTGTTACAGACGAAAATACATCTGCTTCAAGTTCGAAATGACTTTTCTGATGGTTCAAAATCTCCCTCAGGGAAGATTCCAGATTCTGAAATATTTGGAGAACTTTCGTGGTATCTAGGACTCTGCCAGTTGCAGGACTACCCTGAAAAGAACAATACCAATCTTCTTCACCAGCAATTTTCCAATAGGGATACTTTCTAGCACTGGCTACTTCCTTTCCTTCAGGCCATCTCCAACTATATTCATATATAAATATACTTGACAAAGAGTAGTTCTATGCATTTTCCATGAGAAGCTCCACCTTGTAATAGGTTTTCCTGGTTTAAAAGGTTGGAATTGCTTTTGGTAAAGGCTAGTGAACATCGTAATGGACATCATCCAAAACCTTTAGAAAGTAAATATTACCTCTGTACATATTTCCGCGGATATGAAACTTGGTTGGTAGAACCAATATATTGCTTCCACAGATAGCTATAAATTACTATGAGTTAGTATTGAATAGTACAGAAACATGTGCTTTTCTGGCATTCATTTAGTTTATTGTTGATAAACTAAATATGCTGTTAAGAGGATATATGTATACTTATGTATATCAATTACTCTTCTCCATTTTTCATTCACTCTTAGCCACGTTGAAAAATAACTGAGATTTTTCTTTTTACTCATTACATAAAAAATTAATATACATTTATCATATTTTTCTCTATTTTTTAATTAATGTTTATTAAATATTCTTATTAAAGAAAGTAAAAAATTGAAAAATATTTGATTAAACTACACTTATTTTTATTGAAATATATGGAGAAGGGAGGACGTGGTTTATGATTTCTTGCCTTTTTCCATTTATTTAAATGCCATTTGACTAATAACTTTTACATCGCTAATTAAAAACGACGTATTATGAGTATTTTACTAATACCAGTAGTTTTGTCAGGTCACGAGTCACGACTGCGTCTGATTTTTTTTAAAAATCCACGTGTCGCCTACTTTTAACGTTTACGAATTACTAATTACTACTGGACGGAATCTCAGTTGGAGAACTCCACTTCTTCCTCCGTTGTTGTTCGTATGGGGGAGGAGGAGGAGCAGCAGCAGCAGCAAGAGCACGACGACGATACAGAATATCCGCCAAGCATATTTCCTTTTCGCGACCTAATAAACTATTAATATCATTTCAATTATTTTGTAGGGGGTTGGGAAGGGAGAGAGTGATGGGGAAGGGGAAATTGACGCTTAGGCGGAGGAAGAAGGCGTTGCCACAGCGACCACCGTTTCCGGAGATTGAGGCTTCCACTAGTACGACGGTGGCTTTGAATAATAATAATAATGATAATAATTCCATGATGATTGCGGCGGGGAGTAAGTGTGCTGGAAAGAAGAAGCCCTGTGGAACGGCGAGGCTTTGGATGAGGTTTGATCGGACGGGGCAGTCGGAGTTGATTGAGTGTGATAAAAGCGTTATTATTAAGCGTGTTTCTATTCCTGCTCGCGATCTTAGAATCCTTGGCCCTATCTTCTGTCACTCCTCCAGCATCCTTGGTACGCGTTTTTCTCTTACTCTGTCCAATTTCTATTCCTCTTAATTATGGAATTTACGTATGTAGTAGTTTGTTTACATTATTGATGGAATTTCTGAATATGATTTTTTATCTATTGGGGAGTTATTGCTTGGGAGATTGACTAGTGTTGTGCTTCTTTTTTTTCTGCATTAATTGAATTTGAATGATAGTGGTTGTTAGATTACTTCAACAATACCTAGCTGCTTTGCTTTGCTTTGGTCATGAGGTGCTGCTTTTCCAGCAACTTCTTCTGCATAATTCTTACTCCTTTTTGATATAAGAGGGAGGATTGATATATTTGGTGTAGGTGCCATATGAATAGATGGTGTTTGATCTACCACGAGACTAGTTGACTCTCGTTGGTCCTTATCTCCTCAGTTTTTTCATGTGCAAACACTTGCGTGGGCATATGTATTTGAAGCTATTCAATTTCTTAACTTCGAACATTAGATATTTCAGGGTATAATTTTGACCTTTAGTATTTTCAAAGGTTTCAGATTTGAAATTTTATTGATGTTGAACCCGAACCTTTTGGAATCAAAGATTTATGTTGGTTATCTGTTCATTATGTAGGTTTTCTGTTGTACTTTCATTTGTATGGTATTTCTTTATCTTGAGACATTTTGTTGCTCTCTTGGTATTAGACAATCTATAACTTTAGTTTTCCTTTCCAGCAAGGGAAAAAGCTATGGTTGTGAACCTTGAGTTTATAAGAGCCATCATTACAGCTGAAGAGGTGCTTTTGCTTGATCCTTTGCGACATGAGGTTCTTCCCTTTGTTGATCAACTAAGGCAGCAACTTCCTAATAAAGGTGCATTCAGGAATAATGCGGCTGGCCATCTGGCCCTTCAAGATGATGAAATGCCTCCCACTTCTGGACAATGGTTACCTGTCCCAGAAGCTGCTGATGGATTGCAAGCAGAGCTCCCATTTGAGTTCCAAGTTCTAGAGATTGCATTGCAGGTGGTTTGTACATATTTGGATTCCAGTGTTGCTGAACTTGAGAGAGTTGCTTACCCTGTTTTAGATGATTTGGCTATCAATGTTAGCTCGAAGAATCTTGAGCATGTCCGTAGTTTAAAGAGTAATCTAACCAGATTGCTTGCACGGGTACAGAAGGTACTTTTATTCCCAGTTTCTATGAACTATAGGACATATTCTCTCTGTTCCATTAATTTAATCAATTTTTTTTCTAATTTTATCTATCCAATTTACTCGTCAATCTCTTTTATCAATGATATAATTAATGTCCTTATTAGATTAAAACATGAGTAGAGGGAGATAAAGAACTCTTAAAATTTCACCTTATCTGAAATCATAAACGAACAAAGAAGGTTGGATTTGTACATTTAACACATCTCCTCTTGTTGAACACAATTTTTCAAACATAAGGATCGAACATAGGACCTCATGTTTTGATATAATGTTAAATTTCTACCTCATTTAAAATCTTAAGCTAATAGAGATGTTGAATTTATACACTTAATATGAACAACTAATGAATTGTTGGTTCCAATTTATGATTATTGGGACCATTTGTTATTATAAATTTTAACAATTTCTTAATTCATGTGTCAAATTCCAATCTTACCATGATTTTTGGACTAGACAGCTACTTCCTTTCCATCTTTCTAAATGCACGCCTATCTAGCGCTGCAGGTGGTACTTTTTCTTGTTTTTATTAGAAAAATCCACATTTTTTCCTATGAGATTTCCCTGAAAAAGATCGAAAAGGGTTGGGGTTGGAAGAGTTAAAAAGGAACAAAGATGTACTTGAGTGCTTACCATTTTCTAGTTGATTGTTTTACTCTTTGGTGGCTTCATATAGAATTGTGATATGGAGATCTTCTCGATTTTATGTCATGCCAATTACGTAGTGCAATCTTCTATATCATCTATATCTTCTTGGTATCAACTTTAAAAGTATTCCCTTTTAAGCATCAAGTTGCAGCTCCATATCTTGTGAATTTATAGTATTTCCTTTTGAGCTTGTTACTTCATATGTGCTCATGAGTTCATTCCTCGAGTAACATTTCACTATAAGATTTGCTTGTTGGGCATGTTGTACTTAGTTATAATCACAAATAATATTGCTCATTGCCAAGATCCATCAAAAGTTAGAATATGAAGTGCTAGTCCTACCTAATTATCTCTGCACTGAGAACCACTTTTCTAATTGATTTCTTTATTGTAGCGGAATTGGTTGTCACTCTCTCTCTTGGCTTCTGGGAACAGTATTAATAAAGTTAAATAAACATTGTAGGTGAGAGATGAAATTGAACATCTTTTGGATGACAATGAAGATATGGCACAATTATATTTAACTAGAAAGTGGATTCATTGTCAGCAATCTGAGGTTTTAGCAGGATCCATGGCCTCAAATAACGTTGTGCCTGCTCCTGGACATTTTCGGCAGCTTAGTTCTACTAGAAGTGGAAGTTTGACTAGCAACTATCTGCATGAGGATGATGTGGAGGATTTAGAAATGTTGCTTGAGGCTTACTTTATGCAGCTGGATGGCACCCGAAACAAAATATTATCTGTAAGTAGTTTTATCTTAATATGCCTTTTCTGCATGGCACTTGTAACCTAATATTACCTGCAAGTAGTTTCCTCAACCAGACTGATAATTCTGGTGTATTTGGTTTAGATCTCTCTTCTTTGGAATGTCAATGAGTTTTCAAAAGATTTTTTTGGACTGTTATCCAGAACAGTGTAAATCAATGATACATGTGTATAATTGAGTTTTTCCATTTGTGTTTGGATGATTATTTTAGTGTTGCAAAAGTGCCCTGGCAGATGATTCATGCATGCTTGAATACTTATTTGGTTTTATACCAAAATTGGATCTTCTTACACCTATTAAGATTGAAACTGAGTTAAAAGCTGTTGGATGTTTTATGTGGTTTCACTGTATGAACACTTTCCATACAAACTTCTTGCTCTTCCCAGATGACAAAACATAAAATCTGGCATGTGTTTGTTTCTTTTAATTGTCAGTTCGGCTTTTAAATAGCTTTTCTGCAGCTAACTTACCGTTAGGCATGAGTTTTAGCTCTGGTCTGAACTCTTTTTTCCTTCTCTTTTCGTTCTACTGGTATGCTTAATTCTTTTATTGTTATTACTATTATTTAATTTGAAGGTACGTGAATACATAGATGATACAGAGGATTACGTGAATATCCAACTTGATAATCAGCGGAATGAGCTCATTCAACTACAGTTGACATTGACAATTGGCTCTTTTGCTGTTGCCACAGAGACATTAATAGCTGGTATATTTGGTATGAATATCCCCTGTACTCTATACAAGGGCCCTACATCATTTTTCTGGCCTTTTGTCATTAGCGTTACTGTTGCGTGTATATTACTTTTCTTTTTCATTCTGGGATACGCCAGATGGAAGAAACTGCTGGGTTCCTAAACCACATCGTTGGTTTACTCCACTGAGAACGTGACTTGAGATATCTTGCTCTTGCAGTCTTGCTCTTATACGGTTTATTTTTCCCTCTTTTTCTTCGGTTTCTTTTCGGTCATATAACTGGGAGCTGGAATTCATTACTCCCTAGAGTTAATACTACATGTTCTCACCCTAAGAGAGACGATAAAAGATGTTTTTAATGTGGACTTGCATCTTTTAACGAGTCAATTATACTTGTAAATGTCCTTTTTATCTCTAGATGCTTCCTACTTCCTGCTTCTTTCTTCTTTTGTGGTTCCACTAGATAGCACAAACTAGAGCCTGATGAAAGCATGTAGTCAAATTATTGCTGGTGATTTCTTTTGTAGAAAGCCTGTTTGTGCTGAATTACAGGATTGGATTTGTACATCATAGTCAGGATTGTTTCTTGCTTCCTCGAGATTCCTTTGATCAGTTTCTGATGACTCTTAATATGAGTTAAGCACTTACTCAATAGTCTATTTGATATATATATATATACATAAGGGGTTGTCTTGTAGTTGCTAGGAAGTTACATGAAAATGATAGCCAGCTTTGTCGTCTGCAGCTGCCGTCCCCTCTCCCATGTGTTCACCTTTACCATCTGGAATACAATTTTCTTTGTGGTTTTTGTGGCCCATAAAATATTTGCCGCATATATTCTAAAACAACGAGGGTCAGATTATTGTCATGATCCCTTCTTCTAGAATTTAAAATTTGACATTCTTAAATATCACTAGTTTATTACGCGAATATTAAGTTATGGATCAGTCAATTATTGTCTAAAATTAAATTACTTTCTCTATCTCTTTTGAAGAACATGGATCAAAGAGATCATTTTTATATTAGAGCACGTTAAGGGATAGATTGGAGTTCCCAAATTTGTGATGCTATAGTTGTACACACACATATTCTGGCAGCAGAGCCTTTACAAAGTGCTTAACTGAACGTTGGGAATACCATTGCATCAAAGTTCCCCAACTTGCCTCTTCTGCTGTCTTTTTCTCTGGCAACTGGAAAGTGTATTTAACACCAATCTTACTCCAACCCCCCTAAAGAAAGAAAGAAAAAGATCTTAACCAGACTGGCACATCTTATGATTTTGGACACACATTAACATTGAAAGGTTATTGGTCTCCCAATGTGTATTTACAGTTCATTTATTATTATTGTTTTTTTTTTTTTTTTAGTAATAATACTTTGTTTCTTTTCAGAAATGGGAAGAATGAATTGTTGAGGTTCTTCACCTTAGAAAGTGGAAAGCCCCCTTATATATATATATATGCAAAAGTAAATTTCAGATTTTTTATTTTTTTTATTTTTTTATCAGGAATCTTTTCAAATAGTAATTAAAAGGCCTTCTTTCTTGTGGGTTTTGATTTGGTGTCAAATTCTATATATGTATGTTTTTTTTCGATCCCACTAATATCTTTTTCCTTAGCATAAGACTTATGCCAGTGTTATTAGCTTAATGATGATATGCATATTTAATTATATTTCACAGTGGATGAGCGAAAATCCCATGTCTTTTTTTTTTTTTTTTTATAAATATAGACACACAGACATATATATATATATATATATATATAAGAATGTGCCAAACATCCTAGCCATGATGTCCTTCTACCTCTGTCTCTAGCTGTTTAATTAGCTCACATCCCTGTCATATTGTGAGACATCAATGTTTGAAAATCCCATCATAGCATTTTTCACAGCCATACTTTTCTTATCATTAGTCCACTAAAAAAATTATGTTACCAACCCCCCGCCCTTTTTTTTTTCTTTTTTTTGTGCGCACTCTAATATTTAATAATATTATTATTTTATCCCTTTTTACTTATTACATTAGAAATACTTATTATCTTATAAATTAATGTAATATTTATTAATATTTTATTAATATTCTTTTAATTAATAAATTATAAATACTGTTCATTATTATCTTTTATTAAAGAATGTAAAATCAAAAAATATTTTGGTCTTTTTAGATTTTTTTTTTAATTATTTGTTACCAAATAAGACTTTCCATACTTTAAATTTTAAAATACAAAAGTTGTAAAAAAAAAATTAAATATTATTTGACTTTATTTTATTTTATAAAAAATAATTAATAAATATTTTAAATCATTAATTAAAGTAGCATTTAGAGAAAAATATTACTCCTTTCAATTTTAATTAATGTATCTTTTGATTGAAAAGATTAAATATTTTAAATTTAATTTCTTTAATAATAATAATAATAATTAATAAGTATGAGTTATAAAAAATTCAAAATACACAGGTGAATTGATTAGATGTTTTTTTCTAATTTAAGCAAAGTCTGAAATTAAAATTGTGCTCATATATACAACTATTTTAAAACTTAGAATTAATCAGAATATAAAAATGACTTAATAAAATTGATACATATTTTAATTATTTTTCAAATTTTCCTAATATGACAAACTAGAAAATGTAGCAATTCTAGAACCTTTTTTTTTTCCTTACAAAAGAAAAGAAAAAAAAAAATGGAAAAAACGACATCACAACCCACGATATTGGACATTAAGTTGTTATGATGATGATGATGAGATTGGCCATAGAAAAAACCATAACATAATGTATTTTTGAGAAATGAGCTGTAAAATTTCTGTCACTCACATTTCCCCAATCCCACACATCTTGGGCTAATCCACCCATCCATTCCCATTCCCACCTTTTACTTAATAATGCGAACAATGTGATTATCATCACAAATACACACTGACTTATTCTATTGCCTTAACCCCCAATATAACAATATTTTGAATCTGGTCTTCTTTTTTCTAATGCCATACAAACCCTTTCTGATATATATAATCTGTGCTAGAATTTTGACCATAAAATTGAACAAAACCCTTTTCTGATTCTGATCACGAGTAAATTGAACAATTTTTATTTATTTATTTATTTATTTTCTATATTGATATAAATTATACACATGTGTGTATATATATATATATATATAAGAGAAGTTCTCCCTATATGGAAAGGTGAGGAAGGGGGGGTTGGAATATTGAAAAATATAGGGGGTGGAATTGAAAAATGATAAAAACATTTAGAAACATCTCATTTCATTTTAGGCTGTTAATAGACTCAACTCAATCTGATTCATCCTGCCTGAGAGCGTCAACGACGAGTTTAGAGAGAGAAAGTGCAGCAGCTCAAGGGAGCTTCTTCTGAGTCTGAGAACGAAGAAAACCCTAGCACAAGCGCAAGACAAGACGGAATCTACAAATCACATTGTTAAGATCTTATTGCGACCAGACCGATAAAGGTTTGCTGCATTTAACTTTTTTGTTGTTGTTGTTGTTGTTGTTGTCAGTAGTAGAAACGTTTTTGTATATATGTGTTTTTGATTATGCTGTGTCAATATTTTTTGGTTTTGGCTTATGGAGTGATTATTTGGTTTGTGAGAAAATGCGGATTGAAGTGAGAATTAAGTTTTTATGGGGGTGGGGGTTGCGGGGAAATCTAGAATCTTCTTTCTTTTTTCCTGTATTATGAATGATTGGGTGTTCATCAACGGTGGCAATTTTTGAAATGGGTGATATTAATGTAAAATTTTGACTTGTGGTTTGTGGTTATTGAGAGGTTTTTGTTTTTCTCGGAGACAAATTGAAAGTGGATTTTCTTGCCTGATTATAGTTGGAAGAATATTCGATATGGTTGAAAATGAGGGTATTCAGGAAAATGGCTGGAAGCTCATCCAGTGACTTTCTCTTTTATGATGTGACTGGGTTGACCATAGAAACAGTAATTACATCAAATCTTCAGGGAATACTTTGAAAATCTGGTTTCCTGTGCTTGTTATATGCTGATACAATGATTTACTCCCTTGAAGCTATTTCCTTATTTTAATAGAGTTTACTGACGAGCAATTGAAATATGAACTAGAGGTTCAAATTCTTTCTTTCTTGATGATTCCTCCCACCCTCCTTTCTTCTGCATTATGCTTTAGAATTTGAGATCAATGTTCAGTAACATTACCTATCCAGAAGATAGATCAATTAACATTAGTTTAGCATTTGGAGACCTTTCCACCCTGAATGGTTTACAAGATTGAGGCTGTCAGGAGGCAGTTTTACCTTCGACTTTTCTGATGTTGTTGATTTGTATCCATTTTAAGTGGTTATGGACACTTTCAAAATGTTCTTATTGGGGTACTGAAACACGTACAATGCCATGCCTACCACTGCACTAGAGATCAAGTGTCTTTTTTTAATCTGTATATTGCATTGGAATTTAATGGTTTCCTCAAAATTCTTCTCCATTTTAAATGATTGGTGTTTGGTCTAGTTTTGTTCTGGAAAATACCCAAGTAGCTTATCATATCAGTATGCTAAGTTTATTTTTTTTGTGTTTGAAGTGTATATACTGATGATCCAGAACTCTGTGCGTTCTTAGACTAAGTTTGTAATGCTCCTCCTTTTTTTCCTCATTGTAGAAGGATAACTATCAAAACGCTTGCTGTTGGTTTTTCATTGTCTGTTTCCTGATATGAACTTTGTATCTATCTTAAAATCTAATGTCTGTAGGATTCTAACCTGAGTTTATCTTTCTTGCTTATTTCTATTCATTGATTAGAGCATTTTGTAACCTTGTTCAACCATTGCCTTTGGCAGGGATACTTCTTCTGGACTATGGCTAATTCTAAGGGTCCTGCTAGTGTTAGAAATTTAATGTACAATGCCAGGAATCCTTTGTTGCCCCCTAAAAGTCCATTTCCTTGTCCTGCTCCATCATATGTTGATTATGTCCCTAGTTCTGCTACTGGGCAGAAAACCCAGAAGTTTAGAGAGGGAAATTCTCACCATCAACGTACTTCCTCTGAGAGTCAACTGATAGATGAGCAACCTTCTTGGTTAGATGAACTACTTAATGAGCCAGAAACCCCAGTACGCAGAAGTGGTCATAGGCGTTCATCAAGTGATTCATTTGCATATATCGATGCCGCTAATGCTGTTAACCTAGACTATGCAGCTCAGAATGAAAATAAATTCAAATATATGGCCCCTCTACCTTCTTGGGGATCGCAAGACTTTGATCTTTTTAGAGATGCACATCATGCTTCTTTTATCCCAGAGCCAAATTCTTTAAGTAAACATAAGAATCGGGCATGGGATTCAAACCTAAACTTGTCTGGACATTCCCGTGGGTTTCCGTCTACCAGCAACATGCTTAAGAACTCAGGAGTACTGCGTGCTCAGCAAGAAACAGATGTGCTTCCATCTACAGCTTCTGAGAGAGAGGATGCAGTTGAATCTGGCCCTCAGGATTCAAAAGGGTCTTCTGAGAAAAAGGATTCTTCTCATGGCAAATCTGCTGCATCTGACACAGACACTAAACGAGCAAAGCAGTATGTTTACTCACCTTGACAACCTCCAGTTCTTCATATAGAAATATTTAATTTGTTGATAGAATACATGTGCGACATATTCTGTCTTCTAGCTATTTGGAAGTAAACATATGATGAATATATAGGCCTCAGCTGGTATAACTGTTTCTTCTGTCTCTTATTATGTTTTGGCAGTTTGCATTTACTTAGATAGCAGTAATTGCACTAGAATTTTGGTTTATTCTCAACTCTGAAGGTATGTTTCCATATAAAGCTTTAAAGAGATATACAACTAAGGTTATTTAGTATTAGTTCAAAAGAAAGAGAAGGGGGTGGGAGAAGGCGCAGCATAGACGATGGGCATATATTTGGCTTCAGGGTTGAGGTTGATTTTAAATAGATCTCAAAATTTACTTTTACGAAAAGGGAAAGGGTTAAAAAAAAGAAAGAAAATCTAATGGGAATACTCAAGTACTTCACTGTTGATAAACCCATATTCATGTTCAAGAAGGGAACTTGGTGTGAGGTTGGATGTACATTCATGTGTAATTTCATAATTTTTTTTTTTGGTAGTTGTGTAATTTCATAATTAATATCATGGAATTGTAGGCACATTCATATTGAATTTCATACGTTATTTCTTATTGAAGTTTAATGTTTTTTTCTGCAAAAGCCTGCATTTCCTTTTTTGTTTTAATAATTTTTTTTTTTCATAAAAATGCTGTACAATGCAGGCAGTTTGCACAACGTTCACGTGTCAGAAAACTTCAATACATAGCTGAGCTGGAACGAAATGTTCAAGCTCTACAGGCAAGTATTGTGCATGCTTTGAGAAATTTGAATATGTATATGTTTTAAATTGCTTACTGATTTGTTGATGTCGCCTCATTTATACTAAACACAGGCAGAAGGTTCTGAAGTTTCTGCTGAGCTAGAGTTCCTAAACCAGCAAAATCTTATTCTGAGCATGGAGAATAAAGCATTGAAGCAACGTCTTGAAAGTTTAGCCCAAGAGCAACTTATTAAATATTGTAAGTTAAGGTTCTTATTAGTTTGTATTAGTTGTGATGAATTACTTTTGAAGACGTTATAATGTTTGCTGTTGCTAAATAAATTGGCACTGTATCATAGGCAAGTGCAATTGTTTGTGGTAATTGTATTCAAATTTTATAAACCAAATTGTTAACAGACTGGAGTACAAAATTAGTAATTCCTTGCTTAGCTAGACGTAAATTTTTCTCTTTAGTGTCCATGTAGTACAAGTGCGGAGAGTTTTGAGTGGCAGAATTGTTCATCGTAATAGATATTTCAGAAACTAAAAATCATGATGCCTTTTGTTATTTACTTATTATTTTTTTATTTGCAGTGGAACATGAAGTACTGGAGAGAGAAATAGTAAGATTACGAGCTGTCTATCAGCAACAGCAGCAGCCAACCCCTAGTCATCGACGCAAAAGTAGTAAAGATCTTGATCAACAGCTTGCGAACCTTTCTCTGAAACAAAAGGATGCTAGTTCTGCACGCGATAATGGTTCTGGGCAACTTCACATTTGATCGTACATATATAACTAGGCCATTCCATTGCTTCCTGACGGTTCCTCAGCTAATTTTACCCACCGGTGACATATGGTTTTCCCTTATGATGATGAGGATCAAGCCTAGTTCCTAGTAGTCTTTGTGATCCTCCAGCTTTTACCTGTTTTCCCAGTTGCGTTAATCTACATGAATTCAGCTGATGTGGGCTATATTTTCCCTTTTTACTTTTCCTTTTCTCAGGGAAGAAAGAATTAACTCTGTAGTTCTGTCTTGCACCTGGTAGTCAGAGCCAGAGAATTGATATTTTGGCAGCTGGTTTACCTGAGGTGGTGATTTTTTAAGATGATTGTTTCATCTTCCTTGTATGTTGAAGTGATCAATTCCCCCACATTTATATTGTAAAATTCTAGTTGGATTCTCATTTTTACCCTCCTCCCCCACCCCCAGTGCACTCTAATTGAGATCCTTCTTTATCAATGCAGTTGATGAACAGGTATCCATTCCATGGTTATCTGCTATTAATGAAAATAAAACTCTGAAAGATTCTGTAATAGATATTTTGTCTCTCTCCCCCCCTATATATATTCTGCAAGAAATAACCAAACAAATCACATGAATTAAGTTAGATTTAATTGCTGTACATGAAGACAAGATCAATCTCAATATATATATATATATATATATATATATATATGTATATATTTTCTTTTTTCTAAAAAGAAATATTTAAATGCTTGGAAAATCAGAGAGATTTGGAACAAGGCTTTTTTCTTCATTTAAACTTGTTCAAGGAGTACATTTCCAGTATGTATTCTTAAATGTTGGGTGCTTTTTCTCCACCTTTCTCAATAAATGGAGTGTAATGAACCAGGAAAAGTCCTAAATATTTTGTCAAGACAATAATAAATAAAGAATGAATATTGGTAATAGAAATAGAGTAAATAATGAGAATGGTAAAGTTGTTGCTTTAAAATGGCCAGTATTTGGAAGTCTTGGATAGTCCTCTGGTTGTGGCATTACACAATCTCGGCCATTGAAGGATATTTTTCTTGGAAAAGCCCAACCTTCCCTGAAAGTAAAAATCCCTGGTTCTTTCCGCAGTAGCATCTCTGTTTGCACAACCCCATTATTCTCTCCTGATTGGATTAGCATGTCATTGTACATCTTCAGCCCATAAAACATTCCAGTATCATCTGAAAATAACAAAGAAAAAAAAAAAGAAGTTCAGCAGCAGCAGGGAAGAAGATTTTGGCATGAATGAAGTTCTAACTTCTAACATAACAAACTGAATGACTTACTGATATCACCATACTGATTGAGAGGCTTGTAGTTGAAACTGTAAACCTGATAGATACTTCTCAAATTTGGATGCAGAACCACCAAGCTCCACTGACTGTAGTTCTGGACATAGTTCAAATTTGTAATGGTGATCTTCACTCTCCAGTAGTCTTTATAACTTACTTTCACGTGCCAATGCACTTTTACTGGGCACATGTGGTGTGTACACTGTATTGCAGGCTGCAGCATTTCCCTCTGCTGTTGCTGTTGTTGTTGATGCAATACATTAGGCAGATCATCCGGTCCACTGTTTTTGTACATTACAAGTAGAGAGTCATACTTATTAGGTAAAAAGCTAGTGAAAAAAAAAAAAAAAAAAAAAAAAAAGGGAGGGAATAGCTTTACTTTACACATTTTTGTCCAGGTTGTTCTAGGCAGGAACAGCTGCATTTCGGGCATGGAACCACGGTTTCATTGTAGAAAGCAGACAAAGAAACACAACAAGTTGGACTGTTCGATGCTTGGAACTGAGAGAAGGAACAGGTAACATTCCATGTAGCTGCAGGAAGAAGATATCCCCCCATCCACCACCATATCAACAAAAAATCTTCTTGAACAACAAAGAATGAGAAAAACTTCAAAAAAAAAAAAAAAAAAATCGGTTTCTTACCAAGAGCCTGTGTTTTTCGCCTGCCTTGATCCTCATAAAACTTACTGGGAGGAACCTGAAATGGATCTCCACAAGTATAGCCAGGTAACCCAAGTGAGAAATTCCCAGGTATTCCAGTATCATCAATTCTATTAGAAAATTTTCCAATGCTCATCTGAAAAGCAGCACCAAATTTCTCAGGATCTTGTGT
Source organism: Marsdenia floribunda (assembly GCA_035583425.1). Classification (NCBI taxonomy): domain Eukaryota; kingdom Viridiplantae; phylum Streptophyta; class Magnoliopsida; order Gentianales; family Apocynaceae; genus Marsdenia; species Marsdenia floribunda. Next base: position 2,080,749 of record JAXGGT010000054.1, on the reverse strand, counting down.
CATGGATGAAAGTACACCTCCTTTGCAGCAATTAGCAACCTGCTTGTTATATGGGGCACCGGGCAATAGGTCAACTATCACAGGCTCCTTTTCGCAACAATGGGGAAGATCTCCACCTCTAAAAGCAGAACAGTTTCCCTGTTCAGTAGTCTCAGCCCCAACCATGCTCCAGATAACCTCATTACCCCTCCATATCCAACTCAATCTCCATCCTGGCGGATCTATGTGCCGGAATAGCTGATAATTGTAAATTGACACCAACACCTGGAAACAGATACATGCACTTCTTTCTAATTAATCCATTATATTCATTCAATAATCTTGCTTGCCATTTATATAGTACCAGTTCTTCTTCTTCACATAGCTTCCAATTCAACTAGTTATTATATATATATATGGTATGAACCAACAAAAAAAGGAAAAAAGGTTTGCTTGCATGAATGTTTAAGATTTCCTAAGGACTCTTATATACATATCAAGAAAGTCCCTTATATCATTTGCCTTTAGAGATGGCCTGGGGGAGTTAAAGAACATGGGTACACACACTACACTGATTTGCTTGGTCTATATGTCAAGAAATTTTGAAATAAGAAAAAAAAGGGAAGGAAAAGTTACATCTTGAGTATCATCATGTTCGAGTCTGATATCCCATTTGAGAGTGATGTTGCCGTTAGGATCCAAAGGATCATATCCATCTGCATTAAAACTGAAATTCACCATTAAAAGAATTTGAGAAATCCATTAAAAACGCACATTTATTTGCATTTCAATGAGGAAATAAATCCCATTAACAAACAAACAACAACAAAATGAAGAAGAAGATGGATGCAGTACTACTCACAGGCTGTTGATACGAAAAGCATGGCGTTCCAGCAAAATATCAAAATCAAAATAAAACCCATTAATCTTCTCCAGATATCCAACAACGGGTTCCCAACCATTCTTCACGTAAATCAACAAAAACTCTTGAATTTTCCTGGTGAGAGGGGTGGGTTCTTGAAGCTTGATACAGGTAAAGTGAAGAAATGAAAGAGTAGGAGGCAATGTGCATGAAAATTGAAATCTTGTTGTGTACTGTGTGTGACACTGTCTTTTCTAAAGGTCTTCAAAAGATTGAAGAATTTAGAATAAATGATGAAAGAGAATCTCAAACACGATAATTAAGAGAGAAAAAAATGAACGAATTAATTATGGGCACAAAAAAAGAAATAAATAAACAAATTAGAGGCTGAGACAAGGAATCGGTTTCTGTTAGATTCAAAAATTCAGACGCATTTGCCTCCGGGTATGTGGCCTTTTGATTGCTATCTTCCTTTTATCAACCTTCTAATTTCCCTTAATCCACTTATTTTCTTTATTTATTTTCTCCAAATTCTTTTTTTTTTTTTTTTTTTTAATTTGTCATACTTGATTTTCCATTTAATTTTTTTAAACGAATACTCTTTTCATTTTAATCTTTTAACTAGACAAATAAAAATTCAGCTTAATTGATAACAGTATTATTTATAACTTAAAAAGTTTCACATTAGAGATAAAAATACTTTAAAAATAAGACGTAACTCAATTATAATATTACAAGAGGTTAGAAAATGTTATGTTGGAGATGAAAATAACTCAAAAGTTTTAACTCAATTGATAATAATAATTATACTTATGACCCAATAAATTAAAGAAAATTCATATTTTTATAAAAAAAACATAAAATAAAACAAAAACATCCTATATAGTTTTGGGGGGAAAAATCATTAATTACTCTAATTGAAATTTAAAATCTATAATTATTTTTCAAAAAAAAAAATCAATTAAGGTAAACTACTTATTTTCAAAATCTTTAAGAAAAGAGCTAAAGATTATATATAATATTTCAAATTAGGAATAATGACGTGTAAGTTTGAAATAAATAGAACCGAGCAGAACTTTGGGTCGAAAAGGAGTAGGGTTAGATTCGTGCAGAAGCCATGGCGGAAGGTGGGGAAGATAATGCCGGAGAGTTTTACTTGAGGTACTATGTCGGCCACAAGGGTAAATTCGGCCACGAGTTCCTGGAATTCGAGTTTAGACCCGATGGTAAGCTCCGTTATGCCAATAATTCCAACTACAAGAACGATACTATGATCCGCAAGGAGGTCTTCGTCACTCCTGCCGTCCTTAGAGAGTGTCGCCGGATTGTCTCGGACAGCGAGGTCTTATCTTCTCGCTCATTCTCTTTCCATTCATATAATCTGAATTTGTATACTTTCCCACCAGCATAGTTCTTGTTATTTTGATTTCCTCGATACTTCCTAGGGTGTAGGAGTTTAGGGTTCTCTCGTACTAACCAAATATCCGAGGGTACAAAGTAACTTTAGCCTTGGAAATGTTTGTGTTTTGCTACTAAGTCATGAGATCTCGATCTCAATTCATTGAATGTGTTGTTGACTGAGGGAAGAGGTCTTTGTTTTAGTTTGCCATAATATTTCTTTTTTTTTTTGTTTTTTTTTTCCGTGAAAAGATGAACATTTGGATATTAATTTGGTATTTGTCAATATTTTAGATAATGAAGGAAGATGATAACAACTGGCCAGAACCAGACCGTGTTGGAAGACAAGAGCTAGAGATTGTGATGGGTAACGAGCACATTTCATTTACAACTTCAAAGATAGGTTCACTTATGGATGTGCAGACGAGTAAAGATCCTGAAGGTCTTCGTATCTTTTACTATCTTGTTCAGGTAAGCAAACTGCAAACTTTGAGTTGTGTCTTTCATTTTTGTTGCTGGTGGACATCTTAGTTTAGTTGATTCACTTTACGACTTTACAGTCTGTTTGAGATTATGAGGAACCCCGTTGATAATAAAGTTATTGCCAAAAGTTGTGAGGTTCAGTGATCAAAGAGGCATATTCTTATTGCAGAGGAGACTACATTGTGCTTCTTGTGTATCATCTGCATGCTTGTGTGTGTGTCCCTGGCTGTTTTTATGTGCATTCATATCTTATTATTTGCTATGTACAGATTCATGACTAGCAGCAACCCGTGGTCTAGGGATAGTTAAATTGCTCTAGAGTGGGTGTGAAGATAAAGAGTTAGATCTGCACTTATAATCTGGACTGGGGGTTATCACTTTGAAAACATATGTAGTGTTTAGATAAACACATTTCCTGAGGGTAGGATGCTTATTTGCTTCATTTAAAACCTATGATTTTTCCGCAACAACTATAATTTGAAATTTTCAAGGATAATCTGATCAATACCATTCTTCTGTTTGAGATGAAATGACTGTTTTCTTAGAGTGGTAAAAGCATTCTGTTTGAGCCTGTTGTCTGTATTTCTATCTTGTGAGGTTGACTACTTTTCCCTCATATATTTGGATAACAAACTTTTGTCTATCTTTTTTGGTTTTCCTTTGTGTATAATTGACATATGGGTGGACCTTCGGCTATTGAAAGAAAAAGAAAGTTCTTTTGAGAAATGTTGTTTTGGAAATTAATAACATTTTATTTTTTTAATATCATCAAACAGAACTTATTTTGAAAAATATTCCCTGAAGAACTTCAAAAAAGAAAAGATTTTTCCAGTCCTTTTAGCTTTACAAAACATTAAAAGACTTCTTATTTTAAGAAGTCGAGGGCAGCAGGACCAAGTTGTCTCTAATCTGGTTTCCTCTATCATATTCATTTGTTAATTACTATGAATACACTGTGAAGAACCATTATGTGCTGTTTTAAGTTATCAAAATGGGCAAGTTAAGCACTTAATATTTGCTTTTTATTATGTATACAATGTGTAACACCTAAGTGATTTTCATCATTTCCCTCTGCATATTTGATTATTCTTGTTTTATTATATATCAAGATGCCTTTGATCAATTTAAATTCCGGTTGTCACTGAGAATACCTTTTCCTATGGACATAATTGCAGGACTTGAAGTGTTTCGTGTTCTCTCTTATTTCTCTCCACTTCAAGATCAAACCCATTTAAGGTGGATTGTTATATATCCAGAATGAGAGATGTGTATCTTGATGTTTGTGCAGATTTTGGGTTTCTCATATCAGTTGTTGGGATAAATTTTTTTTTAGATGTATTGCTGAATTTGTTCTGGGTGCTGGCAGTAATGGGAGGAAGTTTTACTCACGACAGTATGTAGGAATTAGGTACCATTGTGGTGCAGTGTTGTTTGTGATGGGGCTTTACTTACCCCCAGTTTGGAGACCTTATCTCTGTCAGCCTGTTGGCAAGTTTTCTAATTGAGTATGAGATGCTAATATTTCTTTTTTGCCTTGGCAACACTTTCGGCACTAGACACATACATTTGGTGTTTTATTTATTTATTTATTTATTCTAAATCTTCTTTCTTTTGTTTGTTTTTTTTTTTTTTTTAAAAAAAAAAAAATTGTATAAAATTATTTTATTTTTTTTATAAAAGAATTTTAGAATATTTAAAATTTTAAATTTATATAAAAATGTTACATACAATTTCAATTTTTTTTTTTTTAGAAAAAAATAAATGGTAATGTTCTAACACGAATTTGCTATAATTTTCAAATTCAAAATTTGCATGAGATCATTTTTGTTTTAGACTTTTTGGCTCAGTTTGGAAAAAAAAAAAAATGATTTAGGGTGTGTTTGGATTTTCATTACATTAGAAAAAAAAATTAATTTTTGAAGACAAACTATTAATGAAAATTGTTCTTCATTTTTTTTCAAATTAAATTTTATATTGAAAAAAATGGGAGGTTAAATATATAGATTTTATAAATGTAATGATTGTGTGTGTAAAAAAATATTTTTTTGGGTTTTAATTCATATATTTATTACGTGAAGTCCACAATATTGACCTAGGGTATTAAATTAAGAGGGAAGATTGGTGGATTTAGTCCCTAATGTTTGGGCCTTTTGGCGTGGTTGGTTTTTTTTTTTTTTTTTTTTTGTTAATAGGTTCCAAAAAATTTCGATCAAGCATATTTGGTCCCTAGTACCCAAAATTAGAAATTTTGGACAGGTCAACTAATGTTTGACCAAACATTTAGAGGGTAAATTTGTCTTTTTCAAAAATTAAAAAGAAGAAAAGGGCTTTCTTCTTCTTCTTCTTCTCGCGTTCCAGCGAACTCCTTCTTCTTCCAGCATTTTTTTTTGTTTTTTCTGAAATTGAAAGGAAACACTGAAATGGCCAACTCCAGTGTTTCCGATAGAGCTTCGAACGTTCGTACAAGGATCAGCTTCAATTTATTACTTTACATACGTTCGTCCTTGGAGTTGGCCATTTCTTTTTCACACAAATCGCATGAACTCAACTTCCACACCTGCACAGAATAAGGAAACTTAGGTATCTTGATGATGGTTCAAAACTTCTAAAAGTTATTGCAATAAAAGTGATTCAATTACTTACAGAAGCAGCTATTCTGCACTCCTCCACATGGGGCTCTTTTGTTAAATTGACCTATAATGGATCATCAATTGAGAGGGAAACATTGAGCCCACGTAGGAAAAACATGGGGAAAGGATTCCGGTGGTCGCTGGAAGAATGAATTTGCGGGAACGCGGGAAGAAGAAGAAGAAAGCCCCGCCCCGCCCCCCGTCCTTTTTAAAAGACAAATTTAACCTTAAATGTTTGGTCAACAGTAGTTGACCTGCCCAAGATTTTTAGTTTTGGGTAATAGGGATCAAATATACTTATCGAATTTTTTTGGGACCTATTAATCAAAAAATAAAGAAAATAGACCAACCACACCAAAAGCCCAAACACTAGGAACTAAATCCACCAATCTTCCAATTAAGAGATAAACTTGTTTTGAAAAAAAAATAATGTCCAAATGTGCTGAGTTATTAGGGAACCAAAAAACACCACTCAACTATAGTTGAATTCTAGTTGAATGAAAATCTAAACATACCCTTATTCTTCTGTTTTGTAATAGTAACTCTATAGAGTATTATATTATAAAAAAATAAAAATAAAAATAAAAATAAACCTCTATATGGTATTAACTTCAAAATATTACCCTCCTCTCTAAAAAATTCTCTCTCTACTCTTCATCTTTCTGCCCACCGCTGCTACTGCATTCCTCTTCGTCTTCTTCCATTCAGCTCCGGCCAAGAGGAAGCTTAGCTTCAGCTAAGCTTCTCTTTTGGTCGGAGACCCATTTTCTTTTGTTTATTTCTGTTCATCTTTTATTTTCTATTTTTATGTGTCCTTTTGTCTCTCATTCTACTATTTTCTTAGTTTTTTTTATCATTTTCTACTCTTTAAATGCAAAATCTTTGTTTGATCTTTCAAGATCAAGTCTTTTTTCTTCTTTTATAAGAATTTTTTTATAAATCCAACCCAAATCTGAGCCCCTTTCTCGATCTTTATCTTTTTTTTAGACTTCCTCTGAAATTTTTGATATGCCCAGGATCACTTAGGTTGTTGTTGAAGGAGGAAGATAAAATCGAACTCTCCTTGTAGATGATTGTTGTAGTCGATGATGAAATTACTCTGGAAATAGATAAGATGATATTATTGTGTATTTTATCCTTTACTTGACTCACTTATATTTTTTAGGTTGAGTATTTTGTCTTTCACCTATTTTAGATTGGATGTGTATTTTGTTATCGTAAATGATGTTTATTCATTTATGTATAATATTTCTCTTTATTAATATAATTTCACTTATCAAAAAAAACAAAAAAAACTTCAAAATATTACTTTCCGAAGGAAGGACCAACCTTCCTATTGAAAGTGAAATCAGAATTTGATACAAAGGATATAAGAGTTACAAAGAAAATAATAATAATGATAATAACAACAACTAGTTCAAGATCCCTAGGGTAGGTAGTATTAAGCATGCCTACGCCTCTTGAGGTTGTCTTCATGGAAAGACTCCCAATTGTCATGATCAAGTCTGCTAATATCCTCAAGATCTGCAATGGCAAGCAAATACTGGGTGAGCTTCCTGAGCTCCTCATCATTACTTCGGTTTGCATGTGCCTTTCTGAATGGTTTTATAGTCAAACCATTTTGAGGATTCATCACAAAATTTCTTCGTATGTCATCAAACATTATGGTGTTCTTTGGACTGTAAAACTGCAAAGCAAAAAAAAAAAAAAAAGACTCAACAGACGAACAAAATATGCAGACAATTATTGTATGCAACAAATTAATAACGTAAACTAGTAGAACAAATAAATAAATAAATATTTTTAACGCGAACCTCTGAAAATTGAGCCCAAATCAAGCCAAGAGGTTTGCAATTAAAGACACCTCGAGTATCAGATTGAACAGTTATCATTGCAAAATGATCCAGGAGTGCTGTAATTTTGTAGTCAGGATTATTGAGGACACCAAGTTGTCCCATCTTTAGTTCAATCCACTTCATGCTGTTGAAATAAAATAAAATAAAAAGGACAGGCAAAGTGTACTGAAATGCAGGATTATAGGAGTAAGTTGTACTATCACAGAATTAAGCCTGAACACGATATGTGGACTAAATGCTGTTTTCAAGGGAAGGCAAGAGAAGGTGAGCCAGAGACAGCATAGAATAGAAGAGAGAAAGTATGGGCAAAAATCTAGATCAGTTGTAAATACCCAAGCTCTCAAGCATTCTTTTCTTGTAACAATGAAAAGGTAGGTAGGAGGGTCTTATTCCTCTGAGAAAGCAGAAACACCATATGGTTGTTGATTAATATAGTCCTGAGTTCTGAAACAATCTACCCTTTTCGAAAGCAAAACTATTATTAAACCATAAACGGGCAAAAAGAATTCTCACCTGGTTGCAGACCATATCATAATGTCATATTCTGCATAAGCAGCCGACAGAAATTCATGAAGATCTACATTAGACAAATGACGAACGAAATTAAGATGTTATCTATTCCAAAGAAAGCACAAGAAACTAAATAAATAAATGCTTACACGGGCGCATCAATTCTAGTGGATTCTCAGCAGTTGACCGGTGATCAAATAGGGTATAGTCAATATCTAGGACAAGTAATTTTTTACCTTCACGGCAAGGGTTTAGCAGTTCAATCTGAAATTCCATATGGCACATCACAGAGTTAATGCATTAACACCAAAATGATACTAGACAAAGCCACACAATAAATTTCTAAGGTGTTACAGAGAGAGATGTTAAGTTCTTGTACTTTTTTCATTACTTCCTACTGCAGGGGGAGGGTAAGAGACCCCATGATGTCACATATGCAACCCCAAGTATTTGGTAGCATTTTATTCAGATAAACTAAAATGTTTCTAGCATTGTCTTAAACTAAAAACTAAGTGTGAAATCCATGTGAGAGGGAAACAATATTTTACTTCAACTTCCCCACTGTAACCATATCCATCTATGTAAACCAGCCCATCTATTCAATTCGACTGCAAAACAAATCTAAACATATGAAGAAGAGAATGCAGGAAGGTTGCATGGTAGACAAAGAACAAATATTTCATTGACTACTAGAGAATAAACATGGAATGAAATTCAAGCCATATTGTTGTAGTCCTGAAAGACTAATGTAGAGACAGACTTGTTCAAGAAGCAATACTCCACCATCTAGAGACAAATCCTGAAAAACCTCAAGTGAACATAATTCATGAGGCTGCAAATAAAATCCTCAGTAAAAGGAAGCTCCATATTGCTAGATCAACATCCCCATGGAACTTAAACAGATTGAGGTTACTTGTAAACAGTCCCACCGACTTACAAAACTGTCATTATCACATAATAATCCAGATATGTCGACAAGGAAGCACCAAGATGTATAATATTCCAAGTCTAATAAACTTAAGTGGTCAACAGCCCAAGGATAAGGCTGCGCCTAAATGAGAGGGGGCTGCACATGATACTGTAAGAGACAAAACTGTTGCCTAAAAAAGACCCCAGAACAAGCAACCATTTTTGACGCAATTGAATTCTTAGAGGCAGGGGGGAAATAAAAAAGATATCATGATCATCCAACAATAACTGGAAACATTCATCAATCAGTTGACCATGACTTGCCAGTTTAAAATTTGATTTGTCAATATTCTATGGAAAACATTCATATATATATATAATCACAAAAAAGTCCCTCATAAATCATAAAGAATCGATTCCTTCTTTGAAGTCTCATTAGCAGTGTTATTTATTGGTCACCCATAGTCTAGACAAGGAAACATGCCTTGTATTGCCCAATGCGTCTTCTAAGTTTCTGCTTATTAACTTCTTTATCTTTGATCTCAGGGGCTTCATCTTGGTCAAGTTCAAAATCATCTATGATATCAGGCGAATCCACTTGATCCACAATTATATCATCTTCGACAGTACTGCAAATAAAAAAAAAATATTTGAAATGGGAAAAGCAATTCGCAACATAAAACTAGACCAGAAGTATTGGCAGAAAAACACAAGCACACATAGATAAACAGTGCAAGGGGCTCCCTGAAAAATTGGTTGGAAATTCTGCTTAGTAAACTAGTTCCTAGAATCCAGACAACCAAACAGAGTTCGATAGATTTGAGCTTCAAAGGGAGCCCAATTAGCTAAACTTGGTTTTAGTCATCAATTGAATGTTCTACTAAGTATATTAAGCTAGTCGGGGAAAAACAAAGGAAGAATAAAATTCATCAGTATTGACGCACATTTTACGTATGTAATACATTTACAATATAAAATACTCAAATAAGAACATGCTTTGTTTGATCCAAGAAGCACAACAGAGGATTATAAATTTGTACGAAAGGATTCATTTTAACAACGGTTGCTAGAAGGGTAAGTTCTCAGGATTTCCATCCAATAGTAGAGATGTGCATCTTGTTTAGTTTCATCAGCTGGGATAGAGCGCAGCAGAAAAAATTATAAGAGTCCAACTATAAACTATACTTGAAAGAAAATGATAAAAACATTTTAGTGTTCAAGAACGGAAACCTTTTTTTCATACGAATACATCCACTTAACATGATTAGGCCAACTAAAACAATATGTTCTTATTTCATTTTTCCTTTGTATGTTTCTAAATCATATTCATTCACTTAAACCACATAAGATACATAACATCCTTACTTGACGAATTGCAACAAAAAAAAAAAAAAAGTAAGGACATTAAAAATAAATTTTTAAAAAATGAGATTATAGTCCTTCGTGATCTACAGTTCTACAAAAGAAAAATAAAAAAAAAAAAAGAAAAAAGAGGTTATTTAGCAATAAATGTATTAGAGCACTTCAACTGCAAAACAATTCAATCTCAAAGAAAAAGGTGTAAATCAAGCTCATCTAAATTGCTTATTCTTTGGCAAATACAGACAAAATGGATGGATTTACCAGAAAAATTAATCGCAGCAACCAGATGTAATTAACCACTTAAACAAAAATAAAGTTAGATGACAACTTAGTCAACCAGAACTTCAATCTTCTCCCAGAACAGATATGCACACATGAGTAGCAAGCAACATCTAACCTGCTAACTGGAAAAAGAATAGCACAACCCTTCAAAAACCCCAACAGACTTGCATAAAAGCTATAACTTTATACCAATTACAACTTAAATAACAAATAATAATTATTATTATTATAAAAGGAGAAAAAAGAACAAAATTTTTTAACTCAGTCACAGAAATCGTTCAAGAAAGCACAAATATAATAACAATAGTCTTGATTTTTTTTATTTTTTATTTTTTATTTTTCTGGTTAACAATAGTCTCCAATATACAGCAAATCTCAATCAAAATTTTTTGCAAATCAAATACTCTCAATAGATATGATTAGAGTAACAGAGACAAAAACACACCCGATCATCGTCATTTTGACTGAGGGTTTGAGGGGAAGTTGAGATATAAGTGAGGAGTCATCAGAGAGCTTTGAACCAACTTTGGGATAAAGAAGTTTCTGACGTTTAGGCAGCACATTTGTGACTTCGTATATGTTTCTCTTGAGCTCTCCGACTGTATCGTCCCCGCATACTCTGACTGTGTACTCTTTCCCACTCCATTTAACGGTAAGAATCATCTCCTCCTCCATTGTCGCCGATGTCTCTTCGCCCTCAATTTCTCTGACTTATGTATGTTAAAGAGATATTAATGATCAGATGTCAATACTTTACTATTTCATAATTATTGATTATTTTTAATACGAAAACTTTTCATAATTTTTATTAAATATATATATATATATATATAATAGATTTAACTATAAAAAACTTTATTATCTGTATTAGTATATTTAGATACATTATTATATTTTTATATTGTATGTTATTTTTTAAAAATATAAAATTATGTTTTGATACCAAAGTCTAATGGAATTACGAGTTTAATTGCGATAAAAATATATATAAAACAATCTTTTCAATATTTATACCTGACAAATATATTATTTTTATATAAATTATTTATTTATTATAAGTGTTGATGAGTTTAAATTATACTTAAGTCAAGAAAGCTAACTCAATTAATAGTATATAAATTTAAGATACACTAAAAAAATTTTTTTTTTTTTTTTTTTTAAAAAAAAGAGTTTAAATCATATTTGAAATTAAACAAAAAGTTATTGAAATATTTTTAATCGTTTAAAGTATTGAAATACATCTTCATAAATTTTTTAATGTAATTATATTTTTTATTTTTAAAAAATAATATATATTAACTTAACAAAAATTAATAGTATTAAATTTTAAATTAATTTTAAAAAAAAAAGTCAAGAAATAGTAACTCACTATAAGTTATAAAAATATATTAAATTTTCAAAAAAAAAAAAAAAAAGAAAAATCCCTTAACGCGGCAATGTGGATTGAAGTTCTCATTCCTCACCTAAAACAGTTTTGTTTCCTTGCACCGCCAGAATAAGGACAAACATTAGGGAGTAGAAGAACTCACTTTCATGATGTCAAATAAAACTAAAAAGAGTAACCGTTGGGATGCTCTTTTTTCCTTTCGAAGCAGTCAAACTTGGAACTCTAATTCAAAAAAGCAACAGCAATAGATTGAATAAGGTGGCAAACTAAATATTATCTCTGCCCATTTTACATGGAACAATGAGATAATGCTCCACTGACCCCAAATGTTTACCTGTCCCACATCTCTTTCGGACTTTAGTTTTTACTCGAAAGAAAGTCTCACCTTGACTAACTCTTACATGACATTCACATTGAGAATGATATTCCCCATTTTTTTTCTCTTTGGGAGCTTAGCACAGCATGACAAACCTTCTTTTAGTTCAAACCAAAAGCTCTCGAAAATATTTATGATATTGTGCAATGAGTTGGGGAGAGGACATACCACCTTTTACATCAGCTATGGAAATATTGAAGTCTTGTGAAGTATTTATTGGTTATCATGTGATTCAGTTCTCTGAGCAGAAGAATAGTAGTGTGACTCAAGCTCCTTTAGACTAGCAGCTGCCTCCTCCCCTATTCTGGCTATGTTAGACTCGGTTTTCTCTGCTTGTTGATTGAATTCCTCTATCCTCTGCTCCACATGGTCGTTAAGAGAGGCAAACCCCGAAAAAATCGCTGTCTGTTTCAACTCTGACACCAATTTAAGCAGTGTATCAGCTGCTTGGACCTGTTTTGGTATGTTCAGTCAGTTAACTATAATGTGGCAAAAGAAAAAGTAAAGTTGGAACAGAAAATGCTCGCTTTAGTGCTAGATGGACTGTAATACTAGGTTTCAATATCTAGAGGGGAGAACTCAATAAGATCAATCATGAAGAAGAAAGCACTTTGTCTGAATTTCAGCTAGTTCAGAATATGCCTTCTGATTGAACCAACTACTCACACAACCTAAACATTAAAGTTCAGGGTTTAAACTCTTTTGTAGCAGTACATGTCAGTATCAAGCACATTCGACTATTCATGCAGGACATGCACCAACAAAATGTCAAACATGAAGAACCTCACCATCCTGGCTGCACGCATTTCCATCATGAAAGCTTCTTGTGAGTTTCTGACTGGTGGATCATTTACCTAAAAGATTTTGGAGTGTCAGGTAGTTTTATAAAATTCCAACTTGATATTGAAAATTATCAAAATATTCTGTCTAAATTATGCGGAAATGAGATTACATCCACAGATTGGACACAATTTTGCAAGGAAGAAAAATGACCCAGTTTGTACTAGGGAAACTAAGCAAGCCAAAGCAGTAAGATGCTTTAATCTTCTTCATGACTACCTTCCAGCATGTCCAGATCATACATCTCAATGTACCTCTTGATCATTAATTGAACAAGACAAGAAGCAAGATACCTCAATTCCACTTCAAGCTTCTTCAACTTACCTTTGCATCATCAAGGATCTTTAGTTCTGATCCCAATTCATGATGATGTAAGGACGAGTGCAAGGCCCTTTGATTCATATCAAAGGTATCGTTTCCAAGGTAAAAGCCAATTGAAACCCTAAACTAGAGGCTAATCTCGAAACCCCAGGTTCAAAGAACATAAAGCAAACAGCAATTCCTTTCAAGTGTCAGAACTATAAATGTCTTTTACAAAATCTTTGTGAAAAAAGACCTTCACAAAGTGCCCCATGTATCTCAATTAAGTACTCTTTTCATTAATAAATCATGTTTTTAGCCAGAAACCATATAATTTTGCATCTGCAAATTACACCTACTGTGTATGAAGTTTAACTAACATAAGTGAAGTTGAGGTATTAAAGTTTGAAAACTATCTATTAGTTGTAGAATCCGATAGCAGATGTTGCATCTTTGTTTCTTACTTGTGTCTAATTTTCTGACAGTACCTCCATTTCTATGTTTTTTTTGGGCGAGCAAGCAGTTCATGGTTCAGGAAGTAGAGTTGGAAAATCTCCAGTAGATATTGTTTTCCTTGTTTGCTCCAATTTTATTTCCCATGAAGAAGAGCAGAAGAGAAACTCAGAGAAAGAAAGTTACCCGTGCAACATTTACTAGGAAAGTAAAATTATCGACCACATTTCCAATATCAGCATCAACTTTTTGCAACAAAGTCTTCTGTTTTTGAGCTGCTGCAGCAGCAGCGGCAGCAGTTGGTCCACCTCCACCGCCACTTCCAAGTCCAATGCCTCCTTTGTTCATTATGATCGAACTGTATCTTTGATGCACAAAAGGAAAGCACTAGTAAATATAAGCTCCCACAGATGACTAACAAATGCTACTTTTAAACATTATATATCCCCTAAAATGATGCTCGTTTGTTTCCATTTGCCTCTGGAAACTACAAATGAATACTTCAAAAATCAAGTGAAACAAGTTATGAATTAAAAGTAAAAGCACGTAGTAATGAGAGATCCTTAAGACATGAACCACATGAAGATAATTATAAAAATTTTCAAAAAATAAAATAAAGAACAAACATCTTTTATAATGGTAGCATCTGAAAGACTGAAAAGTTAAAAAAGGATTCCCAAAATAGATCTAGAAACATAAATACAAATTAAATTAGGAAGGTCAGATAAAAGATACATGGACTAATTTCTTTAACATTATCAGACATTAGTACCAGCTGATTATCCTATACCGTACATAATAGGATGACAATATTATTCACCTGTCTGCATACTGTTAGTCATCTGTCAAGAACATTTTCGCTAATATCTCTATGCCTAAGGCATCAAAGTTGGCTTCAACTGTTTGCAAAATTTATAATTTCACAAACTGTAAACATTTTCAGAAACAAACATGGAGAGAAAGGCATGATATTTCAAAGAAGGCGAGGAAAGAAAGATTCAAATACTCATACAGAAAAACAATACAAAAGTTCATAAGCAAA
>JAXGGT010000054.1:1964810-2010939 GCA_035583425.1 Marsdenia floribunda | reverse complement strand
TCAATATATACATATAAATATATAACTCAAATAACAATATCATCATTACACTAATAAAATATATTATTTTTGTCCCCTATTTACTAGACAACTTCTTAACGTGTTTCTACCTTACTTTTCATTTTTCGCAATCCACTCTTTTATTTTTTGAGAAAAATGAGCAATCTCAAAAAAAATTTCAATCCAAAAACACCCTAATTATCTTAAAAACAAAACTCTTAAAATTAAAAATAAAAAATATATTTTCTTTATTGATAAAAATTATTTAATTCATTTATTAATAGTCACATTTATAACTATAAATTTAAATTATCAGACGAAAAAAATTAAAAAAAAAAATAATTTTTTTCTCAATTTTGAATCAAAATTTGATGTAATTATTGGACAAGATTGACAATGGAATGTCGTGAATTAACTGCCTAGGTTTTTCAAAAAAGTGTAGTTGAAATCAAGTCATACATACATACATACATACATATATATATATATATTTGTGTGTGTGTGTGTGTGAGAGAGAGAAAGGTATGGGAGAAATTCTTGAATTTGATAGAAGTAAAGCAAAAGCTGAGGTGATATATAATAGTGTACGTACAAACAAACCTTTAATTAGAAAGTGGTTCCAACGTTTGCATGATGAGGGTGGGGGTGAGGGTTGTGTGTTTATATACACCAAAAAATATTGTGTTAAGTTATCCTAGGTATGATTTTTCATTATCATGAGATGAGAAGAGAAGAGAGTAATTAAGGTGCTTTTGCAAAAGATTATGATGATGAAAACTACCCTTAAACTTTTATACACACACATAGAAAAATTGGTGATTTCGTCTTTAATATTTATGTCTTTGATGTGGTTGGTCATTTTTCTTTATTTTTAATTTAGTATGTTCTAATATATAATAAGTTGGTGCATTTAGTTATTTTCTTTACAAAATCTATTGTGAACCTACTAAATTAAAAATAAAAAAGATAAATCTATCACACCAATAATCAAAAGATTGGAACTAAATCTACCAATTCACCATATATGTATACATGCATGGTTAATTTGGTGGTAACTTTTCATTCTCTGTTGATTTTGTTAGGGGAACAAAGGTAGTGGTACCGTATTTCCCAATCTTTTCCTACTTTCTCAAGTAGTGGAGCACAATTCTAAACCATGAAATTCTGTTAGATACCAACCTCACCTGAAATGGAAATATATATATATATTTTAGTTGTCATATTATTGTGTTTGGACAAACGAGTCCTTATAATCTCATTTAAATGGACAAAATGGTCTTTTTAACAAAAATTTGATAATTTTTAACAAACAAAATTCACTTGTCAAGCATAAATATATATATATATATATATCTCATAAAATGTATTTTTGTCATTTATAATCTCATTAACTTATTCACATGTTAATAAAACTCTTTCAATTTTATCTCCCGCAAGGGACCTACCCGGATAGATTCCTTGCGGGAGGTAAGCTCTAACCCCAAATTTTTAAACGGCTCCATACGTGAGTGCGATTTCAATCCGGCAACCTCACTTAAAAAGAGAAAACCTTACCTACCAATTCACCAGCCTACGCGAGTTTGGTTATCATATTTGGTATCTAAAACTTTTGGGCTAATTTGGGCCTTATCAATTCAGTGGCTTAAAGCTCGACGGCCCATACGGTGTGGAAAAAGAAAAAAAAAAAAAAAAGCAGAAACCTCTCCGGCGACGGTTGCCACAGCAAACGTCCCTCGTTTGCCTATTTCATCATTTCGGACCCCAAACATTTGGGATGTGATTAGAGTATCGAGATGGCTCCGAAGAAGAAACAGCAGAAACAGAAGACATCATCGTCGGCTTCCAAAGGAAAAACGTCCACCTCTGCCGGTCCTAAACTTCAGATATCGGCGGAGAATGAGAACCGGCTCCGGCGACTCTTGCTCAACTCTGGTCGGTCCTCCCAGTCTCCTGCTCTGGAAAGTGACTCTCTCACTAAGGATCAAAAGGCCAAAAAGCTACGGTCTGTTTATGAGAAGCTCTCTTGTGAAGGATTCTCTGATGATCAAATTGAACGCGCTCTTTCAACTCTCAAGGTTTAGAAAAGCATAAATGTGGTTCTTAACTTTACATTTTAGCATTAGTTATCCACATTGCTGACAAATGTTCACGTGCTCGTGATGCTTTCCTTTCTTATATGTTAATGTATACTTTGACTGAGTCCCGTAAGTGGTAATCGGAGTCAGAGGAAGTAGGTAATTGAATGGTTGTTCGTATTTTGCTAAAAATTCAACTGTGGTAAATTATTGAGTGACATGCATGCGTCTGAACTTGCTTACTTCTCTGCCATTTTCATTTGTAAAAGCATGCTTGATTTCGAGTGTTCTACTGTGTGTTTCTCCTTTCTGTGCCGTCAGTCGTGGTCTAATGCGGTTATTTTGTTGTTTGTGAGAAGGACACTGCAACATTTGAGAGTGCTTTAGACTGGCTATGCTTAAATTTGCCTGGTAAAGAATTACCTTTGAAGTTTTCAAGTGGCACTTCTCAAACAGATGGAGGTATATATGCTTTTTTCTTTTTAAGAAAGGAAGATTTTTCTTATAATGTCAGAACTTTTATTTCCGATGCGATGTACTTCTAAATACTTCAAGAAGAGATGCAACTTCATTTGCTAAAAAGACAAAATCGCTGCAGGTTCTATACGAGTCATCTCAACTGCACGTGAAGATTGGGTTCCTTCAGCTAATGACTCTGAAGCTGAAAGTAGGGAAAGAATACCAGAAATTTCTGTCAGGGTGAAGGGGTGGAGGGATGACGAATCTCTAGATTCCTTGCACCATTCTCAAGCAAATTGGATCCGTCAATACATGGAACAACAGGAAGAGGTATTTTGATGAAATGCTTTGCAATTGATATGTAATGTCTGATGAATTGGTCTCTGAAGAGGAATTACTGCAAATAATTGTACCTGCAGCTATCAAGGAATGTTTATTTTTGGATTCATTTTAGTCAAACCCACTTGAAAAAAGTACTAATGTGTGGATAGTTCCATGTTATGCAAATTTTCTGGAACATAGGGGCGCCATCTCTTTGTGAACTTAGAATCGAGCAGTTCTTGAATGGTCTCTGTCATAGAATCGCTGCACATTTATTGGTTTCTGCAGTCATAAAGGAATATCTGTTTATAGATTTAATTAAGTTGATCTCACTTCGTACTGATTAATGGGGAAGTTCAATATATGCAAATTCCTTGAATTTAGGAAGCCATCTCTTTGTTAAATGAAAATCAACAGTCTAGAGCACACTTACAGATAGAAGATATCTTTCTTTATTTATTTATTTTTAGGTTCAATGAAATCAATCTCCCTTGAAAGCCATTCTGGTGTAAAGTTTTTGTGACCCTTTGCTTGGAATTTAGTTATTTTCAAAACCCAAGGAACCCTCCTCACGGAGACAAGATTGTAAGCTTTAATGTCATTTTTGAATCCTGATTATGGCCCTGTTACATATGCAATTATCAACTCTAGTTGGCATTCTTTTATATGGTATGTGAAATGTTTCATCAAACTGGTTTTCAGTTATTTTCTTCTCCTTCACTCGGTGCGGGGTTAGGGCAGGGAATATGAACTGCTTTATTGTTTCTTTGTCTCTGACTTTCTTATCTATCATGCTTTGATGGTCTTCTCTTTTCAAGATTTTGGAAACAGCTATTGGTATCCTTACATTTCTATTAAGGGGGTGAAGAAAACACCTAAACAACACATAGCCCATAATTTCCTTTTTCATGTGCAGGATGAATCTGAATCATGGGAATCTAATCAGGGAGAGAGTAGTTCCATGGAGAAGGTACTTTATTTTCTGAATTTTGAGAAACATTATAACTGAAATTAATGCTTCTAAATAACATACTAAAAAATAATTCATTTTATGGTTCAAAGGAAATATTTATAATACCCAAAAACATCATGAAAACCTTTCCAATACTAATTACTGAAGAAGCTTTATGTATCTAATAAATTTTCTTCCGTGTACCTTATTTATTTTATGTTTTTTTTTGTTGTATTCTGTTTGTTAGAGACTTGGAGGTGCCTGACTAAGTTGAAGAATACATTTTACTAATTTAAATTTTATTGCCTACTTGAATCTTATGTAAAACCAAAACCTGATGAACTAGTGACTCTTTCTACTGTGCAAAAATCAAATAGAAAAGTGTAAATATTATATTTTAACTTAAAAAGTTTGGTGAAGGAAAAACCTTCACATGGTTAAGTCAAACATGGCAAGATTTTGCAATGATTATTTGATGACAATTAGAAGGTCTTGGCCATCTTCCTTGGGGATTATGTGTTAAGGTAGCTTGTATACCTTTTATTTTCTTAAGCTGGATGTATTCTGTTGCTGAATATCCCTTCTGATGAACATTTTCCTTCAAGTGGACCTTCTTATTCGATGTTAATTTCCTGCATATTAGGTTCTGGAACCAAGATCTGATTCTGGTGATATTGTGAAAGAATATCATATTGCTAGATTAGAAGCAATTAATGCCAAAGAAAGAGGTGATAAGGCTGGGCAAGAAAAAGCTGGTCAAATGATTCGCAAGCTTAAGCAGGAAATGACTGCCCTAGGTGACTAAAGTTAAGATCAGTTATTCCTTTTACTCCTGCAGTTGTTTTTATGTGTAATATGAATTTCTGCTCAGGATTATC
The DNA here is from genome assembly GCA_035583425.1 of Marsdenia floribunda. Classification (NCBI taxonomy): domain Eukaryota; kingdom Viridiplantae; phylum Streptophyta; class Magnoliopsida; order Gentianales; family Apocynaceae; genus Marsdenia; species Marsdenia floribunda. The sequence continues at coordinate 2,006,254 of JAXGGT010000054.1, read as the reverse complement.
AACTGATATCTTGGCCTCCTCGGATTACGAAAGTTCTTCCACTTCCTTTAATGAAACATCTGATGGTTCCATGCCTTTCAAGAAAAATATTGCTGAGTGTGAGGATAGGACAATCTCACATGAGTTATTAAATGAATGTAATCTTTCAACTGCCCCTTCTACTGATGTAAAGGCTTTAGAAGGGGAATCAGGAGAAGTGGAGCTCAGCAATTTCTTCTCTGAAGATGCTGCAAAAGATGAAACTTTACCGTCTGCAGTTTTAGAACTACAAAAGAGAGAAAGAATGAGTGAATTATTGAGTGGGAAGAATCTTGAGAAATTGGAAGGCATATGGAAGAAGGTAATTGTTAATTGTTTGAGCTTTATGAAATTCTTTTATCTGATATTCCTTTTTTGGAACACTTGATTGTAAATGAGATATTTCCTCTATCTTGAAAGAGGTATTCTATTTGGCTTGGCACAACCTTTTAGTAATATTTAACCATATAATATTTCTAAATTTACATCATCAAGTTGTGGTCAATTTGTTAATAGACATAAATATTAGTAGCATTTATGGAAGTTTTAGATAGACATAATTCGCCTGATAATTCTATTTAGGATTGTTATCAAGTACAATATTAATAAACTTGGAAGATGCAACACAGATATCACCGTTTTGGGGCAGGAAATATTTTCTGGCATTAGATATGTTTCCTTTGTTAATTTTGTGTATGGCTTTATCTGAATATGTTGTTCAGTTATCTATCTAACTTTCCTGTTTGTATTTGGAAATTAATACTTGATGTAGTTTCAGATAATTATTTCCATTGTCTGGTCTAATATATAACTGCAGGGAGATCCCAAAAAGATTCCCAAGGCTTTTCTTCAGCAACTTTGTCAGAGAGAAGGCTGGGATGCACCAAAATTTAGCAAAGGGCTTGACAAAAGAAATGGTTCTGGTTACACTGTAAGTGTACTACGTAAAGCTAGTGGCAGGGGTAAGAGCAGAAAAGCTGGAGGACTAACTTCTATTCAGCTTCCCGCTAAGGATGAAATTTCATCGGAAGCTGAGGTATGGTCTGATGCCACTACTTTTTTCAATTTAGAGCTCTGATTCCTGTTGTTTTCAGTTCCATCAAATGTAAGAAATAATGATGAAGTGTCAAATATAGCTTAGACAACTGAACCTGTGTATCATTAGAAAGACACCTGTCTGCATATACATATACACACAATTCCTACCTAAATAAGGAATATACATAAGAGGAGATCTTTTAGTCCCTTCAATTAGGCTAGGAGATAGGCTTGACTATCTAAGAAGGAATGGATTTAAAAAACAATAATTGTATTAATAAATGAGGTAACTAAATCTTCTGACGAGAAGTTCCTGAAGAATCTGAAGTTAATAATTTTATGAACTCTTGTGTTTCTTGACTTCGGGGAAAAAAAAAAAAATGATACAACCATCTTAATATTTTAAATGCCTTCCACAGTCTTCAAAAAGTAACTATTTTATAACTGAACAAAAAGAAGATGCAACCTAGTATCAATGCAAACTGTGCAGGAAAGTGTTAAAATTTAACACCCTAAACTTGTCTAAATTTAAGTATCTACGTTGGTTGATGATAGAAAGAAGTAAATTAATCTACTGAATGCATCAAATTAATTTTATTTTATAGACCATTAAGCAATAATGTTGTTAGACCTAATATTAGGTTTACCTATTTTAGAAGGCCTAAGGTTAGTTTGCGTTAATAGGACTGAAGAGGTAAGGATGTAAATAATGGCTAAGGGGTAACTATTCTGATTTTTCTGTTTTGTTCACAGCTGGAAGATATTCAGTTGTTGTTCTGTTTTTTTCTGTTATGTTCACAGTTGAAAGATATTCAGCTGTTGTTGATATTTTTGGCCTATCTGTTCAGCTATTATTGATATTTTTGGTATTGATATTTTTGGTCTATCTGTTATTATCAAAGCTGGGAGCATTTATATATACTCAGCTGTTGATATTTTTGGGGATTATGAGAGAAGTAAATTGTATTGTGGCAGAAAGCCTTGGAGAGAACTAAGCCCTCTAGAATTGGCTTAGGATATCAATGAAATGAGGATTGAAGTTTTCTTTCTCTGTTAATTGAATATCTTTGATTAATCAGTTTTCAGTCTCAAGTTGTGTTTGCTTGGACAAAACTGGTAGAGACTACCAGTTCCTATCAAATGTTTGATCTATTAAGCTATATTTTTTTTTTAAAAAACTTCTTTCTGTATAATAAAATTTGAAAATTCTATTCTGATTGTCTCATCAATCTCCCCTCAATAAGCCATATTATTATTTCTTTTTTTTCCAAAGAATTGTTTCTTTTTTATGATATATTAGTCATTTTGTATTATATAATTTAATCCCCATGACAGGATTTTTGGGATAAAGGGGATTAACTATTTATTTGCAGAATGTTACAAACAAATGTGTTGAGATCTGGCTATAGCTTGGGTAATTTTTACAGTGTATATTTGGAACTTGCAAATGAGTTGAAATATGTTGGAACATGCAAATTTTATGTTTTATAAGGACAACCAAATTGTAGGGGTGACAATATTTGACCCGACACGAAAAAAATGATATGAATTTAGGGGGTTAGGGTTGAGGATAAACCGAGTTATTATTATTGCGGGTTGACTCGTTTAATATAATCATGTTCGGGTTGTAAACATATTGAACCTGCGTAACCCGGTTTTAACCCGCATGACCCGTTTAAATAATAACTAATTTTTTATTTTAATTTTATTACTTTTTTTTTTTAATTATATATTCTAATTTATTATTGCCATGAACAGTAGAGACCAAATTCACCAAATTTTCTAATTTTTATTATTTTTAAATTTTAATATTTGACCTATAATTAAATTAAATGATATTAATGTTTTCATAATTTAAAATACGTAATTTATATCATGTCATAATCGAGTTAGTGTATTGACACGATTAATTTTTGTATCGTATTTGGGTTCCGACTTTTTTGTGTCAGGTTCGAGTTGACTTGACAAGTTAAGTATAATTATTTGAACTCAATCCGATATGATTACACAAACCTATTGTCATCCCTACCAAACTGTATATTATTTGGCCCCGTCAAAAGTTTCCTACTATAATTAGGACCTGCAGCCATCTCCTTTTACTTCCTTTTTGGACTTGTTCCGGTAATCCGGTAGTGATTTACTGCTGCTTAGATTAAGACTGCAACTCCCTTAAAGAGAGGAAAAAAAGAAGATAAAAAAAGAAAGAAAGATTAAGACTGCAACTTTTTGGGACCTGGTTATTCTGGAAATGTAAAACCTTCTCCTTTCTTGGTTGTTTATTTTTTTCTTAAAATATTATTGCTACCAATTTATTAAGTTTGCCTCTTCCATTAGTTATATCATGTGCCATGCCAACAGCCCTATTTGCATGTTTTGTTTTAATTCTATGCATACTCTCTTACAAGAAAACCAACTCCAGGATGCACAGAATAGAGTTGCAGCATATGCTCTATATCTCTTATTTCCAGATCTCCCTGTTCACCTGCCAATCGTGGAGCCTTATGCTTCACTTGTTCTGCAATGGAAAGATGGTAAATCACTTGTCCTACTTAATCCTTTGCCTTGATCTAAACTAAATTTCCTTGTTAATTTATGTTTTTGAATCTTTAACAGTCTTATCCTATGTTTTTCCATCCATTAGAAACCTATTTATCTGCATTCTACTGATTCTTTTTTAACTCAACTATATGTAATGATGGTGCTTTCACTTAGTAAGTGGTCTTTGCTGTGTGATCTCTTACAGGTGAATCAGCAACAGACGTGGAAGCTACTCAGGAAGGGCGAAGAGCTGGATTTGTGGACTCATTATTAAGTGCCACTGGGTCTGAAACTGTTGATACTACTGATTTCGGAAGTGGTTCTCTTCACGAGGTGCCTATAAGCCCTCTTGAAAAGGATGTAATTGCTGCTCCTGATCTGAAAAGACTAAGTATGTTAGAACCCTTTCTTTTTAAATATTGGAAATAAATTTCTATTTCTGTAGTTATGTATTGTTATAATGAAGTTAGGGAAGATGGGAATGCAGTGTGTAGTAATGTAGGACGGTAAAAGATAGTTTTTAATGTGGAGTTCTTGAAGTTCGTCTCTGAAGCAACAAAATGGTATCTTTAGCTTATGAAAGATTTACTCCTATGATAGGAGGATAAAAATAGTTTTGCAGCATGAGTAGTTTGTGATGTCTTCTGTCTCTTAGTGTAATGCAGGTGTTCACTCTTTGTTGGCTTGAAATATAAGCAATCTATTACATTTCAACTGATGACATTGTGGTTTCTGGGTGCATAATACTTTAATTTGTATCTTTTGGAATACACAGACTATCATAAAGAAGCAGAAAGCTTGTTTCTGAAAGGGGAGCAAGAAAGTCGGAAGAGAACAAAGAAGTATCAGGTACAAAATTGCTGGAACAGTTTCTGATACGTGCAAAGAGGATTGCTCAAATCCTGTTTTGATGAAATTTCTACTCTTGATTATGGTTATCCTGGTAGTGAGTCCTAAGTACTTTGAATTGAGTATTGATGGTTACATGAAATACTTTGAGGTATTTAAACATTCTTGATCTCTTGCTTTCATTCAGGAGTGGTACTCTTTTAAGTGTAATGAATTATGTAGAAGGGAAATATCTAGTTTCATGTCTTTTAGTTTAACTCCAAGGAATGGCGAAAAAGTTTTGCACCCTGGAGCTTGACCTCTGGAATTAAGTTGAAATTACTTTGAAGTGTTTGAACTATTAAATCTTCTGCATAATTTGTAATAGGAGCTCCTATTGAAGTCTCTAGTTGAACATCACATTGTTTCAGTTTAATGTGATACATTGACCAACCACCTTGGTAAGGAATTGAGTGGACTTCATCCTGTAATTACTTTTGACTGGAAGTGCGAGGCATATTAGGGATATTTTATGTTTCATGGTTTGTGTTTTAGAGAATTCATACAGCTAGATCGATATGTAAAATTTACTCCTTGCTGCTGTTTAAAGCCTGTATTTGCGTTACCTTTTGCTAAATGCAGGAACAGTGTTTTTACTGGGTCTTTTTGGTGATTGAAATATTGTATTGTATTTGTTGCTTGTCCCCTGTATCCAAGATGTGCCTCATGATTATCTGGATCTATTTTGTTCCTTTTAATACTTAAGTCGTCAGATGTAAAGAGAGTATTCAGGGGTAACCAATTAAAAGTCAATATTTTTTTAGCTCTTTCTGATTCTTCAGAAGCCTTTGCTTTAGGCACGTGTTTGCAGTTGAACATTTTCAACTATTGCAGTGTCATTTTGGGTTGGACGTTCAAGATGTACTAAAGATGGGAAATTGTGCCTATCATGATCTAGTGCTTTTGTTTTGGTTTATTATTATTATTATTATTTTGCTTATGATCACCGTATTAAGCTCCAGAATCTGTCTGCTCACTATGTCTTGAATCTGTTCAATGATCTTTAGCATGAGGGTTATGTTAGTAATCTAGCATTTGTCACACATGGGCATCATGCTTGTTTGGATCTACCACTCTGGTCTCTTCACTTAGGAATTGTTTATAGTTAGCACTGCTTTTCAGTTTTGGCTTTTTCCTTGAATCCTGTTTCAGTCTTTCTCAGCTTGTCTGTAAAGAAAATTACTCAATGCAATTAAAATGCATCAGTTTGTCTTATGCTTTTGCTGCTTGGGCAGGACATGTTGGAGTCCAGAGCTGCCCTTCCCATTGCGCAGTTGAAAGGTGATATAATACATTTGCTAGAAGAGAATAATGTTCTGGTTGTTTGTGGGGAAACAGGATGTGGAAAAACAACTCAGGTGAAAATTTTTATAACATTTTGCTTGTTAAATAACTCAAATTAATCTACCAAAGTTTTGCTGACATTGTCATCTTTTTACCACTTCACCTTTCGCTGAAACAATGTGTAATAATTATTTGTTACTTACTCTATTTAGAGTCCTGTTGTTGCAGTCTGATATCTGATTGGGTGTTAATTTAGGTACCACAATTTATATTGGATAATATGATTGAAGCAGGTCGTGGTGGGTACTGCAACATTATATGCACGCAACCAAGGAGGATTGCGGTTAGTGAATTAATTCTGTAACTAATATATATATATGATTTCTGGTTCTATTTTCATGGAGTACATGATTTTGGTATAAATTGCATGAAGGCTTCTTTCTGCTCTTGTCAATTGTCACATTCCATCAATTCTCCTGGTTTTAATTATTCAATACCTACCATGTTAATCAATTGGACTTGAACATAACCCTAAGTGGAAATTCCTTGAACCACTCTTTTTCTCTGTCAAGCACGGTTGTCTCAGCTGAAAGAACATTTAGCTTTTTGAATCAAAATTCCATCTGTGACTCCCTGGTTGGAAGTTTTGTGGGCCTATCAGAATACAATTTTCTGTCATTGGATGAAGTAGATGAGGAAGATGCTCCTCAAATCCGAACACCATAACCACTTTTTCTCCTTGATTCATTTAGCAAACTGGATTAACTTCAATCTTAAGCTCCGTTTGACGGATTTTGAACCCAAATCATCTAGTTATCTTAAGCTATATTTATCTCTGTTCATATTACTTCCAAGAAATACTTCTGTTCAGATAATTTTTTCTCTCTTTGCCTAGCCAATTCGTTGGGAGTCTTACCTATTATGCAATGAAAATTTAAGGTGTATGTGGATTAGGGTCAAAGTTTCTCTTCTTGAATACTCTATGATAAAGTGAAGATGACCATTTTTTTTTGGTGGATCGTATTTGAACCCAAATCGGAAATGCCTTTTAATTTTTTAATTTTTTAAATCTAAGGGGCTGCACAAAGAATTTATTGGATTTGTCTTAAAATTTTTTATCATTTCATTTAACATGTAAGGATAGGTCAATAAAATGAAAAAGAAAAAAGAATCTTGTTCTATGTTCTCTTTGGAAATGTAATGGGCTTATCTCTACGTGTGTCTTTTGTAATGTTCAAGATGCAATGAAAAATTCCTTTTGAACATGTCATGGGAAAAAAGGCCTTGTTGCTTTATAAGTTGAAGAATGAAAAACAAAGCTAACCTAGAAGAAGGAAGACTAAGTATGCATATTATTCAGCAGTGTTCAGTGATTAAATTCAACCCATCTCTAGTAGCTTAAGCTTTTAGAGGAGGTGATAATTGAACATAGTGTTAGATCTAGAGGTCTTGTATTCGAGCCTTACTCCACCTCATTTGTTAGTTATTGTGCCCATGTTGCGTTCGTTATTGGAAAATTGTGTTCGGCTGACATGTAAAGGGTGTGGTAAGTGATTAAATTAATCCCCTCTTTATTTAGTTAAGCTTTTTGAGCAAACAGAGCAGATGGTAATTTAACAAACAGCAAGAATCTAAGAGATAAGGTTTAGAATTTGTTTCTTTGTAAGTGATATTTTGTTAGAATGTATTTAAAAGGTTTTCTGCCCATTGCAACTTCATCTGTTAGGAAGAACTGCAAAAGGTTAAACTTTACAAACTATTCATCTGATTAGTTGTATTTATTTTATTTCTTTGTAGAAAGAGATGTAGTATTAAGTAAGTAGAACTTTACTGTAAAATCCAGAATAAATTAAGTATATAATAATACAAAAGGCTTATTGTATTGTTCTCATGGGTAGGCTTTCTCTGTGGCTGAAAGAGTTGCAAATGAGCGTTGTGAATCTTATCCTGGCTCAAATGATTCTTTGGTTGGTTATCAAGTTCGTCTTGATAGTGCAAGGTAATTATGTTCTTCTTTAATATTTGTCTATGAAAGAAATCTGCTTAATATTTTCTAACATGGAAATAAAATGTTACCACCTAAAATCTGGAGTAATATGCGCAGGCGGTATAACTTTTCTGTCCTGTCTTATTTGTTGATAAGACCAGGATTATATTTATTTATTTTCCTGGGTTGTTCATATTCTTAGCCTTGTTCCTTAATCAGATCCCAATTTGCCAATGTTAGGATGTAACATAATATATAAGCATGGGTCTAAATATTCATTGTCAACTTGGGGTATCCCTTTTGGTATAGCGGGCATGGTACCAAATAGTTGATCACCGATAGGCCCATAGTTGGGATGCGGGCTTGCGGTTTTGGGTCATGACAATTGGTATCAGAATAGGTAGGTAGCCCAGACCAGGGAGGTAAGTGCCATGTGTGGTGGGAGGAACCTCTAGTCCAGACAGCCACTGCTTTTTCTGGGCTTAAGCCAATATGTTGGGCCCTAGTGGTGACATGGACCTAGGCCGTGACACTGCCCAAGATGCTTCTCTAAATTAAAAGTCAACTAGATTCTTATGGTGTCCAGATGGACTTTGACAATTTCAATTTTCAATTAATGGATGCAGTAGTGTTGATTACATCAAGTCTTTGCATGTTGGTTGTTGTTTCATTTATTTGCACAATTTGATGTATAGTTGGTTCTAATTAAAGACCAGTTAATCCTTCTTTTTGCTTTGGTTTAGGAATGAGAAAACAAAGCTTCTCTTCTGTACTACAGGCATTCTACTGCGGATGATTTCGGTATGTTTACTTGTATTTATCTTCTAATTTGGCATCTTACTAGTAGATGGTACGATATTGTTCATGTATTTCAGATTATTCTGCTAAATGTACTGATGGAAAAATTTCAACTTCTCGCTTGCATATGGGGGCAAACTTATATTTTTGTTTTCTTATTTTTGAGTTTTTTTTTTTTTTTTTTTTAAATAATTAAAAAGATGTAAAAGAAATTCTATTTCAGGGTAACAAAAGTTTGGACGGGGTTACCCATGTGGTAGTTGATGAAGTGCATGAGCGATCCCTTCTGGTAAGTCATTTTTCTGCTTAAATACAATTTTGGAGTGTCAGAAAAAAAAAAAAAAAAAAGGGTTTGAATGATTGATTTGTAGAAATCACAGTAAACTAGGATGTATGTGTTAGGTATATTGTTGTTTCTTTCGTTTCTTCAAATACCTTTCTTTTCCTCATCTCCTTGAATAGTTAAAATGAAGTTCATTCCATCGGAGAATGTGATTGGTAAAAGGGTATTCTACAGAGTAATCCAATCTTAGGATAGATTTGTAATGGGAATAATCCATACGATTGCTTGTTAATAGTGGTGAAGAGTGGTATGAAAGTCAAACAATATTGCTTGTTCAGGTTTCTTTCTTCTGAATTTCTCTTTTCCTCCATCTGTCTTATTGACTAAAGCTTAGTACTCCTTTCCTTTGCTTGTAGTGGTTAGTGCTTTGTTTGACAGTGTATATTTGCTGATGTTGTGCTGCAATTTTATTTTAGAATCAGGAATTGAAGAAAAAGATATGTAGGTGTCTCTGTAGTTTCGTAAATTTTGTTCTGCAATGAATTAGATGATGGCTATGAAATATGGTTTGACCTATTTCTGGCAGAGTACCTCGAGTGGATCTCCAAGTTTATTTTATAATCTGGACATTTTCATCTATATGCTTCCAAGTTAGTTCTTGAATTGGTTTTCTTTCCCTCAACAACTTGAAAGCCCAAAATGGAGTGCTGTTATACGAGATGACTAAGTCTACGGAACTGAAAGAAACTGCTGTACTTCAGCTTAGTTTCTTTGTTGAAGAAGGATAATTAAACAACTTGTTACTCTGATATGGAAAAGTTTAACAAGTTGTTTTTTGTATAACAGGGTGATTTTCTACTCATTGTTTTGAAGAATTTGCTTGAGAAGCAATCAGCCCTTAGCACATCAAAATTGAAAGTTATTCTTATGTATGGTTGCAACTCGTGTAATTTATTTATGTTACACTGGTAGATAGCAAGTCTTTTTTCATGATTATCTCCTTTAGGAGAGTTTTGATCTGTGAAAATTTCTTTATTTTGTGACCTAGGTCGGCAACAGTTGATTCACAGCTTTTTTCACGATACTTTGGCGGATGCCCTGTGATTACTGCAGAGGGACGGACACATCCTGTGGCAACTTATTTTCTTGAGGATATTTATGAAACTATTGAGTACTGCCTTTCTTCAGATTCTCCTGCATCCATAAACTATGGATCATTCTCAAGTCAGAAGGTATATCTGTTAATGATCTTTCCTGTCGTAGACCATCTATTCTGTTATACTTCTAATGTCTTTTCCAGGTTCTCTATATCCTTCTATTTTCTTGGATGCATGATATACATTTTTCTTGTCATCTCTTTGAAGTCTATATACTACCTATTTGAGTCCTCAGTTACTATTTTTGTTGAACAAGGTTCATTTTTGCAGTTGCAGTTCATTAAGATTGTTTTTTCTTTTTCTTTTTTTTTTCCTCTCTCTCTCTCTCTCTATATATATATTTTTCCACATTACTATTCTTGACATATTCAATTGTCCTAAGTTTTACCATGCACATCAACTGCAGAGTGCTCCTGTCGACAATCATAGGGGAAAGAAAAATCTTGTTTTATCTGCTTGGGGCGATGAATCTGTGCTTTCTGAAGATGTAAATCCTTACTATGTTCCAAGTAATTATCAAGCATATGGTGAACGAACTCGGCAAAATCTGGTAATTCTCTCTCTTGTGCTTCCTCAATGCCTATAAGTTGGATTGTGTAGTCTTCTCCCTTTAGTCTCTTAGTAACTTTTCCTCATACATAACCAGAGAAGAGTGAATGAAGATATCATTGATTATGATCTTCTTGAGGATTTAATATGCTACATTGATGACACTTATCCAGACGGTGCTATACTGGTCTTTCTACCGGTAATGTCTTTTCACTTTTCCATTCATTCATTGTATAGAACTGTTAAAATGTATTTCTTTGTAGTCATTGCTCCACCCAAGTTGGTTTTGGATAAGACCCCACATTTTGTACACCTCACAACCTTCATCACTGATTGGCAGGGAGTTGCAGAAATACACATGTTACTTGATAAACTATCTGCTTCTTACCGTTTTGGTGGATCATCTTCTGAATGGCTTCTTCCATTGCATTCATCTATTGCATCTGATGACCAAAAAAAGGTGTTTTTAAGGCCACCTGATAATATTCGCAAGGTAACTTTACTAGTTCTTTCTAGTTCACGTTAGACAAACATCCCCCCCTCACCCACCCCACCCTTTTCAAAAGAAAACCAAAGGAAAAGGAATGCTCATTCTTATTGATGATATTAAGCCACAAAAGGAAGAACAGAAGAGTTCTTATGAACTGAGAAATGTTTTAGGTTAACTTGTTGCTCTCTGCATCTCTTATTTGTTCCAATTCCTGAAATTGGACATCTTTGTACAGGTTGTGCCATTGTTATCAGCTAGTATGATTTTTCTTTTCTTCCAAAAGTAAAGAAACTATAAAACTTTTGCATCATGGATTTGTTTTCCTTATACGATTAATTTTGTACCTCTAGAAAGCTGCAAGTTAGCATAGATGAATACATTGTCAACTTCACAAGTATCTATTTTGTCTCAAATTACAAATTATGGGAATATATTTTAGGAACTAAACAAAAGAAGCTCTAGCAAGTCACTTGACTGATCCATGGGTAGTAACAACTGAATTATGCATTCACATTTTCCTGTGAAAACCTTTGCCAGCCTTAAATCTATTGCTGAAGAGAAATTCCTTCTGTGCATGTCCACTCACTTTCTCCAACATAGGTTCTTTTGTTAAAGCAGATTGAATAAGTCTTCATTGCATAGGGCTGTTCAGGGCATCTTTCTTAACTAAAGTGATTAAACTAATGGAATTGCTTATAAAGCGTGGAGAATGTTGAGGATTCTGTAGCGCACTCATGGTTCTCTTTTTCATTTGTATCAATAGAACCTCACTCTTCCTTTGGACCTATCACAAGGCTGACATAATTTTGAGTAATTCTATTATTTGTATGTTGGTTCAGGAGACACTGTTGCAATTGTCACTGAGTTACACAGTAGCCTTTACTTTAGGTCGGAAGTTATCTTTGGTTTCTGTTAACATTATATAACTTTTGTAAACTTCACTAGTTTTACTACATGTTCAAAATGATTGTGGGCAGAGGGAGGTAATGAGGCATCAGCAACCATAAGAAAGTTAGCTGTTTGAGCCAGGAGAGTTGTTATGTTGAGTCTGAGACGCCCCCAAAACATGTCTGGTTAACGGTTCTTCAACTGGATCCATGAATTCATGTGACTATTGGCATTGGTCAATGGAGGGATTGCTTTAAAAGATAGCTGTTTTGTTTGCCTATTGAAAATGAATAATCTTTTTGCTATGACCATTTTCACATGAAGAATCCGTTCACCATTATTTGTACTTATCTGGGAAAAATAGATTATGAAAAGATCTTGCTCAATTTAGCTGGTAGATTTACTTTGGTATAGATTACAAGATCATCTGCTATTTATTTTTAGAACTTGAATGTATGTTTCTCCTTCCAATGTTTACAGGTTATAGTTGCTACAAATATTGCGGAAACTAGTATAACCATTGATGATGTTGTATATGTGGTAGACACCGGAAAACACAAGGAAAATCGTTATAATCCACTGAAGGTTTGTATTTATATATTTCTATAAACTTACCTTAGATCAAAATGTACATCTTTTCATAAGGATGCATCCTCCCACTCTCGTAATTTTTTATTATGAACTTAAAATAAAGGGGAAAAATGTATTTTTAAAACAAAAAATGAACTTAAGATGCAGAACAAATTGATATTCTGTTAAAATAGATCTATCGAGATAAAGAGACCTGTAAAAACCTTTTCCTTGTTTACCATATGGAGGATGTGAATGTTATTTCATCTGTCCAACTTAAGTTGAGAGAGCTAATTAGTGGTGTTATATTCTATTTGCATGGGTACAGAAGCCATGAACGAACATTCCCTTTACTTAAGTTCTATATTTGGCACATCGTTTCAATTCCTTTGTTGTATTTTCTTGCACTCCCATTAGAAACTCTCAAGCATGGTGGAAGATTGGATTTCCCGAGCTAATGCAAGACAGCGGCTAGGAAGAGCAGGACGTGTAAAGCCAGGAATCTGCTTTAGTTTATATACACGTCACAGATATGAAAATGTTATGCGCCCATATCAGGTACTCGGCGATTAGTGTGGTAAAATTTGGCCAACATGCACTGACCATGTCCAATCCGTGAATTACTGGATGGTTGACTTTCTCTTGAACACTAAGTCTGATGTTTCCTTGTTTCTGCCAAGATACCTGAGATGCTGCGGATGCCATTGGTTGAATTATGCTTGCAGATCAAACTACTGTCTCTTGGTAGCATAAGGCCATTTTTATCCAAGGTCACTTTTAATTGTTATTTGTAAAACAATCTATTATCCATATTTAGGGTCTAAAGTTAATTTATGACCTTGTTAACGTGATGAATTCAGGCTTTAGAACCTCCAAAGGACGAGGCTATCACATCAGCAATTTCTTTGTTGTATGAGGTATATCACATTTGTTCTTTCTAGTGAAGTTATGCTGGTTAAACTGAGGGAAGGTTCTGGTCATAAACTCAAAAATCTCTGATATGGACATTCATTTCATGATCGACTGAAGACATAAATTAAATTTCTTCTAACAAAAGATTTTCATTTCTCTATTTTTGATTCACAGTAATGCAGAAAAACTGATAATACACTCCCAAACCATGTTTTAAAATTGCTCGTCTTTCCTGGTGCAGTAATTGTGCATTTCATTTATTTCATTAAAAATGCTACATTTACTCCTTTGAAAAAGGATAATATAGTTGAAATGGATAAGGAGATATAAGTGCTTTTCTTATTTTGTTCTTGAGGTTAGTTCCATGTGTATGCATAGAATCAGCAATCAGAAGACTTTTCAAACCAAAATGGACATGGAGAAAGGATCCTTTGTTCTGTTGACTATTGGTCTGTTTTGGTATATTTTTGCTTTAGACTCAGTATCAGTAATGCTACAATTCTCTGTTGAGCTTTTATCTAGGTTGGCGCCATTGAAGGAGATGAAGAGTTGACACCTCTTGGGCATCATTTGGCTAATCTCCCAGTGGATGTACTAATTGGAAAGGTTTACATCACATTATGATATGTTATCTGTACTTATATATTTGCTACTCTTATTGTCCTTTCTTTATAGTTTATCGCAATAAGGTTTGCTGTTCTTTTGTTGTTTGAATTCTTCTTGGTTGCTTATTTTTTTGTTCATTAGTTCAGTCCTCTCTAATGGCTTGCATTCACATGTGGTGAATTAATGATATGATACAAGGGCTTCATACTTGTTTGGAAGTCTCTCATGTTTGACTTTTCAACACGATAGAAAACCTGAAGAATTTACCCTGGCCAGTAGCAATGCTTAGGCATTGCTGTCATTCTACTGATTTCCTTGAACACTCACACATATACATAATTCTTGATCGGAGCTATACTATCATGGAAAATTGATGGAAATGTAATTTCATTCTAGCATGATTAGAAGCGTCGTCACTCTGAAAGACTAAGCAGTGATTAATTTATTGCTGAATTTCTTAGATGCACAGTACAAAAGAAATAAGACCATATTTTGGGCTTCTGTCATACATCTTCTCTTTGAAGAATAATTGAATCCCAGTTACATTTAAATCAAATAACAATCCTTAGGACCTTGAATTTCTTGTCCTTGTTCCATTAGGAGAATTTCCTCCCAGAATTCTTGCTGCAGGTTTAGGAAGAGGATTTTCATTATGGACTTTGGATTTCTGATTGTGATAATAAACCCTGTTATTTGATTGCAGATGCTGATATATGGTGGAATATTTGGATGTATATCACCGATTCTATCTATTTCAGCATTTTTGAGCTACAAGTCACCATTTGTATATCCTAAAGATGAGGTTCTCCCTTCAACACTATTTTGCATTTGCTTTTCTTCTTTGTTGAGAATTGCTGCATAATTATTTGCTTCATGCAGAAACAAAATGTTGAAAGAGCAAAATTGGCACTTTTGACGAATGAGATTGGTGGTGTCAATGATCCATGTGAAGGGAATAGGCAATCAGACCATCTACTAATGATGATTGCATATAAGAAGTGGGAGAAGATTCTACGTGAGGTTGGTTATATTTTCTGAAGTCCATAGTATTCTATTGGTGAACAAGAATCATGTGTTAAAGTTCTTTTCTTCTCTCAAGTGGGCTGAGATACAAGGGGATCTGATATCAGCCTTTGGAATACCCAAACAGCTTGTTCTTCCTTTGAATTCGTTACTAATATCAGTGTGAAATTGAGTTTCATGTGAAAATTGTTTTTGTTAATCATGTTTACTAAACAGAAACTGAAGTAGCTTGAAAATATCTATCGAGACTCGTCTTTTCATTGCTGCATATTCTTTTACTTTGCTCTTGATAACTTTCACATCATCACTGCTCCTATTGTCCCAATTTGAGCATCTACATTTTTATTTAGGTGTTAATCCGAAATGATTGTTCATGTATTTAAAATAAACATAATTTCCATCAAAATTTTCAAGCACTAGCCTTCTTAATTAACAGATGAGTCCATTAACTAATTGGTCTACCCATTGACCTTAATTATTGGGGGTAAGGTTTCAATTGGAATATGATAAAATGCTCTCCTCAATGTTTGTCCATGCTAAATATGAACGTTCAATCTGAAGTGTTGAGTTTCGTAGATAACAACGATTGAGTTCACTTCATAAATCATTCTTCCTATGTCACCAGTTCTGCTATTTCAAATAGTACCTAAAATAGAGAAAGCATCCTGCTTCCAGTGGATGTTAATGACTTGACCAATATGGACAGGCCTGCCCAAACTTTTCAAGTTTCCGCATTTACCTGTAAGAAAATATTGAGCTTTCCAGTTTGCCCTTGTGAAACTCAGGCCTTCTTCCCCATTTTTTTAGAGTTCCCAAAAAACTAATCAGTATTTTGCATCTATATAATAGTGAGTTGTACCTCATTGTTTATTAGATTTTGTATTTGCTCTTGGAAGCATGATCAGCAGGAAGAACTATTTTAGCTTCTTATTCAATGGGTGACTAGAAATAAACATACATGCAGAGCTGGACCTCATTGAACTGTTGCCCAGTTTTAGAAAGATCCTGGGATTCACACACTTGCTAGATAGTGGCACCTAGTTTGGCGCATATATTTCAATCCATCCTTTTTTTAATCATATGGATATGTTGTAGTATTTGCTTTTCAGATTCTATAGTACTGCTGCTGTTTTATTACAATGGCTAGATGCAAGTGAAAAACAGAAGTAGAATAGACATTATTCTATTATTACACTTCCTGCTTGGTTTTTGAGATTCTATTTCAGAGATGTCACCTGTGAGCACTTGCAAATGGACTGGATGTGGCAGCATAGCCAGCATTAGATCCATTATTTATTCAAGGTTAATAATGATAGTAATGTGGGTCTTCAAAGATTATGTCTCAAGCTATATGAAAATTTGAAAAAGGAGTTTACAGCTGAATACTGAGTAGTGCTTATTCAAGGACATATCTATGGAAATGTAGCTCAATAATTAGAATGTAGCATTAGATTTGTGGTTAAGACATCTCATGTTTGAAAGCTTACACTAATAATTCCTATTTACTAGGCCTTAGCTGTAGCAGATTAGAGAGAAACCCTTGGTTCAGATCCTATATACTTGGAAAGGAGGAATCATATAATGGTATAATGTGTTTTTAATTGACCATTCGAATGCTAATGTATTTATTTCTTGCAGAATGGAGCTAAAGCTGCACAACACTTTTGCCACACTTATTTCTTGAGCAGTTCGGTAATGTTCATGATAAGGTCTGATATCTTTTATCTCATGATAGTGTTCTATTTTGTGAAATAGGTGACAAATACAGTCCTGCAAACAATGCTTGGACCACTAATTTGTATCAGCTTTTGTCAAAAAAGTATCTAAACAAATACAGTATGAAAAGTTTTTCAACTTCGTGCATGTTAAATAAGATGACAGGGTAGGACTAGTTCCTTTGGTTTCATTGGTTCAGGCTTCAGGCCCAAGTTTTCTGTAATTTTACAAATAAACTCTTTAAGCTGCAGTAAACATTTCATTAGAAATTCTAAACAATGCTACATTAAAGCAATTAAAATATATTAGATCTGCAGCTTTGTATTATTTGCTTGTTAACTTCTGTATAAATGTTTCAGGGACATGAGAGTGCAATTCGGAGCATTACTGTCAGACATTGGTCTCATTGAGATTCCGAAACAACATAAGGTATATCCGTTTATGGAGAATGTGCTGGGCTAACTTATACCATGCCTATAAAATTAGAGATGTGTCTGTTGAAAACCATAGTGCAGTCTGTATACTAAGAAGTAGCATTGCTAGTTGCTTGTTCGGATCAAACTGATCTTGCTTCTCTGCTACAGTCTGTTTTCTTTGGATGTATTGGTAGTTGCTTTCTGTTTTCTTTTAAGCTATTTTATCTATGAAGACCAATAGGTTTCCGTGTTTTTTTTTGGGCAATAGATTGAAGGGAAAAATAAAGAGAAGGTTGACATTTGGCTTTCAGATGCATCCCAAGTATTCAACAAGTACTCAAACAATTCTTCAATAGTGAAGGTAAGAACCACCTGGAGTTTCTGGTTTTCTCTCTTTTATATGTCACATTATCTCAAAATTTGATTATATCACTACAGAAGAGTTAAATAAATAAGTTGCAATCTCAGAGTATGAAATTTATGAGATTAAGGAAGAAATGTTGTCAGAACTAAGTAGAAAGTCATCTCATTATAGATGCTCCAAGGCAGACCCTGCGTGTTTGTTGATTCAGTCACTGTAGCCCTTTGGTGCCATTTGGGTGTTGATCCTTGAGAAATACTTGCAGGCAATAATATGTGCGGGCTTGTACCCAAATGTAGCTGCCACTGAAGAAGGCATAATTGGATCAGCTGTCAGCACCCTTAAACAGAATGCGAGAACTTCAACAAAGGGTCGTGCTGTATGGTATGATAGGAGAAGAGAAGTTCACATACATCCTTCTTCTATCAACCATAGTTTAAAGAACTTCCAGTATCCATTCCTTGTCTTTCTTGAAAAGGTTTGCTTTGCAATGAAACTCTGAATCACGAATTTGTGCCAATGGTTATCTCTTACCCTACATATATGTAATGTATGCAAACCCTTTCAGACTTGACAGATCTCAAATCACTACCAAAATAATTTTGGCTAAAGACATCTCAAACAAGTATTCAGAAAGGCTGTCTTTTACACTCAAGCTTCTATTATTCTTAAAAAAATAAAAAATAAGAAGAGAGAGTTATTTATCTAAAAAAAAAGGAAGAATTAATTATCTTACAAACTTTTTGTAGCTCTTAATAACTTAACCATGAATTCCTTCATTTTATGTTTCAGGTCGAGACAAATAAGATATTTCTTCGAGATACTACCATCATCTCGCCAAACTCAATTTTGCTGTTTGGTGGCTCAATAAATGTTCAGCATCAGGTATTTATTTCTCCAACCTTATTGGAGTGATTATCCAGAAAAGGTGTTGAACAAATTTTATTATGTTCCTGGTTGTTTGTTCCATAAGGTGGTAGTTATAGTAAGAGGTATCACATTTTATCCTAAATCAGGCTGAATACTTTCTCTATATTCATCAATGGGTGGCTTTGACTTAAAGGTAAGGTTTTAATTTTCATTCATGGAACCATTTTTTTTTTTTTTTTCCCCTTCCAGAAAGTAACAGAAGAAACAAAATTTCAAGAGGTCACATTCTTTCCATAGAAGCGTTGAGAACTAGGGTAACAAGAGGATGACATACCTGAAAAGATATTACTGTTCTCAATGAGTTTCTACTACTGAAAATGAATAGAAGTTTCGTTTCACACTTACATCTGTTAGTGAACCTAAACACATTACCTGGATTGATACATTCGTATATCTGCATTATTATCTGATGCATAACCTTGATTTTGTTGACCTCCCGACAAATGCTGATTACTAGTTGCATTTTTGTTTTTGCAGACTGGACTTATCACTGTGGATGGTTGGTTGAAAATGGCTGCTCCAGCACAAACTGCTGTCATTTTCAAAGAACTCCGGCTAACATTGGATTCTATTCTGAAGGAGTTAATCAGTAAACCAAAGGTATCTCATATTTATCTTTTCTTGCCTGCGATTTCTTCATGACTAATAATAAAAGCTTCAACAATTAAATATGGATCAAATAGGAATATAACATAATAATGTATAGATCAAATTAGCATTCCTAACACTAAGTTCAGGTATAGAGTTTGTACTTCCACACTTGAATTTATGAGCCATTTCAAGTTATACCAAAATATCAGCAAAAGTTTAGGTGGATGAAGTATTTGTTTGATCATCGTTTTAGTAGTTCTCATATGATTCTTCTTTGCCACCCTTTCTCTCACTTTTTACATGATGAAATTTTTTCTCCTTTTTATTGGCTTTTCAGGTTGCAACCTTCACAAACAATGAAGTTCTGAAGTCTATAATACATTTGTTCCTCGAAGAAGAAAAACAAACAAAATAACTTGTTCACTTTCCGGCGAGAGACAACTGTATGTTTTGGCCGTTGACAAGTTCTCTGGAACAAATTATTGAAGGCAATGCAGAAGTTATGCTCAGAGATGCCTTTTCACAACTGATGCATTCATTACATGCCCAGCCAGTTCCAGAAAATGAAGCCATTTTCGAAGGATAAGAGTGAAACTGGATACATACATTTCCTCCTCTCCATTTTGCAGTTCCTTTACATAATTTTGATCATTTTTCGTTTGGGAAAAAAGAAAAGTTAGGCCAAAGATTTCTGTTCTTTGAAACAAATTGATAGTTTGATAGTTTGGAATTCCTTAGGAGTAACCATTGGTATAGTAATGTTACTGAAATGTAATTGAGTTTAACTTGGGTGACTTATTATAATTTCGTATAAAAACTCCGAAATGATTCCTAGTTTTTGCCGACTGTATTTGTAATTGATTTGCAGTAATTTTTTTTTTTATATAGGGTGTAAAAATATTATATTTTATTTGTGTAATAATAAGGTAAATATTAGAAATACATTATTCTTATATATATATATATATTTTTTTTTTTGTTTGTGAACGTGAACAAATATAAATAGTATTAATATTCAAATAAGTATATCACAGTGAGTAGAAAACTCAACAAAAGTTACAATCTAAAAGCAGATTAAAAAAAATAAAAGCTTTAAAAAGTAGAAGTGCATATAAAGTATCTCATACCGTTATACTTACCAAAAAAAAAACATAAAACAAAAAAAGGCATATAAAGTATCTCATTTCGGAAATGCGTCAGCAAAAAGCAGAAACAATTTCCTACGATTGAAAAGAAAAGAAGACCCAATAGTACGCACACTTGAGTCTTGACAAGCGGCTGTCAGGAAAAATCTATCTCCAGATCTTCTTCTACCATAGTTTTGGGCATTGGATTGGGGGCCATGGCTAAGAGAGCTTCTCTGATGATATCTCCGCTTTCCCTTTTCATCCCTCGGGGAGGCGGCGATGCTCACCTTTACCTCTTAGCCCTACTCTCCATCTTCTCCCTCCTCCTCCAACATCTTGCTCTCTCCGCCGTCGCGGATCACTCTCCTCAGCACCATTTCGAAGGCTTCGACGCCGATGATGTCGAAGACGATGATATCCTATCTTCTTCTGATCGCATCCCTCTCCGTACACCTCCTCCACCCACCACTCTTTCCACCTCCGACTCAATTGAATCACATCATGGACCTCCTTCTTCTCCCCCCGAAGCTCCTTCCCATGAGGCATCCGATTTGAAAACGTCGTCGCCTGCTACTACTACCACTACTACTTCTTTTGAATACTGGGATGAAGATGAGTTTGAAGGATTTCCTACTGATTTGCCCTCACAAAACCCTGAATCCACCGATTCTTCCACTTCACCCTCTGATTCTGATTCTGATCAGGTGTCTCAATCTGAACAAGCTGTCACTGTGGATGAGCCCAGAACGATCAAGTCGTTTACTGTTGAAATTGTCTGTGGTTCGTTCCTGATCATATTTATCATTAATTATTTTACTGGGAAGAGAGAGAATGAGAATATAGCATTTGCTTGGGTCAGAACATTTGCTACCAAAGATACCATCTTTGATAAGAATTTTAGTTTCCTAGGCGTAGGGGAGACTGAGGACTCGCCCTTGTTGCTTAAGGAAGGGCAGAATATTTTCAAGTTCTATGCAAGTGGACGGAGATTTTGCCAGGGGATGTTGGCAACTATGGAGCTGAAAAGCAGGCATGATCTGATATCGAGGTTGTATAATATGGTGGTGCCTTGTAAAGATGAGATCACTTTTGAGGTGTATATGAATGATGATGCCATGGATCAGGTTATACTTGCAGTGGCTAGGAAGAAGTTGGCTAAGGCAATGCAAAAGGACACTCGGGATTTGCAGAGGTTTGCAACTTTGCTGCCTTCTCCCAACGGAAGGAAGTGGGTGGCCGATGACTTGGCTGTTGTCTCAGAGTCTAAGGAGGTCGCTGCGGATTTGATCACTGATGCTGTACTTGAACAGGTATTATACTCTTGACATCTTTGTCTGAAGGATTTTGTCCTGTATGATATTTTATAAATTTTTAAGCAGAAAGTGAATTCAACATATTGTACAGACTGTGGTTTATCTTGTATAGTTAACTTTGAAGGATCTATATAATTTTAAGGAATTTTCTGCTTGGTAGAAATTGGGATATAGATACATACTGCGGCTTGTGAATACTGTCTGTGGAAGTACAGGGCAAATCATTAGGTACAGGGCAAGTCATAATTCGAGTCATTTTGAAACCAGTTTTTCAATTTGAATTTCCATTATAGATTCTAGCATTTTGCATATGGAAACTTAGTGGAGTTACTTGCTTGTTTGATGCACTAATATCCTTGTAGATAATGTCAATAGACTACTCAATACTTCTTTTCAGATATCAACTTCAGCAGGCAATGGGATACCATTTTTCCCTCCTAGTAGGAAAAAAGAGAAAAGGGAATTCTGGTGGTGCAAAAATTTCGGCCATTACAAATAGTTGAAATTAGACAGTTTCATCTCCTAAAAAGAAAGGTTTCAAAAAAATTATAAGCGATGATGTCATTGCAATGTCATAATTATAATAGATGGTATTGAACAGATAAAGACTCATTTCTTTCATCCTTATCTATGTCCTTTTTTCATCTTTCCTTTTTCCTTTGGTTGTTAGTTGCAGATATATGCTTTTCTTACAATAAAAGGCAGTCTCGTCACCTTTTAGATTTTTATATGCATGGACCTCCTTTCCTTGACAAGGTTGGAGATGGAAAGAGATGTTTTGGGGTGGGATGGAAAAAGTGACAGTTTTCTGATGGGAGGGTGTTGGAAATTAGCTAATAACAGCTGTTAGAATTAATTGGTTTAGATTTCATTTACCTCAATTGGTTAAACAAAATAATATCCCAACCCCTTCGTTTCATAATATAACAACAAAATGGGTGCTTTAGTTTAAAGACTTGTTTATGAATTTCATTCTTAGGAGAAGTTGTGTTTGAAATTATATGGAATCATTTACATTTGAAGATTTGAACTTTATGCAGGTTTTGGGTGACAAAGCATTTGAAAAGTTTGGGAAGGGTTTTATCTCGATGCACTTCTCTGATCAACAGTTGGGTGCACACAAGAAGATACTGGTGTTCAAGTTTGCGCTTCCTAATGTGACTAAGATGGCTGAGATGTCTCGATTAGTTGGTCTAGTACCTTATTACATTGACTTAGTTGGACGATATAAACTTGGCTCACATGTGAGTTCATTTTCAGCAGTTACCTAGAGCACACTGTATTATTTCCCTTATGAGTGAGTCCTGAACGTAATTTGTGTATTTCCAGGCTAGATCTAAAACAGAGGCTGCTAGGGCAAAAATGGCTCAAGAGATATACAAGGAACTTCAGAATGCCAGACAAGAGGCCTTACAGAAAAAGAAAGCTGATCAAAGAAAGAAACTGGAGGAGGCTGAGGCAAAGCTTAGTGCAGAGGCTCTACGCAAGAAAGAGGCTAAAGAACGCGTTCGTCAGATGAAAAAGGGAATGCCAAAGGTAAAAATGACACGGGCTCATTAGGTTCATATCCTAAATTCCTCGGACATTAATATAGTTTCTTAATCCCCATCAAATATTATATAAATCTGTTTCTTATTTCCTGGTTTCATTGACTTCTTCTCTCTTTTAAGCCAAGGAAGATGAATTCTCTGTAACCTCAGACATTAGTATAACTAGCTTTTGAGATTAACCACATATTTTGTGGCCCTGAACAGTAGACTTCATTTTTTTTTTTTTTTTTTTTTTTCCTCTCTCCCCCTCTGAAAGGAACTTCTTTCATCTCTTGGTAGAAATTTTTACATGAGGAACATTTTTTTGACTTAATCAGAAAAGTTATTGTCGTTCTTAGGCTTCTACTGTTTATGTTCAGACCTCAGGCGAGTTAAAAGCTACCGTCTAGGTATTTGAGGTTATAAAACTCAAAACATTATATTTTTGTATTATCATAAAATACGTGTTTCTGACATGGATATAATATAATATGAGAATGTTAGTTGGAATTTATATGATTTAACTTATGTGGAAAAGAAAGAAAATTGAAAAGGACAAAAAATTGGAGGTTCAGAAGCAGAGAGGGCTTGGAGTTTATAACTTGTATTCTCAACTATTTTTTAATTTTTAATTTTTTTTTTTTTTTGGGTATAAAATAAGTCATATTGATATAACTCAGTCTCATAAATCTTTGTATTTTTTTATGTTTTGTTTATTATAATAATTTTAAGAAAAATTGATTAGTTTAGTCTTTATGTTTATCGATTTAGGGTTCTTTTTATCATTTTGGTCTTTTTTATTATTTTTTTATTAATTTTTTATCAAATAAAAATTTAATGAGTTTTAATTCTTTTTTAAATTATTTTTAATTTGTATGATTAAGGTTAAGAACAAATATAATTGATTATAATGTTTTAATTTGATTAAAAAAATAGTTAAAATATTATAAAAATGATATTAAAATAATCATTAAAAAATCATATGGAATTAAAAAATGACAATAATAATAATAATAATAATAGTACAAGGAATAAAGTGATTAATTTTTTTAATTTTAAAAAAGATTTAAACATCAATTTGGTTTATAAACTTTGTTGTTTATAACAATGTTGTATGTATATATATTTAATTGGTTTGTATTTATAAATTTAAAAGAATTAAGGATAATTAGTACGAACCAATAATTATATATGATATGAGTGTTTATATAATAATTAGTTAATGTAATAGGTTATGTCAGGTAACATGTCATGTATAATTTACACAACTAGAAGTTTATTTATGTAATTGCAAAGTTAATGTGGGTTTATGTCATTTGATTAATCCTACCACTATTAACCATGATATAAATTATATAATAGACATATATATATATATATATTTAGATGAAAATTAATAGTATTTATGACGTAAAAAATGTGGTGGGTACATCAAAATTAACTTGATAAACTATACCATGAACCATGCACAAAAGTTCATATCTTTTGGTGAAATTTTACAAGACATGTTGAAGGCATGATTGCGAAAGAGAAAGCATTGGAAGGGTAAAATTGTCAGAGAAGCTTTTGTACATGGGAAAATAATAATAATAATAATAATAATAATAATATAAATATACAAAAGGGCTGCTTGGTTTCTGATCATTGGACAGACCACTGTTGTCCTCTTCCATTGTACCAAACCAATCAACTGCCCAATTTGAAACCCCAAACCAAAGTTCATGTTCATTGAATTTTGTTGGAATCTTGTAAATAGATAAATCGATGACCTTAGTATCCAAAAGAGTTTAATTCAATTCAATACGATTTGAATCGGGTATTATTTTTTGGAGATAAATTTTGGTCTTAAAATTTATAAACAGTTATATATATGAATGTAATTTTAAATTTGTGATCTCAATTAAGTTAGAAAAGTACTTTACTAATTCATATGTGTCTTAAGATTGAACTAAGTGATTATTAAATACAAATAGGAGGATATTTAAAAGCAGAAAAGCATATATATATATATAAGAAAATTGGTAGATCTGGTTCTCAATCTTTCGATTATTGGTGTGATTGGTCCTTTTTTTATTATTTTTTTATTTATTAGGTCCCCAATGTATAATAACTTAGTGCATTTGGTCTTTTTTTCCACAAAATTTCACTTGTCTAAATAAAAATTTTGTGAAGAAAATGACCAAATGCACAAACTTATTATACATTAGAGACCTACTAAATAAAAAATAAAGAAAATGGACCAGCCGCACCAAAGTCATAAACATTAGGGATCAAATTCACCAATTTTCCTATATATTTATATCAAAAATTTTACACAAGATTAAAAATTAGGTAATTCTTTTGTCATAATGCTTATGGGAATGTCCAAAATAATAAGAACAAGACGGTAGACTAGTTGTAATCTAAGTAAAAAATAAAAATAAGACGATCTTACATTTTATTTTAATTATGTATTGTAGTGTCGAATTCTCTTTCATAATTCTATTTTGAATGAATAGATGAGAATACTGAGTTATTAAAAAAATGTCCAAAAATAATGGGTTCACTTGGGACTGCTACTTTCTACTTTTAGAAAATCAAAATTGAATAGTTTTTAATTAAAAATACTCAAGAAGAAAGAAAATAAAAGAAAAAGCAAGTTCCACTAGCATTAATCTACCAATTAGATATATTCTTTGCAACTTGAAGAATCATTCATCTCTGTTCCATCTTCTTGGAACTATCATATCGGAAAAAAACTAAACCCTAATTCCCCTCTCTCTCTCTCTCACACACACACACACATGTGATATTTGATCTTCTTTTGCAGCTGCCGACCTTTCATCTTCTTAATGTATTTATTTATTTATTTTCTACCTAAAAAGGCTTTCGGGTGTGTTTGGATAACCATTAAATTAGAAAAAAAAAATGGGTCATTTGAAACAAATTTTTACTCAAAATGAAAGTTATTTCTCACTTTTTTTAAATTGAATTTTATGTTAGAAAAAAGTAGGAGTTAAATATATAGGTTATATAGATGTAATGATTGTGTGTGTAAGAGAATGTTTCTTTTGGGAAAAATGTGTAAGGGTAATTTTATTAATAATATATATTTTTTAAATAAGGTAAGGTCAACAAATTTTATAAGTGTATTTTTGGGAGGATAAACTTAAATTGAGAAAAAAAAGGAAAATTGGTCATTTTAGTCAATATACTAATTTCGTTTGGACAAAGGGGTCACTATTTTTTATTTTTGGATAAACGGATCCCCATTCTTTTTTCGTTTGGACAAACGGATCCCTGTTTTTTAATTTTTGGATAAATGAATCCACATTCTTTTTTCGTTTGGACAGACGGATCCTTTTGACCAATTCTATTTGGAAAAAATTGTTAATTTTTACATGATTTATTATTATTCTACATATTGTGATGATAATTATTTCATTTTATTTTAAAATTTCTCATAATTCTTCTTTTCTCTTATTGTATTTTTGAATAAAAATTAGTCAAAAGGACCCGTTTGTCCAAATAAAAAAAGAATGAGGATTTATTTATCCAAAAATTAAAAAACAAGGATCCCTTTGTCCAAACGAAAAAAGAATGGGGATCTGTTTATCCAAAAATAAAAAATAAGGACCTTTTTGTCCAAATAAAATTAGTTTGAGGACTAAAATGACCAATTTTTCAAAAAAAAATAATATCCAAATATGTAGGAACCAAAATTCTCAAAATGCTTATCCAAACAAACACCCCCTTTATCTCCAATTTCAAATTGACACAAAATTCCACGTATGCACAGAATCATTAGTCCGTGTGTGGGGTCCATCTGATGTGTCAACCCAAGTTGCTCCACACACACACAAGAAAGATATTTTTGTTTGAATATTGAAAAACTCCATCATGAGTTGTCTGTAACATATAATATAATATAATACAATTCTTATGTGTCACGTAAAACAAAAAATATTTATCTTAAAATCTTATTAGTTTGCTTCGTTTTCACTTTGCGTAATCTCCCTCCATGATTGACCTGTTTATTAATATATATATATATATATATATTTTATAAAATAATAATAATAATGATAAAATAAAAGTCATATTCTAAATGTAAAGGGCAAAACCGTCATAATAAAAATTTGTCACCATAATTATTAATAACTTAATCAAGAATTAAAATTTAAATGTATATTCCTTCCTTCCGTCCCAAATTAATTGTCTTGTTTCTTACTCAAATTAATCTTAATGATCTGCTTAATAATATTAAAATAATAATAATGAAATACATACAAATTTAAAGTTCTTAACACGTATTTCCAAAAAGAATACTTTTTTAATGAATATTTGATCGATCAATATGATTTAAGTAAAAAAATTATTCTACCAATTTTATGGGGAGACAATCTTGTAGAAATATCATAATTATGTCTTTATAACATTATTTATTTTTTAAATAAAATATTATTTAAATAATAATTTATCAAAACATAAAACTCAACTTTAATAATTTCACTTCTTCAAACTTAGGAAAATATATATATATATATATATATATTTTCCCAAAAAAATCATTTATCCAAATACACCCTTTTTAACTTTTTAGCACAAATTAGTCCACTGATTCAAATTTAGGATGAGGTAATAATTGGGTGTAAAATATCCAGAGGGTGAGGCCAGCAGGGCGCCAACAATTTCATACGTGGAAACAGATCAGCAAATAAATAATTTAGTAGGCCCCACTAAAACGACGCGCTATAAGATTTATGTTGTGAAATTTATAATAGATTAATAATTACAATTTAAAATTTAATTAATTTTAACATTTTTATTATCTAGAAAATGTAGCTATACTAGTAATAATTTCACTTATAATTTAAGATATTATAAATTTTAAACACATAAAAAATATATTTACTTATATTCAAGTATTTAATTGTCAAGAAGCCATTACCTCTATTTGTGATACTCGTCTTAAATTGAAAGTATACGTGGATATGTCATGAAATATAAATGTGAGTTTAAATACTCATTAAAAACTCGGAATATCCCTTTTTGTACAATAAGGACGGTGCCAAGCAATTGTCCACTACTTCCATAGTCGCGACTGGAAACCGCGAGCTCGGATCGTGACACTGTTGTTATATGTGAATTGATAATGAGTATGTATATTGATACTTTTATATTTTATATCATATATTTGTAAAATTTAGGGTGTTTTTAGATTGAATTTTTTTTTTGAAAAAGCTCATTTTTTAAAAAAGAGTCGAGTAGATTGCGAAAAATGAAGAATAAGTAGGGACAAGTTAAGAAGTTGTCTAGTAAGTGGAGAATAAAAATAATATATTTTATTAGTGTAATGATGATATTTTATTTGAGTTATATATATTTATATGTATATATTGAATATTTTATTTATTTTTTTTTAACCATTGAACTGACATGAATAGTGGTATTCAAACAAGTACAACTAATTTTTTTTTTTTTTTTTTTTTTTAAAGTTTAAGTAAAATTTTAAAAAATAATTTCAGCCAAAAAATAACCTTAATTATTTTATTAAAAAAATATATATCTTCTAACAAACACAGGAGTTAACTAATTTTTATATCAACCTAAAATTTTGGAATTGGCCAAAAAGGGGAAAATTTCGAGATTTTGATTTGTAAAAGGCGGCTGATTTGTCTGGACTCTGGAGTTATCATTGGACGTGGCCCTGACGAGACAACTTGATCCGCGGTTGATTTTTTTATTTTTAGATTCATTGGCTGGGGAAGAAAGAGAAGGCAGAGGAGGAGGAGGAGGAGGAGGAATTGGGGGAGAAATTCAAATGGTGACTCTCTCTGTTTCAATCCCCCACCACCACCTCCTCGGTTCCAATAATTCTCTCGCTACTATAAATAGCCATGTTCTTAAATCATCCCTCGCATTCACTTCACTACCTACATCTATTCCTTTCATTGTTCATCCTCTAAACAACAACAAGAAGAGCAAGAAGAAGCCGTTCTTCTTTCTGCGACATTTTAATTTTAGTTTTGCTGCTGGTGGTTCTACTACTACTACTACTAATTTTACCTGGGCGCTTCCTCGAGTCTTGTCGTACAAGGTATGCATGACTGATGAGAAGAATTGATATTGATCTTTCTTTGCTTTTTGGGTTTTTTTTTTTTCTTCTTTTTATATTTTAGTTTTGATTGTTGTTAAATTGATTTGGGTTGGTTTTTGATTTTTTTTTTTTTTTTAAGGTAAGTGAAGTTGACAAGGAGGAAGATATGACGATCAAGCCAGCTGTAAGGATTACGGATGGGAAGCTGGTGGTGAAGGACCGGACCATTCTGACTAACGTGCCGGAAAATGTGCTGGCTACTTCTGCTGGTTCGGAGTCAGGGCCGGCAGAAGGGGTGTTTCTGGGTGCAGTTTTTGATGAAGATAACAGTAGGCAAGTAGTGTCTCTAGGGAGACTGCGTGATGTGCGGTTCTTGGCTTGCTTTAGATTTAAGCTGTGGTGGATGGCACAGAAGATGGGAGATAAAGGTGGTGATATTCCACTAGAGACTCAGTTTTTGTTGCTGGAAACCAAAGACGACGGCGTCGACAACAACATCGGGGACGATGAAAACAACAAAATCGTCTATACCGTGTTTCTTCCTCTAATTGAAGGACCATTCCGGGCTGTTCTTCAGGGGAATCCCCAAGATGATCAGCTCGAAATGTGCCTCGAAAGTGGGGACGGTGCCACTGTCGGATCAACCTTCACCCATTCGTTGTACATCAGTGCCGGTACCGATCCTTTTGGAACCATCACCGATGCCATCAGGGCCGTCAAATCACATCTCAAGACATTCCGTCAACGTCACGAGAAGAAGTTGCCTGGAATTGTGGACTACTTTGGGTGGTGCACCTGGGATGCCTTTTACCAGGAGGTTACTCAAGAAGGTGTAGAAGCTGGCCTTCAAAGCCTTGCTGCCGGCGGTACACCCCCAAAATTCGTCATCATCGACGATGGATGGCAATCTGTAGGAGGGGATCATGAATCCTCCGCAGATCAGAAACAACAAGAAGAAGAAGAAGAGTCAAAGAAGCAGCCACAGCTAATGAGATTAACTGGGATCAAGGAAAATTCCAAATTCCAGAAGAAGGATGAACCGAATGTGGGGATCAAGAACATAGTCAATATAGCCAAACAGAAGCATGGATTGAAGTACGTGTACGTGTGGCATGCAATTACTGGTTACTGGGGTGGAGTCAGGACAGGGGTGAAAGAGATGGAACACTACGGTTCAATGATGAAATATCCAAATATATCCAAAGGGGTTATGGAGAATGAACCCACATGGAAAAATGAGGCCATTGCTGTTCAAGGATTGGGTCTGGTGAACCCAAAAAATGTTTACAAGTTTTACAATGAACTGCACAGTTATTTGGGGTCAGCTGGTGTGGATGGGGTTAAAGTAGATGTGCAGTGCATTTTGGAGACTCTTGGAGCTGGTTTTGGTGGCAGAGTTGAGCTCACAAGGCAGTATCACCAGGCTCTTGATGCTTCTATTTCTAGGAATTTCCCTGATAATGGCTGCATAGCTTGCATGAGCCACAACACTGATGCGCTTTACTGGTAAGTTTTTAAATGTGTTATTTTCTTCTTTCTAGTTCATCTTTCCTTTTTTTTATTAAATTTATTTTTGCTTACCTCCATGAATTTTATTTCATGTTCTTTGATCAAAGATTCCATTTTTATGAAATATTGTTCGTATATTCTTTTTCTTACTTGGTCCACGTTACAAACATTTGGCCGCCTACCAAAGTTGGTTTTTTGGGACAAAACAAAACATGTGGGAAATCCCAGAAATCATTCAGCAAGGTCGGCAGCTGAATCTTTGTTTAGTGTTATAGAATTTCGGGAATTCAAAACTGAATTCCAAGATTCCTAGAATTGCCAGAAAAAGAGGATATTTGCACCTCGAAACCTGAAATTTGAATTGAATATTTGTAAAAACAAGTGGGATGATGGTGCGATCAGTTGTAAGTAAGATAAGATTTTGGATCCTTATAAACTGATGTAATCTTATTGTTGTGTTGTAACGAAAACAGTTCAAAACAGACGGCTGTGGTGAGAGCATCAGATGATTTCTTCCCGCGTGATCCAGTTTCACACACCATTCACATAGCTGCAGTTGCATATAACAGTATCTTCCTTGGAGAATTTATGCAGCCTGATTGGGACATGTTCCATTCTCTTCATCCTGCTGCTGAATATCATGGATCTGCTAGAGCTATAAGTGGTGGACCTCTCTATGTGAGGTAAGAACAAAAAATATGCATCAGCATTTTTTTTTTTTTTTTCCTCTTATTGAAAAATTATGAATAACAGGTTAATTTTTAACGCACACACACGCATATATATATATAAAATTTGCATTAGCTATCTCTCACATTTTTTGGCATTTTGGACAGTGATGCACCTGGAAATCATAACTTTGATCTCCTAAAGAAGCTTGTTTTGCCAGACGGTTCAATCCTTAGAGCCCGCCTACCCGGTCGGCCCACGAAAGATTGTCTTTTCTCTGACCCTGCTCGTGATGGTGTTAGGTAAGTGTACATTTTTTCATTTTATTACATAATTGGTGATGTAGTGGGAGAATTCTGTCTAATGGAGATTCAATTGTTTTTCAGTTTGTTGAAGATGTGGAACATGAACAAATACACTGGAGTGCTAGGAGTGTACAACTGCCAAGGTGCAGCATGGAACAGTGTTGAGAGAAAGAACACGTTCCATCAAACTAAATCCGAGTCTTTGACTGGTTACATTAGGGGACGGGATGTTCATCTCATTGCTGAAGTTGCCATGGATCCCAAGTGGGATGGTGATTGTGCAGTTTACAGTCAGAGGAGTGGCGAGCTGATCACCCTGCCATACAATGTGGCAATGCCCGTGTCCCTCAAGGTCCTTGAACATGAAATCTTTACGGTTACACCAATCAAGGTGCTGGCTCCTGGATTTAGGTTTGCACCATTTGGGCTCATTGATATGTACAATGGTGGCGGAGCAATTGAGGGTCTCAAGTATGAAGTCAAGGGCGGAGCAGAATTATGTGAAGTGGAAAAAGGATACGAAGGTGAAGGCAATGTCTTGGGTGGAGAAAGAGCTGAAAACTTGAGCAGTGAAGTGGTGGGTGTTGTTTCGATGGAAGTTAAAGGATGTGGAAGATTTGGTGCATATTCATCAGCTCGGCCAGTAAAGTGCAGTGTGGATATGAGTTTGGTTGACTTTGCTTATGATTCAGCCTCTGGGTTAGTTACCTTTGATTTGCCTCCTCTAGAGGAGGAACAGAAAGTTCACATTATTCAGATTGAGCTGTAAATCTACACTTCAGAAAAAAAAAAAAAAAAAAACACAAAAAAAGACCACCTAGATCATCCATTATTTGTTATTGATTATATGGGACTTTCAAAAGAATTATGTCTTTGACCCATATGAAAATTGGAAAAGAAAGTATTTGGAGGTGTACACTCCCCCAATAATATATATAAGATTCTAGCATTAGATGATGTTGGGGAAGCTGCTGCTTTCACCGATAATCCCTCTAATCATAAGGTCTTTGCTGTAACAGGGAGACAACCTGAGGCTCATCATCATCTCTGTTATTAGAAAACACGAATTATATTATTTGTGTTATTCTGTACTGCTCATTTTAATGTAACTTAATTTCACATACAAATATATTTCTTGATCTCCCCTTTCCAATCTTGTTTGTCTATGATCACTGAGCATGGTTTTTGCATTAAAATGAGAAGGGAGAAAAGGGGGAAAAAACAAGGAAAGAAAAAGACAAGCTTCACAATGCCCATAAATCTTCCTACTTACCATATACTCAAATAACTGAACTAAAACAATTGAAGTGCACTTTGGTAGATTTGTCTCAAACGGTAAATAATTAGACAGGGAAAAAGAAGATTAACGACAGTAAGAATTAAAAGAGTTCACTATAAGTTATTAGCTAAATCCTTAAAATGTTCAAATACAAAATGTCATTTGTTTAAGGAAAGCTGTGAGGTATTTATTTAGGCAATACCTGGCATGTCTTTCACCTTCGAAACTGGGGCCTTTATCTCTTGAACAGCAAATGGAACTTCAGTACCCTATAGATATGCTAGCGATCCTACTCTATATTCTTTTTCGTGTTCCTGAGTAAACAGACCGAAATTTGTTCTTGAACATTAGTCTATACACCAAACGCAAAAGTGGCCAGGAGCTTCCAATTGCAAGGTATGCCAGCAACCACAATTTGCACCCATTGAATCGCGTTAATTGATTTAGGCACTTCTTAATACCATCACCACCACCATCACGATCTCCAGTCGAAGCAAGTTCAGTTGTCTTACTTCTTATTTCTACAACCTTATCATCATCATCATGCTCATCATTTTTAGTGTCTGAAACTCTATCTTCGGATTTCTCATTCTGATCCACATTTTCATTACTTACAGGCACCACATCAGTTTCTGGATCATTGCTAATGGCACTTACCCTTCCATCTTCTGCAATGTTCACGTACGGTCCCTCATCAATTGAAGATTCTAGAGGATTTGTTATGGAGGAAACTTGATCCTGCAAAACAAAGAAGCCACATAACTAGCCTTGCAATCAATTATGCACAAAATAATAGGCACCCAATCACTATGCAGATATGCTCGACAAAATACACAAACATTATTATAGTTAAGGAAAATGTTGAAGAATACGCACAGAAGTCTTCAGGTATGCTATGCTATGTGTCAAAATCTATACATCTCTATATGTGAACCATCCCATGCAGATTTATTAGAGTGCTTTTCTCTCAAGAAAATGACTGTCCTTACAAAGCATACTTCATTGATGCTAGCATAACTTTTGTTAACTTAAAAGTTGAAATCCACTCACATACCTCTTTTCTGCTGTGAATCAATGGGCTGGACTGCAGTACAGACATGTATTCACCCACTGCCCTGACCCACCTGCAAGCAAAGGGAACATGACTCCGGTAACATTCCAGAAATACAGATACAACAATGACGAGAAAAACCATGAAATGGTCTCCTTATATCTTCCTAAGTGGATACCCAGAAATATCTAATATCTGCTCATACAGCTAAGCAAAAGAGACAAATTGACGTTCTAGTCTTCTATTTCTCATACAGCCTCTGCAAAACTTTGATTGAATTGCACATCTAAATAATCTCTAACACATTGCAGCTGTTCTTTCACAAGTTCATCAGAGAACATCAGAATGCTGCAAGAAGAAATCGTTTCTAGGCATTTTCAGGTGTATACATATATGCTATGATGTTGGAAGTGAAAATGTAAAAACACAAAATGTACAGACCAGATGCTTTTTGCAGACATTCCTTCAAAAAATGCTAGGTGTCCTCCATGCTGCGTGGAAGCCAGAACAACATTTTTATTTGCCCTACAAGAGAATCATTTCAGTTGCTCAGCAATATCATAAACCGAGAAGAAGCAGATAAAGGGCGACTGCTAACGTGTAGTAGTTCAGAATGTAAACTATGAAACACTGTTTCAAATTTGGGGCAAATGGAAGAGACAGAATAAAAATGTTGGTCAAACAAAGAAGAGTTCATTGCCCTTGAAGGTGGGAGATCAATTAAAACTACAATAATATCCAACCATTCTAAACTTAATGCTCAAATTCTGCACTTCTATAATGCTAAACATTCAATAGTTGAGACTCCTTGAAACATGCTGCCAAACTGCAACTCCAAAACTGCATCAGGAGAAAATCTTTAAACAAAATGCAAGAGTTTGAAAGTCTCCAATTACACCATAGAGCTCAGCTCTACAGATTTTAGAATATCAGGAAAATCTTATTGCATGATAACCACCTACAGGCTGAACTACAAAAAAACTCTTCTATTTTATGCAAAAAAGCATTCTTCCCAGAGCATTTTGGGTCATCAAGCTTATGCAGATTCTACAAAGAAAAAGGATTAGCATTTACTTCACTCATCAAAACAGCAAGGTCCATTCAATCATGTTTGTGATTGCAAATTTCACAAAAAGATCTACAGAATTTGAATCATAAAAGATCGATAAGTAATTGACATTATAATTGTATTCTGCAAAAAGATATTACTACGAACCGGCATTCATCCCATGGAATTGCTTCCCATGTACAAACTGGATCATCTAGAGCATTGATGCATAGAAGAGGGACCATAACATTCCTGACATAGTGGGCACTACAACAGTGCCGGTAGTATGTGTCCACTGTCTAATGAGAAAAGGAAAGTAAAATAATCAGCTGTGTCAATTTTTGACTTATTATCAAACAAAGCCTTTGACCACAATAAAGTTTTTTCATTATCCTCATGACCTTACTATTCATGTGGTTAGTGGTAAAACAGCATAATCCCTTTAAATTGAGGAGTTTATGAAATGAAATGTTTACAGTAAAGTATGTTTTTATTAAGGAACATGACATTCAATTTCTGGAGATTCTAAAATAAAAAGTATAAATATTCAATCTCAGTCGGAGGGAGTACGAAGCAAATGTTGAAAGCAATCTAGAAAGTCTCTTTACCTCAAAATTTCCAACCACGCGAGTACAATAATGATCAAAGTGTCGGACAGAACGCGACTGCCAAAATAAAAAGGAGTAGAAGATATGTAGATTAAACATGCAACTCTCTAGTATCAAAAACCTGAAGAAGAAAGAATAAAGTGTATGGATGGAAACAAATTGATTGATTTGATTTTTGGGGCCTGGGAAGGCATAGCTATGGTCCTTTGCAGGGTTTCTATAACTTGTTCAATAAAGTCTTCAGCACATTGTTTCAATGAGAATTTATTAAGCTTTTAAAAATTTATCCATCTCTTTTCCCTTCATCCCCTCTACTTTGTATCTCAATAGAAGGATAAAAAGGGTTTTAAAAGAGTAAGAAAATTAGTCCATAGGGATCATGCCTTAGGCTTTAATTAATTTATTTAAGTGAGCAACGTGAAGAAGTCTACCATGTGTTACGTACAAAGTATACATTGGGTAAAGTGTCAACATCTATACTCCTTAAAAGTGGAAATTATTTTTGCACCTGAATGAAAAAGAAATAACCTCTATACCCTAGAAGTACAGCCTTTATGCCTTTATTCCCAAAGTATTTAAAAAAAAAAAAAAAAAAGGAAAGAAAGAAAGGAAGAAGTAATAGAAAGTGGAAATATTTTTTAATTTGGACGCAGGATTATCTTACAAAAACATAGAAGTTCCAAGATATTACTGCTAACCTTTGCAATGCCTTCCCAATCTGCTAGACGAGAAAGAATGGTCTGGTGCCTGACACAAACGAAAAAAAAAACACAGGACAATTATACAAATAGTTAGAATGCATTAATGGTAACAATTAAGATAATTGCATAAAATCTAATAGAACATAAACCGTGCGAGAAAGTACTGCATACATACAAATGAGCATATCCTACAAGGCCAGACGCTAGAAACCTGTCATATAGTCGTTGCACAGGCCTGCGGCTAATAAATCTGTCACCTATCTAGAAAAAATGAGGGAAAAGAAAGTTAACATTTTAGAGTACAAATTTAAGGCATGTAACTAAACAGTGGTGAGCCAACTGCAGCTACAGATACTCTTAGGTAGTTTCCTCAATTACAGATAAAAAGGAACGGGTTGGAAAACAATTAACCACATAAAGGGAAAACAAAGAAAAACCTAAGAATCAAATGACCCCCAGAATGGTAAATGATGTAATTCATATCTCACTTCCTGGTAATGGAAGAGCTGAGAGATATTTAAACAAAAGAAAAAAAGAAGACTCCAAATGGAAGTGCAACTGCTTTCTACATTTTCCATCTCTATAAGCCAACTGTTAAACATGATCATTACAACAAACTAGGACAACTTCAAAGTATAAGGATGGATCAGAGTCTTCCATGAGTCACACAAAGGTGGAGCCTGGGGAAAGCTCACAAATGGTATACCTCAAGAATTGAGATCATAGATGATATAGCAAAAGGTAGCAAAAACAATTTCCAAGAAACACAAACATTAAAAAAATCTCCAAGCATGTTATAATTTAATCATCCATATACTAACCAAAAGGTCCCAAGGACAACAGATAGCTGCAGCTCCAATAACAGGAACATTAATCCCATCTTCACCGAGATATTTTACC
Organism: Marsdenia floribunda; assembly: GCA_035583425.1. NCBI lineage: Eukaryota > Viridiplantae > Streptophyta > Magnoliopsida > Gentianales > Apocynaceae > Marsdenia > Marsdenia floribunda. Next base: position 1,969,093 of record JAXGGT010000054.1, on the reverse strand, counting down.
TGAAAATTAATTGGAAAATTGCATTGATAACAAACATGACATTACAGATTATTTCACTAATGTAGAAAATTGCACTAAGAGCAGATGGTAGAGCAAATCAAAACTTCCCTAACCAGAACAAAAATAAGAGTAAATCAATAGCTTACCAATATATTAGCACCAATGCTAGTTCCAACAATGAATAAAGGAGCTTCAGGGTATATACAATGAAGATGGTTAACAACATTACGTATATCATCCGTCCAGCCAGCATTATAGAAGCAATCGGACTGTCAGCATAATCAAAGAGCTTACAACAAAACAGAGCAAGTAAAAGATACAAGAGAAACTTCATTCATCCTCATGCATTAAGAAGCGAAGCATCAAATTACAGGCAGTAGAAAACATTTACACCATTAGTCCCAAATTGACAGTTCAAATTTTACTTGGCAAAAAACTTTAGAACAGTCTTTGTTGTCTTCGTGCCACCACTTTCCCTTATGAATTACAATGGATTCCATGCGTCTAATTGTCTCACATCCATCTGTCTCCTTTTAATGAAGCTAGACAAGAAACTGTAGATAAATACGATGTTTTTAGAAAAGTGGATGTTCATTTAGAGAAAACCAAAATGGAAGCTGTCCATTCCATTACGACAGAGGAATAAGTTAATGCACCTTTTAATCCAATATCCGAAGACAGAGAAGCAATTCATAGATTTTTCTTTTTCTCAACAACTAATTTTTGGTTGAGCTTTTAACTTCTATTTCAGGTATTGTTTTTCTGGATATGTTTACATAAAAGTTTAACATAAAAAATAGCTAAAGAAGTTGTCATCCAAAGGAACCAAGAACGTCAACTGGGAAAAGAAAAAGATGAAAAATTGAAATAATTAATAATTTTATATAGTTTATACTCACTGTAAGTGAAACACCTCCAAGCCCCCGATGATTGCTTACAACAACATTCCAACCACGTTTTGCCATATTAAAAGTCAAGTGCCTCACATACTGCAATGTATAGAGAACAATTTAAAAAGGCAGCAGAAGAAAGTCTGAGAGGAGGAGAAACAAGCAACTAGCTAGCAACAGAGGCCATTAAAACCAACTAGCCAACAATGGACAAATCAATCACTATTTCATAAGAAAGAAAACAAACAGAATATGATTTCTTTCACTCAACTAGTCAACAATGTATGACTTCTTTTTGGTAGGTGGAATGAAGAAAACCTATTACATTGGAAGTTCCCAACAAGTAGAAGTCAATGTGAAAAATCTCGACCCTATATTCATACATTCTAGCTGTTGAGATTTGAAATTGCTTGCCATTATTGGTGTTAAAAAGTGGAAGGTAGCCAATTGAACCTTAGTCTTACAGCAGATAATCTCATCATCATATACAAATCAATTATAAAGGAAAAGACATAAGTCTGGGGCAGTCAAAAGAAACAATACTTCAAGCTAATTAGCAGATGGTTAGAACAATTAGTTACGCAACTCCACTTATGTCACCCTTTGATGTCAATCACTACGAAGCAGATATTGGTAGCGGTTATCATGGCCATACATTCCAGATCAAGGATTATGGATGCAGTTTGCATCCATACTCCAAAACTTAGACGCAATCCTCTAGAGCTATCATGATATCTCATTCCATGAAGATAGATTAAGACCACGGGTTACTTTCTTACTTACAGGTCTGACCGGCATCAGTCAATAATGAAGAGGAAAAAGAAGATAGTAAACAACTCATCCCTTAACTAGGTCACCTACATTAAAAGGGAAAACTAGTCATCCATATACATCACCAAACCCAAATTTGCAGTCATGTTACTCAATGAACTGTCTAATTTGGCCTCTAATTAAAAAGTGGAACAGGAGAGTAGCAGTACAACAAATGAAATTAAATGTAGAGGTTCATATGTAGTGAGCATTATAAGAACCAGATCCAGTTTTTCACTGCTAAAGTGTGTATCTTGAGGAGAAGCTTAAGAACCAAACTCAAACTAATCCAAACAATATATGGTACAACAAACAGAAGATACAAGATGAAGCACAATTGCAAGCTTCAGAAGTAAAAGCAAGAAAGACTACCTGAGAATCAGAATTACTTGTCAATCCAGGAATCACAATCATGATAGGAACCTTGCTGTCAACTGCATCATTTTCTTGAACAGCTGGCTTCATAACTTTTGACCCAGAAAACAGAAATGGCGAGGAACTTTTGCTCATTAGTAGACAGTTAACAACAACAACAAAAATAAATAAAGAAAATAATGAAAAGGAGGGAATTTCACATGTAGGAAACAAGCACTTCCTCTATGTATTTATCTAGATGGGAATTCTACCAAAGGTTCCCAATCTATGATTGTATTGAATCATATACAATGCAGGGTGGGCCGCTTTAAAATTGAAGGAAGCATTATTAAGTGAATGGAAATATACATCATTTCATGCAATTAAATCAAATTGAATTATATTAAGCCTTATGGGGATCAAGAAACAACTATTCATCACATATGCTTCTGAACCTAAACCTTTTTCCAGCTAGATTCAGGAACCGTTTGTTGTGTTCTATTCAAGATCATTGATCAATATCTTTAAGTCAATTACTGCAGTGAGACAAAGTTTCTTCCTTGAATGCTAAAAGTTACAAGGGTCAAAGGAATCAGACAACTTTCTCTCAAGATCCTGTTTAACTCCAAATAAGAACTGCTTAGATACCAAGCATCTAATACATAAAACTTTTCAGCTTATTCCAAAATTAAAATTAAATTTAATGTAATACTCCCACTACTCCTAAAACAAAAGTCTCTTGTTTGATATGCCACAAAATTTAGAAGAATACCTAACGATTTAATATTATTACTTCCTACTCTAAATGCATTAGGTCTGAAGCATAGTGTATTAATAAGCCTGCATGTGTAGTCCCCTGATTTAGGGTAACATTTAAGATTTAAAGTAGAAAAAAAATGCTCATTTCAGAGAACCAACATATTATTTTGGATCACACAAAAGAGGAAATGGAGACAACCATTTCTGAAGAGAGGGAGCATCAAATCTCCTAGATTTGAAACTTGAGCAAAAAGAAAAAGGCAAATTATACAAACATATTGCTAAAGCAATAGACCTTCTTTTAAGCTTAGAACAAAGGCAGAAAGCAGCATACCATCAGTGTGCATCAACCAATCCAGAGCTATCGTCCCCCCATCAGTCAACTTATAGAGCTCTCTGGAAACATTGATGATTGTATTAATTGAAACAGATTGTTAATGACAAAGTACACACTAAAAATTCTATCCTTTGAAAAACATGCATCCTTTCAGATAAAAACATTAGATATATTGGTTTATTTTCCAAATTACATGCCAACAAAAGAACGAAAGTAACAATATTTAAAAAATAGGAATGCAACGGTCACCTCATCAAATCAACCGTTAAACGGACAATTTGACTAGCGATTCAAATAGGTTCTACCATAAGGTGGATAGTCACGTATATAATGCCTATTGATCAAACGTTTTCCGTACACCAAAATTTATGCACTAAGAACAGATAATTCAAAGACAGATAAGGAGACCTTTTATAGCTGAAAGCAGGCGGTCTTCCAAAGTAAGAAACGAAAGCAGTCTGAAGATGAGGACTGCTAAGCCATGGTGTCGATAAATACCTGCAAAAATCACAGACATATAAAAATCTACAGTAAAGTGCAATGAAGCTTGGCAAAAAAAAAACAATCACAAGTGATGCATGCAAAATACCTAGAATGTAGAATTTTACACCGGGAAACGACTTCTTGATAAACGTGAGAAGAAGAATCATAAATCAAGGACACTGATTGTCCTCTGAATACGGTGAATACATCGCGAAGAAAATGAATTTCGAAGAGATTATATAGAAAAACAAGAAAAACGAATAGGAATCCAAGGAAATAATGAGAGACAGGAATTAACAAAGCTGCATTAAGTAACAGCTGATAGGGTGAAGATGATGATGATACATTCAACTCCTCCTCCATCGATAAGCTTTGATTAACCGAATTCCGTCGTCCCACAGCCGTCAACGTCGCCGTCCGGAAGTGCAGGGATATGAACGTGAATTGTTCTGGTGGTTGCCGAGCTAGTGGGAAAAGAGAAAACTATACACCTACCTATTTCCTATTCTTCAGTCTTGGTTTAACTGCTTATTTGTCTCTCTTGAAATTAACGTTTTTTTTCCCATTATATAATATATAAATAATAATAAATCTCATACAGTTTTCCTGTTTTTTTTTTTTTTTTTTTTTTTGAAAATTGTCCGATTTAA
>JAXGGT010000054.1:1943271-1955541 GCA_035583425.1 Marsdenia floribunda | reverse complement strand
TTTAATAGAATCCGTCAAATAGGACTTTATTGTCCAATCGTAAAATAGTTTGGGATCTTAAAAGTTAAAAAAAAAAAAAACTTTTGGGACTAAAGTTATCAAAAATAAATTTGTTTGGGACTAAATCCACAAATTATTCTAATAATAATGATCGTTGTGGGAGTAATTATGAGAACTAAGTCAGTTAAACAACTTATGTGCTTTTCACCATATTATATATATATATATATATTGATGTTACAAAACATTAGGGGTGAGAGAATATTGAAAATTACACAAAGGCTGATGATAATCTTGCATTGAAATTGCTCTGTTGCCACCCTAGAACCTGTAAAAAGTTCAAAACGGAGAGGGGGTGTCTCCAATGAACCCTCCGATGATTAAGTTAGTATATCATCAATAAAAATTGAGGTGAATCGAGGAGACTTTTATAAGAAATGCTGGGTTTTATCATGAGATTTCTCATTACTCTTTTTCTTTGATATTAGGGTTTTTTCCTGAAGAAGAAGGGTTTTCCTTCGTCAAAATTCATCCCCCCCTCTCGGTGAAGAGAGGTTTTTCTTTTATGAGAAGTTTAGGCCATATCTCGATATGTGTGCCTTTTTTTGACAAGTGTCCTCTAATTTTCTCTTGATTTATTGTCACATACTTGTTCATATCTGAATTTCGGAGTCGAGATAGACTCATAACCGAAATTGAGACAGACTCTGCATTGTAGTCGAATTGCGGAGTCAGACGCTAAGGTCGGTCTCCATAGTCCGACTTCTCTTGTTGAACCTTTTATATTAGGAAGCGATGCTGAGATCCCAATCTACTTTGGCGGACTCCAGGTTGGAGTGTCGGAGTCGGACTCCAATACTTGTGCATATCTCATCTTGTGACATTCATTATCCGCAGGTGGACTTCTCCTTGTGTACGTGGAAGTCCATCTTCACAGTATCTCCATCGAGGTCGGAGTACTTCAAGTAAAGTCTATGTAGACTTCTCTTTGTATGTGTTGAAATTCATCTTCAGATTGTATCAAGTAGAGTCGTAGTACTTCATTGGAGAGGTCAGCCTCCAAAAGTCGGGCTCCAAAACTATAAATTCTCTTATCTTTAATTTATTACCCGTTCATATATATATATATATATATTCAATATTAATTTGTTTGTCTTGTTTTGTTTTGTTTTTTTTTTTTTTTTGATAAGGGCAAAGGATGTGATATGTGCATTTGAACTTCAAAACTTAAAAAAAAAACAAAAAGAGGCAAGATTTTGTGAAGGAATCTAAAGATTGCTTAATCAATATTCAATAGCAATGGTCCTATGGGTGGTTGCACTCTCATTTTCTCGCTTTCAATAAGTCGTACCTCTCCAAACCAATGGTAGGTACTACTACCACCGACGAAAAACGCTATTAATTAAAATCATAGCTGGCAAAGTCCTCTATCCATTTAAAAAAAAAAAAAAAATTGTAATTCATGTAAAAAATTATGAATTTGAGTCATACAATAAATAAAAATTCTTTAAAATTTTTGAAAGAAAAAAAATAAAAAAATAAATGAGATATAGAGTCTAATTATTAACTCCATAATAAGGACTGAATCCAGTGGCCGTACAACATTTCTCAAGCCATATGATATAATTGACCGTTTGCATAGATGAGAGGACATACATACAGAGAGATACACCAAAATGTTAAAACTACCCCTTTTTGAAACCATGGGCAGAATCGTGGTTGGTATAGAGAGAGAGAGAGAGAGAGAGAGACCCACTCTTCAACAAAGACAAATTCTACGAAGGAAGTCAACAAAACCTGAAGTGTATACTTTTTTTTTTTTTTTTTTTTTTTTTTTTTTGATAATTACCTGAAGTGTATACTTGTTTTTTTTTTTTTTTTGGTAGTGCCTGAAGTGTATACTTATTATATTTGAAAACACGCATTGAAATTAAGATTACCCATGGTTTGAAGCAATATTCATTTTCTACAAAAGATATTTGAGAGAGTGCGTGATACATGCGCGTGACTTGGTTTCGTTGCACTTTACCTGGGAAAAACATTAATAGAGCAGAAAATAAATAAATTTATTGGGCCCTGGATGCTGGATGGGACCAAATTAACACTACTTCCAGATTTGACCACCACAAGTTATGATTGAGTCCAATAATTGAAAAAATAAATACCTGAATCTAATAAAATGAGAGGCGGAGAAGGTTTTTGCAAATTCAATGTTATGATTTATGATTAGATAATTATTTGGTTATTTTTTATTATTATTATTATATATATATATATTATCTATTTATACTTTTCTATTTGCGTAGATAAGATAAGTTTTATTAATTTTAAGGTTATATTTTTCTTTAGGGACTCTTATGCGTGTAAATAACCAAATTATCATTACTCATTCCACCGTCAAAAGAAAAAAAAAAATTATCATTAGTCATTTACTACTATGGTCCTTATCTTTTCAAAATTCATTACCCATTGCCCATTTCCTCTCGCCATGTCCCATAAATGTATAAGCACATAGTTTTTCTGGACATCTTTATAGTGGGAAATTCTTCACCACAATTAGTGTTTCAAATCTATACAACAAGATGGTACCGCAGAAATTTTCATAATCAGCCATCTACTGAGGCGGAATGAAATGAAATACTTGTTTTTTTTTTTTTTTTTAAAATGTGCTTTTGAATTTAATCAAAGAAATCTTGAATTCAAATAATTTTCTTTTATGCAGTAACAGGCAAAAAGATGTAAAACGAACAGACCAGCTCGTTCCGTTTTCTCTCTCTAGAGTAAAACTCTCCCTCTTCTCTCTAGAGTTGATCTCCACCAGCTTGTCTAAGTCCCCGCCGAGCACAGCTCCCAGATCAGAGTTTGTGGTCTCCTTTCCTATCTTTTTCCATCTCTGCTCCGTTTATTCCCTACCTCACCACCCCCACACACTTTCTCTTGCCCACCATGTCTGAAGACATTAACCCACCATCACCATCCTTGATCTCACATTTACTGATAAGAAGCTAGAGGTATTTAATGAGCTTACGGTGGTTGGCAAAATTATCTCACACAAGATCATCAACCACAGGGCTATTAATGTCGTTCTCGCTTCATCATGGAACATGGGCCATAATGTTCAAATTAAACCTTTGGACCCCAATTTAGTTGCATATACTTTTCGAACTGTTCATGAGAGAAATTCTATTATGGATACCGGGCCATGGACGGTCAAAGGTGCTATGCTCAATCTGAAACTATGGCCCCCGAAACTTACTTTGAAAGAAATTCATTTTTCAACAGCACCGTTTTGGATTCAATTCCATAATCTACCACGCAACCGAATGAATCTTGAGAATGCTCAAAAACTTGGTAACTTTGCTGGCACGTTCCTCCACACTGAATCCGACTCAATGTTCCTTTTAGCTAGGAAATTTCTCCGGGTTCTAGTAGCGGTAAACATTGCCAAGAGCCTCAAAGTTGGTTGCTCCATTCTTCGTGAAGACGGTACAACATTATGGATCCCCTTTAAGTATGAGAGGCTTTCTGATTTCTGCTACACCTGTGGTCGTATCTACCATACTCAGGCTGCTTGCACCATAACTTAGCCAACAGGTACCATTGGTGACCGGGGGAAGTAGGATATGGCGACTGGATGAGGGCAAAAGCTAAGGGAGCTTCCAAGATGCCCAAAGAAATTCAGCAGGAAAATTTGCCGCCGGTTTCTCAATTTCCGGTAGAGGATAGCGTCCATAAGTCAACTGTGTCAGGTACCTTTTCTGACACTCTACTACAGGCCTCTAATCAACCACAACCTACTAGTACGGCCCCGCAGCAGAACAGGCCAGCACTCACCGAGCTTCCCGCTTCCACAAATATTACCCGCCTAAACCTCCCTCCCAATTTGAATAATCCACCAGCTCATCCCAAAGTCTGCCTGCCTCCTACCCGCCCCACTCAAAAAAGCCCAACCACTTCCTCAGTTTCCTACGGCCCACGCACTTTCTTTCATCTCTCCAGGCCCACCCCCCCACCTAATACCTCTCCAGCATAACCCCATCCCCACTATTTCTCTAGCCCACCACCACCTCATACCCACCCGCAACCCCAGCCCATTGGTAGCACCCCAAATTCAGTCTTTACCTCTTTCACTCTCCCAGCCCAAGTCTCCTTCTACTGACCCAGTCCACTGCACCCGAAAAAGGCCAATTGAACCGGCCATCCTCCCTACCAAAAAATCTAAACTTCTTCTCACTGACTCTGTGGGTGAAGCTTTCTCTCAACTCCAGCTTCGTTCGCCTGAGCCACCTATAATGACAGACGCACAGCAGACAGTGCCCCATGCAGACGAAATTACAGAGGCACACATTTCTATCATCCACAGGAGGTTCGTCCATGTCAAGCGTCTGGCGTGACAGGGGAGGCCTCCTCTACGAGACAACATCAGAATTGAAGAGATACAGGTTGCACCATCTACTGCTATGGCTGAGGAGGCGAGCCACACTTCGCCCCAATTTTCCCAATGATTGGTATAGCTTGGAACTGCCGAGGAGCTGGTCAAACCTCGACAGTTCGTTACTTAAGAGGTCTTGTAAGATCTCATAGACCACAATTTTTGTTTTTAGCAGAAGTAAAAATTTCAGACATTGAAAAAATTAAAAAACTAGTGCAGTCTGTTGGTTTTGTAGAATTTGAATTTGTACCTTCATGTGGCAATTCTGGAGGCCTTCTTTTGATGTGGCAAAATGCAATTAATTTGAAAGTGGTGACTGCCAATGATAACTGCATTAACTGTCTTGTGTTTGATGAGTATGACAATTGTTCCTGGCAACTTACTGTTCTTTATGGACCACCTATACCATCTTCTAGACCGCAGTTCTTTGATTGTCTAAAAACTATTGGTGAAGCTTTTAAAGGTCCATGGATGCTTGTTGGGGATTTTAATATTGTCTTGAATGCATGTGATAAGCTTGGTGGTCGGGCTGTTGGGGGTCCTAGTACTGGGGGCTTGTAAGGCATAGTGGATGAATTTGGCCTGATTGATTTGGGATTCTGTGGTTACCCTTTTACTTGGAATAACAGACGCACGGGGAAAGCTAATATTCAAGAAAGGCTTGACCGGGGCTTTGCAAATGCTCTTTGGAAACTGAAATTCCCTGATACTATCATTCATCACCTTACAACTATCCATTCTGATCATCGCCCACTTCTCATACACACCACACTGCCACTTACCTCCCTTCCTAAACCTTTCTGCTTCCAGTCCATGTAGATTTCTCACCCGGACACCAGCCTCATCATTTTCGATGCTTGGAACAAATCTACACCTTTTCTGTCTCGCATAAAGAATACCAAACAAGCACTCAAAAATTGGAACACCCAAGTCTTTGGCAATATCCACCAAAAAATCAAGCAACTTCACCAAACCCTTGATGCTATTCAAACCTTGCCTATGGATGCTACTTCCTCTGACCTGGAACAATGTGCTCTACGGGACCTAGACAAGCTTACTAGATGTGAGGAGATATTCTGGAGGGACAAGGCCCAAACCAAGTGGCTTGAAGAGGGAGATTTTAACACACACTACTTTCATATTACTACACTCATTCATAGAAAGCATAATAGAATAGACAGTCTTTTAAATTCTGAAAATTCATGGATCACTGACCGCACACTCATTGACACAGAATTTATTACTTTTTATTCTAACCTCTTCTCTAGTGAATCTCCTTCTTGTCCATCTCTTTTGCAGGATTTCTTCCAACCATCTATCACAGTAGAGCAAAACCAAATGTTGACTGCTAGGCCGGATCCTAAGGAAATCAGACAAGCTCCCTTTTGCATGGGTAATTACAAGAGCCCTGGGCCCGATGGTTTAACAGTCACATTTTATAAACAATATTGGAGTATTGTGGAGGAAGCAGTGACAACTGAAATCCAGCACATCTTTGACACTTCCAAGATCAAGCAACCTTTAATCATACATTTTTTGTCCTCATCCCCAAGATTAACGGGGCAGCTCGGGTAGATCAGTTCCGGTCTATTGTACTGTGTAATGTTATATTCAAGATTGTTACCAAAATTTTGGCTTAGCGACTTCGTACTTTTTTGGACGATATTGTGCATCCGAATCAATCCGCCTTTGTTCCCAATAGATGTATAGGAGACAACATCATCATAAATCATGAGATTATGTACTATCTCAACCACAAGACAGGCAAGACTGGTTTTATGGCAATCAAGATCGACCTCGCCAAGGCCTATGACAGAGTAGAATGGTGTGTGCTGCGGATTATTCTTACAAACTTGGGCTTTGATGGGAAATTTATTGATTTGATACAGGAGTGCATATCCACAGCTAGATTCTCAGTCTTACTCAATGGGGTTCCTTTTGGATACTTTACTGCTGAGAGGGGTATTCGACAAGGTGATCCTATGTCCCCTGCTTTATTTACATTATTCTCAGACTTGCTATCCCGGATTCTAGATAAAGCAGTTCAGGATGGCAGAATCAGCGGCGTAAAGGTAACCCGCACGAGTCCCAGAATTTCTCACTTGATGTATGCTGATGATCTTGTGATTTATTGTAAAGCTACGAACACGGAAGCTAGAGCTGTGCATGAGAGTCTTCAACAATACTGTCAATGGACCGGACAAGCTATTAATTGGAGCAAGAGTTCTATCCACTTCAGTAAGAATGTACTACGCAGAGAAAGGATTTGACTCAGCAGATTATTGAACATGCGAGAATGTGACCATAATGGTAAATATCTTGGCTTTCCTTTTGTAAATTCAATTCTAGAACGGTTGCTTTTTAGGAAGTGCTGGAGCGAATCTCGAGTAAATTAGCAGGATGGAAATCTAAATGTTTATCTATGGCTGGGAGAGCGACTCTGATCAAAACAGTGGCACATGCTATCCCTTCATTTATTATGCAATTCTCTGTCGCCCCTCAGCAGGTTACGGACACTATGGATAGGCAGATGCGGGACTTTTTTTAGGGTAAGAATGAAGCTCAATCACACCACCTTTTTCTCAAAGCTTGGGCTAGCATTTGTACACCGAAACTACTTGAAGGTATGGGTTTTCAGAAGATGCGGGATATGAATGCTGCTCTCACTGCCAAGTTAGGATGGCGCTTGTTTACTGATGAACATAAGCCTTGGGCGAAGTTAATCAGGTCTAAATACTTGAGAGGTCGGCGAAGGTTGAACCTTGAATCCACTCACAAAGCTGCCTCATGGATATGGCATAGTATCCGCAACAGTAGCGATTTATTGAGGTCTGGCTCCTGTTACCAACTGGGTAAACACTCCATGGTTTCCATCAAAAAAGATCCTTGGCTGCATAATTTGAGGGATCATCGTATTCTGGTAGAGGTAGATGTACCTGACCTACTTATGTTCATTTCTGATTTGCAAACGGAGGACGGTAAACATTGGAACAGGGACTTGGTAACTGCCGTTTTTCCGCCCCAGCTCAGTCGTCAAATATTACATACTCCCATATTAGATGTGGAGCAGGATAATTTAGTTTGGGCTCCCTCTTCGACAGGGAAATTCTCAGTTGGTTCTGCCTACAAATGGATTCTTCATGGGCAGGGCTGGAATATCGCTAATACAGACCACTAACAGTGGAAATATTTATGGCAGTCCAACCTCCATGCAAGGCACAAAGTACTACTCTGGCGAATACTTACCCACACTATGCCGACTCTGGATAAAATTGGTAAGTTTATTTCAACTCCCAGGACTCTGTGCTACCTTTGTGGCAAACAACCTGAGACCATACATCATATTATTTTTGAATGTCATGTGAGTAAAGTCCTTTGGTGGAATTCACTGTGGATCATCAAAATTAATGCCTTCTGCCACCTCACCGTGACTCAATGGCTTACTTTGTTGATGGGTCCCAACAACCCATTTCCACTAAGTGACATTGAGAAAGACCAATTGCTTCATTTCATGGTTGTGGCAGTGGAGAGAATCTGGCTGGAACGTAATAAAGGATGGAAAGGTGGCCTACTCTCTTCCTGGACTGATTTATCTGCCTCTGTTAACAAATCATATAGAACCTACTAGAGCGTTGGTATGGCTCGGACCAAGAAACACAATGGCAGCGGAAATTATGAGCCTCAACACACATGGAAATCGCCTTTGCCTAGTGGTTTGAAAATGAACTTTGATGCTGCATTCAAAGATGGAATTACATATACTGGAGTTCTTCTTCGCAATGATCGAGGGCTTATTTTGGGAGCTTGGGTGAACCGCTTTGAGTCGGAAAACCCGTTTTGTGCAGAGACTGAAGCGGCACTCCAAGCTCTACATATTGCCAAAAACCTGAAATTGGATGCGGTAACGATTGAAGGTGATGCATTTCGTGTGATCATGGCTTTAAATGGTATAGATGATTATGTTGACTGGAAAGCTTCGGCACTCATTTCTTCTGGCAGATTTTTTGTTCAACAACACAATGCTTGGCAATTAATTTTTGCTCCTAGAGATTGTAATCAAAGTGCTCATTACTTGGCCAAGTGGGCAAAAACTGCAGATTTTTGTGGCGCTGTGGCTCTCTCTCTCTGTTACCACCAGAAGTATGGTGTGATAGAGTGGGTTCCTAAACGCCTTATAGTTTTGTATACTGTTTGCTCTCTTTCTCTAGTTAATGCAAATCCAATTCACAAAAAAAAAAAAAAAAAAAAAACAGGCAAAAAGATGTACAGGTTGCAGTCCCTTTTTTATCTAGAAAGTTAGGCATGCAGCAAATAGGTACAGCCCCTGTTCTTTACAAAAAATTGCTTGATTTCAAATTAGTAGCATCCCTTTTCATGCTTGTCAATCAAAAGTTCTGGCATCTGTTACGCAACTTAAACATGTATACAAAGCAAAATAGTAAATGTCATGTTGAGTAGATAAAACTTGATACCTGACGGTGCATTTCCGATATCCTCCTGATTGCTCCCACTTTTTATTCTTGATTTCTTGTCCAGCAACTGTTGAAGAAGAAGATTATGATCCCCATCTACCAAGGGCACGAATCTAGCAATAAAACTATATTCATCATGTCAGTATAAACACATTCTTGAATCACTATTTACTGACTTGATGGGCTAGAACATAGAGCCAAAAACACTGAAGTCACTTACTTCCATGTTAATCACGTTGATCTCATTCACCCAAAGAGATGACAACAAAAACATCTTCAGTGGACCACTTGCGGATTTTTGACTTTTCTGCAGGGTTGATTACAGCACAATCTGCCGTGGCAATGCGATAACCTATCACTATCTCCTGTCTTTGACGGCCCCTAATCATTATGTCGTAAAAGCAGAGCTCTTCCTGGTCATAAAGATAAAATTCTGCTGGTTTGATGCACATCTCATTCCCCTGTAGAATAAACGGAGTTATTAATTTTCCTGAATTTGACGTTGCAGACAAAAAGCTTCAGATATTAAACATGAGTTTGCAAATGGCTTGGAATGGTACAGGAAAGTAGTTGCGGTGCTTATGTCTGCTTGACCAAATTTAATACCAAGAAAGGTACCCTGGATATGAGGGATTCAAGATTCATTATCTTTGTTGTATTCGTAATGCTAAAGACTCGGGCACTCCAAAATCAGCCTAGGCTTCTTTCCTCATACCCCATACCTCCAATCCTCTAATATTCAATAACTAGTAATATAAACATTGCATTGACCTAGCTACCGATCAAATAAAGAGAACAGAAATAAGCTACACTAGTGTTCAAGGTTGTGAAGTAATGAACATGGACACAGGCTTCAGGAACACGGAGGATGAAAAATATAGTCAACCAAGTTAGTGAGAGAGCTATGGGATTTATCTACATCCAACAACTGCTAGCAAACCCACTAGGTCTCATCCTGGAATTTCAATTGCAGAAGACAGTTTGCAAACTCAGTGTCCTCAAATCAATAAATATCATCCTCAGCACCATTAAAGATGCCAATTGAACCAAAAGATGAAATTCAGCCGAACCAGAAAAATACAAATAAAATACTTACCACAAAAATGAAAAATACAAATAAAATGATTGACCAATACTTTTTTTTTTTTTTTTTTTTCCCTTTGCTCTTATTTCACCTGCAGGAAAACTAGTTCCATTTACAAAGAACAAAGTCAAAGAAAAGTGGAAAGCAAATCCCCTGAAGTTGACACAATTTTCAATCAAATACTTAGCTAACATTATAGCCCTGAGAAGAATTAATAAGTTCAATAGAAAAAATGTCATAAGCTATACCTCTTCTGCAAAGAGCTCCTCCAGTACACGGTTGATTTGTTTGTCCTCCGCTACCATAGCTAGTGCCATGCTCACTAGTTCATTTGATAAAACATAATCACTTATTCTCGATACTGAGACAAGGTTCCGTGTCCTAGAATCCAATATTTCACTTATAATGATTGATTTATTTGAAGCTTGTTGCATTTCATGGATCCATGAACTTTGAGAGAAACCAGAATGGCGTAAAGGAAGCGCTTTTGCATTTTTATAAGGAAGCCGCTTCGACTGCAAAAAGTGTCAATGCCAGCAGTAGTTTCAGTTCAGGTTTTGTGGATTCTATGACACACATCATGTAATTTATAAATACATGGGCGTGTGTGTTTGTCAAGAATGCATGTCTGATAATTTATCTTTAGACAACAGGACAACTTAAGAAATATAAATGGCCATTTAATGAAAAAGAAAAAATTTTTAAACCCATTCATCAATTTACCAAGATCCCATACTAGTTACAAAAACAGTACCTATAAATTGCAGAACTGTGGTAAACTAATAATTATGTAAGAAGAAATTTTTTGAACTTACCAGCCCCTTTCACTGCCCTCAAACCTTACCTAGAAAATGCAGGACAAGATCTTTCAAGGGTCGCAAAGAAATACCTGAATATCTCGGATGAGCAGGAGGGTGGCAAGTGATCGTGAATCTGAGTGGACAATAGAGTCTTCAACAGATTCATCTGCAAGAATTAATATCTGTTCTCTTAGAGTTAGTAATCAGCCACATTTAGGAACTTTGGGAGATCATTTTTCAAAAGTTACATTCAACAGAGAAAAGAAATAAGATAATATACAACACCATTGTATGACTTACAGAATCAAATGTTTCCAATGGAAGACTTTCTAAATGGCGTCTGATGACAGCATTCCCTTCACGATGGACAAGTTTTATATTCACCAATCCTGAAATATCAAGACCACCATCTGTCAACTTTTTCTCCCTATCCTTTTCAGGAACTTCATTAAACATCCATAATTCTGAACCCGGAGCCAGAAATGCCTCCAGTACCTAAAAATGTCATTGGAATACAGCACATCAAACACATATTTAACATGACGAGAATCAAATTATCTCCAAAAGTTGGAGCTTCCTGTGGAGACAAAGGCAGCGGACAAACGAATGGTACAAATGAAAATCTTGTAACCACACTCTTCTAATACATCAACCAATTTCTTGGCCCTGCCAAACAACACATAACTAAACAAATATTTACTCCACCATCTAAACAACCCCCAGCCCCAACTCCTACCCACCCTGGGGGCACATGTAGAACCAGTTTCCTAGTCAAGCCAAAAAATTGATACTCGTCAAGGCATTCTGAAAGAGTTTCTGTAACTAGATTATTTCATGTACCGTCCATTGTTTAGCATGTTATTCTAGCAATCATTGCACTGGTTTCTTCTTTGTAATTAGGAAAATAGAAGTTGGATGTATAAGGAAATAAAGTTTGGAAAATTACCATAATCATATCATCAATGTCACGCCGCCAGCCACAAAACAGAATTCTTTCTGGATACTTTGGAGGATCAATAGTTCTTGGACAAACACCCCTGTGTACCTGCAATTACATGAAGGGAAAAATATCAACTGTAAAAAGAATATGAAGAAAAGGAAGAACACAAACAATTCAGTTTAAAGTTTTCTGAGCGGAAATCATAATTCAAAAAAGATGAGCAGTAGAGCAATCAAGCAGAAACATTTCCTTTAGATTTGAAACACTAAAGTAGTTTCAGAATTACTAAGTATCCAGATTGTCCATAAAGTGTCCATTCCATCCAAAAAGCTATGAAGGGTAAGAAAATTTACTCTCACCAAACTATGATGAGAATCTTTCCATGTTTCAAATCTGCTGCGCCCAACTATAGGGTGTTCAGAGAGATGCAAACAAAAATAAAATAGAAAGGGGATACAAAAATTATGCAACTCAATTATTTGCAAATGAAAAAGGAAAGAAAAATGTTGCAGATAGTTTCATTAGCCATCTTAATATTGGTA
>JAXGGT010000054.1:1930332-1943171 GCA_035583425.1 Marsdenia floribunda | reverse complement strand
TGCAACTCAATTATTTGCAAATGAAAAAGGAAAGAAAAATGTTGCAGATAGTTTCATTAGCCATCTTAATATTGGTACGTTCAACAAGGGAAGAATTGATAACCTCTGGTAAAGGACCTGGAGCATAGGTGTCATCATCCTCGGCTATGACAAGAATCTCATCACCTTCTTTTAATATATATTTATCATCTGGGTTGATGATTATCTTCCCACCATCTGCAGCAACCTTGACACCACAGGGTATTGCATCAGGGAATGAAAGAAGCACATCTTCAAAATGTAGACCATCCAGTTCTGGCCACCTCTTGATATAAAACTCAGCATTCTCAAATCCCAAAATGTCTTCCCATATCTGTTACATTAGAATGTAATGAAGAATATACATGCATACATCAGTCGCCAAATATTGGACACAAATAAAAGCAGTCACACAACGTAAATGAGAAGAGAATCTATTGTAGAATTAGTGTCAGTAACCTGTGCAAGCCCAGGCTGGAGAGCACATTGTATCATCAGCCGCCCAATCACGTCATGTGCAACAACTGTTTCAATCATTTCCCCTCCAACAAGCTTTACTAAGGGTTCATTGTCAAGATCACTCATCTCAACTACAACATGACCCTTCAGACCCTCTTTCACTCCTGTAAGGCTGAGAACAACTCTTAGAGCCCGTGCATCACTCTGGGAAAAGAATTGAAGAAGACCATACGTTAATAGTAAATCGATTAGCATATCTTCTCAAGAAGAATAAGAGGAATCTGCAGGTGCAACTGTAAGACAAACCTGATCAGCATTTTCATCAGAGGCTAAGACAATAATAGCACGTGCCTTTGACACCGAAACCTGCTTGGAAGAGAGATAAATTAAATTACAATGTCTAACACTCAGCAACAGTAGGAGAAAAGGGAAGAGACGCTGTTTATCGAAGACAGACAATGTAAAATAAGCACCTAGCCTATCCCTCCCAGAACTTTTAAAGGAAAAATGTGAAGGCACTTAAGGTAAAATCAGCAATGGAATCCAGGAAAAGACGGGCAAAAAGCAGCTTATTTGATTACTGATGTTATTCTGCACCTGAGTGTGAAGATAGAACTCATAAGAGAACTACCTTTTTAAGGTCAGCTAGTATAAGAGGGCTGCCACTTCTGCAGATTACTGATGTTCCCATGAAATCAAATTCAAGCTTTGCTATGTCCATCTCCATTTCCTCCTTATCTCTTTCTGCAAGCACAACAACAACACCACCTCCAATGCTCTTATTTGCTATTGCTAGTTGCTTCAGAAGAGAACCCTACAATTAATAGCCAACTTTTAGTCCTGTAAGCAGCAACCTATTCTCAAGGCCAGAAAGCATAACAATCACTGAGAAGATGAGGAAGTCTCTGTCCCTTCTAATTCATGGGTAAGAATACTGCACTTTGCAATTTAGTTGTGATTAAATTGAAGGCAGTTACAAGCCAAAGAAAATATAAAATTGATTTCATTAGCTATAACACCAAAATTTGAGTCCTATGCATTTTGAACTTATTCACATCTGTGCATACACATAAGGAAATAGTACCAAACAGTCATGTTAAGTTTGATTTATAATTGAGAGGATGCAATTGATAAAAGACACATATTTGAGCTGACTGCTAATCTCTTCAAATAAGTTGTATCTTCCAAGAAATATAAAGCTCAACAGCATCCTTAGCTAAAATGAAGAAGAGAAATGATCTCTTAGCTTTTGTACTATGATAATCTTAGTAACCTCTTGAGCTAAATATGTGACATGCGGAATGGTAGCTTAAAACAAAGGCCAAATCAAAATAAATCAACTCTTACACTAAAACAAAAATACTAAAGGTATTACCAATTTGTCACTCCACCCAAGAATGAGTATATGGTTGCTTTCAATGACCTCACTTTTTCCTTTCCTCAGTGAATCAACCTTTTCTGAAATAGCATCCGAAACGAGCCCTAGCATCATCGCAAATATGAGCATGCCTCCTGAACTAATAGAAACTGAAACAATTCTCGGCCCAGTACCAACCGTATCAGCATGATTTCCTGAGTCTGCGATGAAGGACCAAGAAAGCCAAAGAGCCTCGGTAAAGCTTCCATCACTGACAGCATATAATGCCACGCCCCCAAATCCAATAAGAAATAGAGTGGCAAAGAGGAGAGCAAGCAACTTAGCATAGGGGTAAACAGAGAAACAAACATCCACCATATAAGCGATTCTCTTTTTCAAGGGAACTTCCTCTTTGTTATCTTTCCTACTCTCAGAGAGGTTCTTTATTCTTGGACCATAATCAAGGAATTTGTACAACATGAATGGCGTGATAAGAGTAAATACAACTATACACATTGCAAGTCTTCTACTGTCAGCATTTCCAAAATGGGAAAATGAATATCCATTGCCTAACTCCAAAACTTCAATGCTGTTACTGCCAAGAGCATCTCTAGGCCTACATAATCTATGAAGGCTAACATTCTCTTCCTGCAACCAAATGATTCTCCACATAAAAAAATTTCAGAAAAGAAAAAATGATAATGGGACAATTGGAAAGACAAATGCTAAATAAAGGTAAATTTGTACAAAGCTCACAATTTCATGGGGTACATACCTGAAGCTTCGCAAGTATGTTATGCAAGTAAGTCGAGTAAGATAGGGATAATATACAAATTAAAACAAGCTGCATGCAGAATGAAAAAGGATAGTCAATAACTCATCAAGGAGTAGAAAAGTTACTTATACAGAAGATGGGGAAGAAAGTCTTATCTGCATTTTCTATTTCTCTTATGTAATAAAAGTGGAGGAAAAATATATTGAAATTTTAGTTTCCTGTTCTCAGTTGTTAAAAACTTTAAATGATTTTAGCCATTTTGCAGCTTTGGTTTTGAAATGTTCTTGGTCCTGTTACTTTTCGCCTCAAAAATTTCAATTGAAGTTTTTTTTTTTTTTTTTGTTAAAGAAAAATGCTTTGAGTACTATTCTCAAAAAAAAAAAAAATTATTTGAAACTAACATGTTACATTAATTTCTAAAATGACTTTTCTTGCATGGGCACTCTATTTCCAGTTTAAAGAAAGTTACTGCAACTGAGAACAAGTGAACCAGGTTGCAAGTACTTCCAATATTTTCTCTTTAATTTCTCCTAACTTATTCCTTTAAACAACCTGATAGTGCAATATTATATACCAATGAAAATAATAATAATAATAAATAAATAAATAAAAAGCAAGCTGACCAAATTAGAAGTCCAAGAACTTCTCAGTCCAGTAGTTCTCCGTGGACTAAAACTAGCAGAAGAATTAGGCACGTGCGACAAGGCAGAAGAAGCCGAAAATTGAATTGACAAAGGATTCAGCTCCTTCTCAGATTTCAACCTAGGTTTCGGTTTCAGCTCCACCTTCGGCGGAGGAGGTAGAGGAGGAGGAGCACCAAATCTCTGAGCCGGTTCGTCTAGAGAACCAACATCGACGCTTAAATTAGACAGCTTGGAAGCATCAGTAAGAGGTAACGGAGCCAATGACTCCTCATTCCTCTGCAATTTGGGTTTAGACTTTATAGTAACTCGGCTTCTCGCAGCATAAGGCCCGAGAAACGAAGGATAAACATAATCACGATCCGCAAAATTGAAGCTGTGATCAGAAACAGAAGAGCTGGAGCTACCGGAGCTGAATGAATTCGTGGTGGATGTAGAAGATTCCGAGTTGCGGTTTGTGGATGGAGGAGAAGTAGGCGCTCGACGAACGGCAGGGAAAAGAGGACCGGGAAAGTGTCCAGTCCTGGTTTCCACAGCAATAGTCTTCGATCTCTTCAATACTGGTGGCCTCTCTGGCTTGTTAGGACTTTGCTTAGAACTAGGGCTAGAATTCGAGCTTGATTCTCCATTGCCCGTTGGCATCCTCCTCCACTAGCTCTTCCTGTAACTCTATCTATCAATATATATATAGAGAGAGAGAGTGTGTGTGTGTGTGTGTGAAACTGTTAGAGAGAGTATGTCTTTGTGTTTGAGAGAGAGAGACTGACTAAGCTGAAAACGCCATGGGAGAACAGAACAGGGGGAGTGTGCAGTGAGAGAGGGAAAGAGAGAGAGAGAGAAACGAACAGTGAAGGGAGGGAGAGTTGAAAGCAGTTGACGTGGTTAGTTTATTCAGTTTTTGTTGTTGTTTTCTTTAGTTACCGTTTAGTTGAAGCCCTGAAGTGTCCATTTTTTTTTTTTTTTTTTTTTTTTCCCTAGGAATGTCAAATTAATTCTTTTTTGTTACATAAAATATAAGTAAACAGTTAAACTAAATTTTAAATTTTTATAAAAAAAAAAATGATTAAAAAATAGTGAGAAAAATATATTAATAAATGCATCACAAGTAAAATAAATATTATTTTAAATTTGTTGATTATATAACTTCATGTATTTTCCCCAGCAAAGGAGAAATGTTTTCAAAAAACTCAAGTTGAAAATAAAAATAAAGAATGTAGAATGGAATAAAATAGCAATAAATGTAAAGACAATGTTAAATTTTATAAATAAAAATGTATTAAATTTCAAAAAAAAAAAAAAAAAAAAAAACTTTTATGAATTTTAGGGTCAAATTTGGACATGAATGGCTTGAATATTTGTGCCAATTTTCACTGGGAAAAAGACAAGAAAAATATTCCTCCTTTCGCTTAAGTTGTAGTATTGTCGTGTCTTTATGAGGTGGAAAGATAAAATAAGGACAAAATGGAAAAGTTTGGGGCAAAAATGGCACGGTAAACAAGCAAATATTTGATCTACAATGGAGTGAATTCATGTTTAAAAAAAAAGGAAAAAGTGCAAAATAAACGTGAAAAGATTCTATCCTTTTTTCTTTTGTAATTATCTTCATCTAATCGTATACCTATTTAAAAAATAATAAATCAAAATCAAACCTTTATATACAATATATATATATATATATATATATATATATGGATGAGATTATAAATTTAACTATATCCACTTAATATCTCGTCTCACATCAAAAACATAAATAAATATGTTATGAAATATAAATGTGAACTTAATTATTTATTGTCAATTCAAAATATTCTTTTTAATACAGAAAGGACAGTATCAAATAATTAACACTAAATGTCACTAGACTCATAGTTACGATGTGGATTGAAGAAATGGCGAGGAAGATTTTGTTTTTTTTTACTATTGCAGCAGCTGTTGTTTGTGTTGTTACTGCTACTGTTGTTGCTGTTGTTCTTGTTGTTTTCTGTGTTGTTTATATTTTGTAGTTTTTCTGGCTCACCTATAGTGTTTAGGTTGAGCTTTTCTGTGTCCAATCTTTTTAAGGTTGGATATGTACTGGTTCCATGAATGTTGTTTCTTCATTCATGTGTACTATTTTCTATTTAATGATATCTCACTTACCAAAAAAAGTTACGATGTCGGCTCACGGGCCCAATTCATGACAATAAATATATATTAATATATTATAAAATATAAATATGTGTGTCAATTCAAAATATTTCAATATTAATAATAAAAAAAAAAAAAAAGAGTTTTTGATTTTCAATTTATTGAATGACAAAAAAAGAAAAAAACTAAAATAAGGTAAATAAATATAAGGTAAATTGGCATAAATAGTCCCCAAATTATGGTCATTTGGTGACATTGGTCCCTAAATTAATTTTTTGAAGACATTAATCCCTCAACTATATTAAATTGTGTGAAATTAGTTATTCCGTTAAAATTTTTTGTTATTTTACCGTTAATTTCAAACAAAATTTTGCTAAAAAAAGTTTTAGTCATTTCATAATATCATTACACAAAAAAAAACAAAAAAAAAATATATATACCGTGAAGAGAATAGAAGAAATGACTATATATATATATATATATATATATGTATTTGTATCAATAATATATTTTCTTTTGTTAATGTTATTATAAAATAATTAAAATGCCCTTAGACAATCATTTTTTTTTTGAAATTAACGATAAAATAATAAAAATTTTTAATGAAAAAATCAATCTCACACAATTTAACATAATTTAAAGACCAATGTAAAAAAAAAAAAAAATTAATTTATGGACCAATATCACCAAATGTCCATAGTTTGAAGACTAAATTGGCATAAATATAACCACATGATTTATCTTGACTATACTTTTCCCTAGTAATAAACCAAGATAACTACGAAAGATAAAAAGGGAAATTACACATTGTTCAACAGAGTAACCAAATAGTTGCTGCTCTGAATACTGATTTGAGTAATTGCAGTGAGAAACTGTTGCCAGGAAGGTGAATGATGAAGAAAGAGGCTCCCGCACTCAATTCATTTCCGCCATTTTTTTTTATTTTTTATTTTTGTTTTTCCATTTACCCTTGGAGAGTTTATCTTTCATTTGATATCTCAAATTCTCAAGGGATCGAGTGTTTGTTTATTATCCTGCATCGAATTTCAATCTAAATTAATTAGTAAAAGAATATCTCCATTGATGATGGATGAATGGTAATAATAATTCATAAAAATTAAAATTAAAATTAAAAATTAAAAATTAAAAATTAAACAAACCTGTCTCGTCGTTTATCAAGAAAACGCCGGAGCGATTGTCGCCTTGCAATGGGAAGATGAAGATCATCTATATAATAAAAGCTTTTTTTCAGTCATCACTTTTCTAAAAGTTTTCCAAATACAGCCTTAGATATATATATATATATATTCACCTTCTCGAGTTTTGTAAAGTGATGGCGACTGGGATCTCGGAACTGGCTTTACAACTAGATCTGCTTTTGTTATGTCTTTAATGGCGGGATGTGACGAAGAATTTTGGCTTGCAAGGAGCATAACAGCTTGCGCCTGTTGCAATTTTTTTTTTTTGAGAAATAATGAAATAAAGTAGTTTTCAACAGTACTGTTGTAATCAACTACTACGTTAGTACTAATTTTAAATTTTACCTGGTTCACCGGAACATCGTCATACACATTGATAACTCCGGCGTAGAAGATCGTTAGCTGCGACGTTTTTAACTGCTCCTCCGTCGTGGACGGAATTGGAATTACCACATCCGGCCTGCATTTATCGTAAAACTTCGAACTCGCACGACTACAACTTTATATATATATATACATAGCGGTAACATTACACGCAATTTTTGCTTGCGTACTGAAGAGTCTTACTTGATTCCCGGGAATAAAGATCTTTCTAGAAACGAAACACGTCGGGAACCGCCACCCGGAGGAGGCGGAACCAAAGGAATAGATGGACCAGTTCTCCGAGTCATGGAAGAAGAAGACCTGGAGCTGGAAGCCGAATATTTGTCCTTCATTTTCATTCTCTGTTTGTTTTCCAAAACGACGTTCTTACGGAACGCTGAGAAGTCCTTGCTCCCGGACATACTTTTCCTCCTTAGCTTTTTCGAACCTGCCGGACCTCCATGATCACCGTTATCATCCGCACACCGACTGGAACTATCTTCAATGGTTTTCAATGGATTCTTTGGCGAAAGGAAATTATCATTTTCCATTGCAGTTAAGAAATCAAACTTTTTTCCTTTTTTTCCCTTCGTTCACTACTCAATTTGTTCATCAGCAGTTCCTATGTGAATTAATAACCCTCAAAATCATCGTAAACACGATGTATTACAAACATTAAGACTGTATTTAATATATATATATATATACATATATTGTCTCGCCGGCGGCACGTCTTTCACGTGTTGGATTAAAAAAATGAACAGAAAGAACAAACATGTAATGCCAAATTTCAGCTTCCTCGGACATTTCGAAGTGAATTTCATTTATTGATCGCCATTGATGATGACACAGATCAACAGATCGGGAGATAAAACCAACATAATTTATAAATTTCCAGTGTGAAGACGAACAGAAGCAATGATTGATCAAAGAAAGAGGGTAAACAGAGATCACTAAAGAACAAACATAATAGATCAAATCATAAATGTACTGCTAAAATCATCTGGTTCCATGTTTGAATAAAAGAAAGGAAAAATTGGTATCCACTGCCTTTGTTTCATAGAACATTCAATGTTGTAAAGAAACTCTTTAGCTCACCTTTGTAATGGCAATGCAGCTGGAAACTGCTTCCGTTTGAGCCCAACTCTCCGGAGAAATTTGCAGGCTGTGGGAGAAAACATTACAAGCAAGCCAGACATTCTTGTTAGGCGGCATCCATGGAACTGTTCTTTGAATCGGAAGGGTCATTATACCTCCAAAAGAAACCCAAACTACTGCCCATCACATTCATAATTACGGCTGACATTGCTGCAGGTAGAGCGATTGCTGGTGTTGAGAAATGGGAGGTAGCTAAAACCACTCCCAACGAGGAATTTTGCATTCCAACCTACGAGGAGCAGGATGAAGAAGATGGAAGTAAATAGAATAGCTGAATTCAGATAAAGAATCGGGATAGTACCTCAATTGATATGGCACGTCGCTGTGATTCTCCAAATCCACCAAAAGCTGCAGACAGATACCTGCAAATGGATGTTACTGTGTTACATTCTCAATGACAATGGATGATAGGACTCAAATGACCAAAAATTAAGTTCCACTTGGTTATAAGATCTAAAAATTAGATATGCCATAAATGTTGAAAGATGACTGCATAAGAAAAGTATGGTATCATCAGCACAAGTAGACAAAAGACAATCTTCCATTTGGATCTTGAGGTCACGACACAAATGGACAAGTAGATAAAGAACCCTACCCTCACAGAAGCATTTATCTGAACAAGAAAGTTCCGAACATTAGTTTCAACTCAATTAATGAGCCGAAAAACATCCAAGGCAGAGAAAATGCTAGTCTTAAAAAGCACATGAGATTAATGATCCTTCTTTATTTAGACATAAATTATGTCAAGTATAGCATGCTGATTGATATCCAATGCATAAGTAAGCCACTGCCTACTACCCAAATGCAGAGCTAGATGTTTTGTTTCCTTGACAGCAAGCCTCTTAGGTGAATAATTCAGTGAAAATATAGGTTCTTAAGGAGGAGCAAGATCCAGGAAATTTTCAGTGGGTTAAAGTCCAGGATAAGGTATGCATATGAAGATGTTAGAGGTCTACTTGCATGTAGCTTCCTGTATTGTTTAATCATTTGCCCAAACCAGCATGATATGGATTCTGAAAGGGGAATTATGGGGGTGGGAGGAGGGGGGCAAGGAATCTTTTAAGAGCATGTTCTGTATGCGAGGATGGAAATGAATGTATTTGATGGTGTCAAAGAATTCTGGATGAAACCAATGAACTTGTTTATTAGGCTGCAGACTTGCTCTTTAATAAAACAAGGACCAAAGAAATGGAAATTCAATTCAATAATACCAAACTAATAAAAGAAAATGAACTATCAACGCAAAAAACTAGCAAAATGCAGCAACAATACCAAGAAAGACAAGAAAAAAGTGCTCTTTATCACAAAATACCACTCTTCTGGTTCAATAATTCAGGAATAGAGTAATGAGGAAGAGACTGAATCATTACCCCACAAAGAAACCAGCAAAGTGCAGCAAAACTACTGAAAGTATTACTACCCCTAATTCACTCGAGAGGATTGCTTGGGCACGAACAAGTGGAGACAGATCAGACAATAATGATACACCAACTAGGGAAGATTTTAGACGAATAACATTCTCTGAAAATACACTGTGAGAAAGGAAAGAGAAACATGAATTAGACTCACACACATGACTAAATGTATGTACGAGAGGAACAAACTAGCAGCTTGCTAGAGAAGCTCCAGAAAAGGAAGATAAAGTAAGATACTGGAAAATTATATTTAATAAAAATTCAAACCTGCAAGCAAGCAGTGACGAGGCTAGGACAGCAAGCAATGGTGCAAATGGTGTCATAAATTTGACAGCTCTTGGAAAAGTACTCTGCAGCGTAGAACCAAGGAGGATGGGAACAACAACCACCTAAAAAGCAGCATGGACACAATGAGACCCAAAATTTCAGGTGAAAGAAAAAATTCTATGACCTTGTTTATAATTTGAATGCAATGGAAAAAAATTAACACCAAGTT
Source organism: Marsdenia floribunda (assembly GCA_035583425.1). NCBI lineage: Eukaryota > Viridiplantae > Streptophyta > Magnoliopsida > Gentianales > Apocynaceae > Marsdenia > Marsdenia floribunda. The sequence goes on along the minus strand of JAXGGT010000054.1, from coordinate 1,933,163 downwards.
ACCTGCAGCGTGCTAATGGAAAGTTTAACAGCATCCACAGGAACATAAGCTCCTGCCAGAACCTTGGTCAATAGGGGGGTAAGAATCACTGCTCCTAGAGTTGTACACACTGTCATCACTATAGATAAAGGTACATCCCCTCTAGCAATTAAAGTCACCTGAAATGCTACTACATAGAGTAGAAGTGAACAGAAAGAAAACATAGGTATTTGAAGAAACCAAAATATTAATCTAAAGCATTGAATATCCATGTGAGGACATAATGTGTAGAAATCTGTTAGGTGGTTCATGGAAAAATCCCATGACTACAGCATTTAATCAGACATCAAGCAAGCTCCTCTGAGCACAAAATTCTCCTGGTAATCAGTTCAAATATGTGGTCAATTTATGAGTTTATTTCCCATCTTTCATAGGGCCAAATGGTCTTATGAAGACAAAAAAATTGAAAAAAAAAAGGAAAAAAAAAAAAATTCTTAGGACCCTCAAACGCACTTCAGACTAGATCATCTCAACTCATTGGAGCTCCTCTAGAGAACTCTGCAGTATCATGTTATGAGCTTAGTAATCTATGCATGTCCAATTTCATGCAGAAATAAGGCTTCCAGATGAATGAAATAGTATAAAAGCTGATTGTATCATCGTATCAGGAAGCTGCAGTCATACTTAGGCATTCAATAGAAGAACTCTGGTAACCTAAGACACTAATATGCGACAGAATTTGAAAATTTGTCAGGAATAATAAAAATACATTATTCAGATTCCATAAGCTAAAATATTGTTAAGAGTTAAGATAATACATTTTCTAAATAATTACCAGCTTCCCTATTAATGAATCGTGATAGACAAAGTACCAGTAAGAAAGAGGCCAGCAAAAAAGCATTCAAGACATAGAATTTGAAATATAAATGAAGTGAAGAAAAAATGATCAGGCTCACCACATTGGAAGCTGTTCCTCCAGGGCAACAAGAAAGTAATATTAACCCAACTGAGATAGCTGGAGGAAGCCCCAAATACTTGCTAATTATGTATCCAAAGGCTGGCATAATGGTATACTGTGCTGCACATCCAAAGAGTATCTGAAATTGAAAAAAAATTGAAAATTTTAAAAAAAGAAAAAAAAGAATCAAGTTAGGAAGGGAAAGCTTTGAACTATATAAATGAAATTGTTCCAATGCTGAAAAGCTTAAATCTTGCAGATGGGAAGCCATCATACGAGTACTTTGGCATATGGGGGAGGAAGGAAATAGATGCAAATTACATGTTCAAGCAAAAATCAATATGTCGTCAAATGTTCTGACCGCAAGCAGAACGAATCAATATCACCAGTGAAATTGCCCAGAAACATAAATTGAAACTATCATAATCTTTGTGAGCAAGAACAGCATTGAAGGATCATAAGAACACAATGCAATCTGGATATCGCAAGTAAAAAACACTAAAGAAATCTTTAAAAAAAAAAAAATGATCTTTGAAGTAGTAACTCACAGAAAGGGGTCTCTCCATGAACAAATTGATCAAATCTTTAAGCTCCAGAGTAAGACCCATTGCCAACATTATAAACCCAAGTGTCAAGCTATAGGAAGCAGGACCTTTATCCACAAACCATGAAAAAGTGGATGGTTGCAAGCAGGCAATAATCCCTCCAACAGTCACATAGACAGGATACAGACTTGCTGCAGTAGACAACAGATTTTCCCATCTCGGTTTCGTAGCACTCAAACTCACAGGCGACTGATTGGAACTTCCATTATTAACACACTTAATTCTGGGCGAAATACTTTGCCTTGAAATCGTTGGCTTTATTGAAATTATAGGCACGTTGATAGACTTAAAAATTGGAACTTTTTTGTGGGTTTGAGCATGGGAAGTGAATGGAGTTAAGCAGAGGGAAATGGCCATGGTTATTTCAATACTTCCAGTGAAGGGATGTTGTCAATTTCGTACGGCACCTTTGTCGGGAGCTCGATTGAGAGTGGAGATCTAGGCGTCCTTCAATGGCCGTGATCCTAGAAGTTAGAGGCGACAGTATTATTCTATAATTTTGAGGGGTTTTTTTTTTTTTTCTGCTTTCAGCCTAATAAGTAATAAAACAAATTCACAAGGTGTATTTAGATTTAGATTGAAGTTTTTTTTAGTTTGTTTATTTTTTTCAAAAGCGTTGAGTGTATTGCAAAAAATGGGGAGTAAGATGGGACAAGTTAAGAATTTGTTTAGTAAGTGATAGATAAAAATAATTTATTTTATTAGTGTAATAATAATATTTTTATTGAATTGATATATATTTATATTTTTTATTAAATGTAATGATTTTTTTATTAATTTTTTTACCAAGTGGATAAACATAAATAATATTATGTCAGATGGTGTAGTACACCTCATTTTTTTTTTTTGAGTTGAGTGAAAAACTTAAAAAAAAAAAAAAAAAAAAAAAACTCCAATTCAAATACACCCTTAATCTCTAAACTATCGCGATTTGGTGAAATAGGTCCCTAAATTAATTTTTGTACAAATAGATACCAAATTATGCAAATTGTGTGAAATAGGTTTTTTTAGTTAAATTTTTTTTTAAGTTAAGTGTTAAAAAAAAAAAATTATCCAATAACATTTTGGTCTTTTTACTTGAAAAAAAAAAAATAAAAAGAAAATTTTCTTCTTCTTCTTCCAATTCACTCGGAAGAAAAAAATCTGAAAAAGTATAAAATTTAATGAGAACATATAACTCAAAAAAAAAAAAAGTATGAAACTCCCCATGTTTTCTCCTCCTTCAACCTCGGATTCCCCTCTTCATCTCGATGATCTTGATGAAACCCACCACTTCTCCACAGCCACCC